>CM061747.1:174447238-175006093 GCA_030979885.1 Lolium multiflorum | reverse complement strand
TTGCTTGAAGTTTGGTGTGAAGGAAGTTTTCAAGAGTCAAAGAGGGGAGTATGATATACTATGATCAAGAGGGTAGCTCTAAGCTTGGGGATGCCTAGTGGTTCACCCCTGCATATTTTAAGAAGACTCAAGCGTCTAAGCTAAGGGATGCCCAAGGCATCCCCTTCTTCGTCGACAACATCATCAGGTTCCTCCACTGAAACTATATTTTTATTCAATCACATCTTGTGTTCTTTACTTGGAGCGTCGTTCGGTTTGTTTTTGTTTTTGTTTTGTTTGAATAAATGGATCCTAGCATTCACTTTGTGGGAGAGAGACGCTGTTGCATATGGACAAATATGTCCTTAGGCTTTACTCATAATATTCGAGGCGAAGTTTCTTCTTCGTTAAATTGTTATATGGTTGGAATTGGAAAATGCTACATGTAGTAATTCTAAAATGTTTTGGATAATGTGATACTTGGCAATTGTTGTGCTCATGTTTAAGATCTTGCATCATATGCTTTGCACCCATTAATGAAGAAATACATAGAGCTTGCTAAAATTTGATTTGCATATTTGCTCTCTAAGGTCTAGATAATATCTAGTATTGAGTTTTGAACAACAAGAAGACGGTGTAGAGTCTTATAATGTTTACAATATGTCTTTTATGTGAGTTTTGCTGCACGGTTCATCCTTGAGTTTGCTTCAAATAACCTTGCTAGCCTAAACCTTGGAGGGAATACTTCTCATGCATCCAAAATCCTTGAGCCAACGACTATGCCATTTGTGTCCACCATACCTACCTACTACATGGTATTTCTCCGCCATTCCAAAGTAAATTGCTTAGTGCTACCTTTAAAATTCCATCATTCACCTTTGCAATATATAGCTCATGGGACAAAATAGCCTTAAAAACTATAGTAGTATTGAATATGTACTTATGCACTTTATCTTTTATTTTGCTTGTTGTGCGATAACCATGCTTCTGGGGAACGCCATCAACTATTATTGAATATCATGTGAGTTGCTATGCATGTCCGTCTTATCTGAAAGGATCTATCATTTTAGTGGTTGGAGCATGCAAAATTGTTAGAGAAGAACATTGAGGCCGCTAACTAAAGCCATGAATCATAGTTGAAGTTAATTTTGGACATATATCCTCAATCCTTATGAGAATAATAATCATTGCTACATGCTTATGCATTTAAGAGGAGTCCATTATCAGTTGTCCATGTTGTCCCGTATGGATGTCTAAGTTGAGAATAATCAAAAAGCGAGAAATCCAAAATGCGAGCATTCTCCTTAGACCTTTGTACGGGCGGCATGGAGCCCCTTTGTGACACTTGGTTGAAACATGGCATGCAAAGATCCGGTAGTCAAGCTAAGTAGGACAAGGTGCGGACACTATTATTATACTATGCATGAGGCTTGCAACTTGTAAGATATAATTTACATAACTCATATGCTTTATTACTACCGTTGACAAAATTGTTTCATGTTTTCAAAATAAAAGCTCTACCACAAATACAGCAATCGATGCTTTCCTCTTTGAAGGACCTTTCTTTTACTTTTATTGTTGAGTCAGTTTACCTATCTCCTTCCACCTTAAGAAGCAAACACTTGTGTGAACTGTGCATTGATTCCTACATACTTGCATATTGCACTTGTTATATTATTACTTTATGTTGACAATATCCATGAGATATACATGTTATAAGTTGAAAGCAACAGTTGAAACTTAATCTTCCTTTGTGTTGCTTCAACACCTTTACTTTGATTTATTGCTTTATGAGTTAGCTCTTATGCAAGTCTTATTGATGCTTGTCTTGAAGTACTATTCATGAAAAGTCTTTGTCATATGATTTCACTTGTTTACTCATGTCATTACCATTGTTTTGATCGATGCATTCATTACATATGTTTACAAATAATATGATCAAGATTATGATGGCATGTCACTTCAGAAATTATCTTTGTTATCGTTTTACCTGCTCGGGAAGAGCAGAACTAAGCTTGGGGATGCTGATACGTCTCCAACGTATCGATAATTTCTTATGTTCCATGCTACTTTATTGATGATACCTACATGTTTTATGCACATTATATGTCGTATTATGCATTTTTGGAACTAACCTATTAACAAGATGTTAGAAGAGGCTTGATTAACATTTTCTGCTTGTTTTTGGTTTCGAAATCCTAGTAAGAAATATTCTCGGAATTGGACGAAATCTTCGCGGGGTCCTATTTTTGCACGGAGCTCGGAAAATAGAAAGAGATAACGAAGTGGGCGGCGAGCGCCGCCACCATGGGGCGCGTGGCCGAGAGGGGGGCCACGCCGCCCTATGGTGTGGGCCCCTAAATCGGCCCCTGACCACAGCTCGCCTACTTAGCTCCGTCGCCGAAAACCTAGTGCGAGCACGATGCGGAAAACCTTCGAGAGACGCCGCCGTCGCGAAATCCCATCTCGGGGGATTCGGGAGATCGCCTCCGGCACCCGGAGGGGATTCATCTCCGGGAGGACTCTTCATCGCCATGATAGCGCCTCAGGAGTGATGAGTGAGTAGTTCACCCTGGACCATGGGTCATAGCAGTAGTTAGATGGTCGTCTTCTCCTTGTTGTGCTTCATTGTTGGATCTTGAGAGCTGCCAACATGTTCAAGATCATCTATATGTAATTCTATGTGTTGTGTTGGGATCCGGTGGATAGAGAATACTATGTTATGGTGATTATCAGTCTATTGTTTTTATGTGTTGTTTATGATCTTGCATGTTTTCCGTTACTAGTAGATAGAGGCTCTGGCCAAATTTGTACTCTTAACTCCAAGAGGTATTTATGCTCGATAGTGGGTTCATGCCTTCATTGACACATGGACAGTGACAAAAGTTCTAAGGTTGTGATGTCTTGTTGCCACTAGGGATAAAACATTGATTCTATGTCTAAGGATGTAGTTGTCGATTACATTACATACCATACTTAATGCAATTGTCTGTTGCTTTGCAACTTAATATTGAATGGGCGGATGCTAACACGAAGGTGGACTTTTTAGGCATAGATGCGGTTGGATGGCGGTCTACTATGTACTTGTCGTAATGCCCAATTAAATCTCTCTATTTATCGTATCATGTATATGCATTGTTATGCCCTTCTCTGTTTGTCAATTGCCCGGCTGTAATTTGTTCACCCAACATGCTTTTGTCTTATGGGAGAGACACCTCTAGTGAACTGTGGACCCCGGTCCTATTCTTTACATAGCATACAATCTACTGCAATACTTGTTTATTGTTTTCTTGCAAACAATCATCTTCCACTCGATACGCTTAATCCTTTGTTACAGCAAGCCGGTGAGATTGACAACCTCAAATTGTTTCGTTGGGGCAAAGTACTTTAGTTTTGTTGTGCAGATTCACGTTGGCGCCGGAATCCCAGGTGTTGTTGTTGCACCGCATCACATTTCGCCACCATCAACCTTCAGCGTGCTTCTTGGCTCCTCCTGATTTCGATTAAACCTTGGTTTCTTTATGAGGGAACTTGCTCCTGTGCGCATCATACCTTCCTCTTGAGGTTCCCAACGGACGTGTGTATTTGGTGTGTCGGGGACACAAGAGACTTCTTGCTTTGTGGTTGCGGGGTTGCATGAGAGGGATATCTCTTCCTCCCTGAGCTCGATAAACCTTGGGTGATCCACTTCGAAACTTGCTGCTGTTCTACAAACCTGTGCTCTTGGAGGTATCAACTGTCTACAAGAATAGAAGCACCAGTAGACATCAAGCACATATTTTGGCGCCGTTGCCGGGGAAAGAAGGAAGCACTCCGGATCTCTGCTACTAAGCTATTTTCCGGCGCCGTTGTAAGTACTCGAAGCTATTTCCTTTAGACTCTGCAATTGCGACATTTGGTTTCTTGTTTACACTAGTTAGGCAAAATGGAAAGTAACAATGACCTTCTTATTCTATTTCCTGATTTAAGACATGGATGGTTTGATGCGAAAATTAAAAAACCCATGGAACATATTAGCATGAACGCTTTGAACACCATTGTTGCTAATGATATGGAAAATTCTAAGCTTGGGGAAGCTGGCTTTGATGAGCATGATATTTTTAGTCCCCCAAGCATTGAGGGGAAAATTTACTTTGATGATACTATGCCTCCTATATTTGATGATGAGAATAATAATGATAGCTACTTTGTTGAATTTTCTCCCACTACATCTAATAAAATTGATTATGCTTATGTGGAGAGTAATGATACTTTTATGCATGTGAATAAGAATGCTTTTGTGATACTTATATTGTTGAGTTTGTTCATGATGCCTCTGAAAGTTATTATGAGAGAGGAAAATATGGTTGTAGAAAATTTTCATGTTACTAAAACACCTCTCTATATGCTGAAATTTTTGAAGTTACACTTGTTTTATCTTTCTATGCTTATTGCATTATGCTTCTTGAACTTGTTTATTTACAAGATTCCTATGCATAGGAAGCATGTTAGACTTAAATGTGTTTTCAATTTGCCTCTTGATGCTCTCTTTTGCTCCAAATACTATTTCTTGCGAGTGCATCATTAAAACTGCTGAGCCCATCTTAATGGCTATAAAGAAATAACTTCTTGGGAGATAACCCATGTGTTTATTTTACTACAGCAATTTTTTGTTTTCTTGAGTCATTGGAAGTTGTTACTACTGTAGCAACCTCTCCTTATCTTAGTTTTGTTGCATTGTTGTGCCAAGTAAAGTCTCTATAGCAAGGTTCATACTAGATTTGGATTACTGCAGAAGCAGATTTCTTTGCTGTCACGAATCTGGGCCTAATTCTCTGTAGGTAACTCAGAAAATTATACCAATTTACGTGAGTGATCCTCGGATATGTACGCAACTTTCATTAGTTTTGAGTTTTCCGTTTGAGCAAGTCTGGTGCCATTTTAAATTCGTCTTTACGGATTTCTGTTTTTGACTGATTCTGCCTTTTATTTCGCATTGCCGCTTTTGCTTTGTTGAATGGGTTTCTTTGTTCCATTAACTTTTAGAAGTTTTGTGCAATGTCCAGAAGTGTTAAGAATGATTGTGTCACCTCTGAACATTTGAATTTTGATTATGCACTAACCCTCTAATGAGTTTGCTTGAAGTTTGAGGTGTGGCGAAGTTTTAAGGGTCAAGAGAGGAGTGTGATATACTATGATCAAGAGGAGTGGATCTCTAAGCTTGGGGATGCCCGGTGGTTCACCCCTGCATATTTTAAGAAGACTCAGCGTCTAAGCTTAGGGATGCCCAAGGCATCCCCTTCTTCATACGACAACTTATCAAGTTTCTTCTATTGAAACTATATTTTTATTCGGTCATATCTTATGTACTTTACTTGGAGTATGTGTGTTTTTATTTTCGTTTGTGTTTGAATAAATTCATGCTTGTGTGGGAGAGGGACACGCTCCGCTGTTTCGTATGAACACATGTGTTCTGGCTCATAATATTCACGGCGAAGTTTCCTCTTCGTTAAATTGTTATATGGTTGGAATTTGGAAAATGCCACATGTAGTAATTGCTATAATGTCTTGGGTAATGTGATACTTGGCAATTGTTGTGCTCATGTTTAAGCTCTTGCATCATATACTTTGCACCTATTAGTGAAGAAATACATAGGGCTTGCTAAAATTTGGTTTGCATATTTGGTCTCTCTAAGGTCTAGATAATTTCAAGTATTGAGTTTTGAACAACAAGGAAGGCAGTGTAGAGTCTTATAATGTTTTCAATATGTCTTTTATGCAGAGTTTTGCTGCACCGGTTCATCCTTGTTTGTTTCAAATAACCTTGCTAGCCTAAACCTTGTATCGAGAGAGTCCTTCTCATGCATCCAAAATCCTTGAACTAACCACTATTACATTGTGTCCACCATATCTACCCACTACATGGTATTTCTTAGCCATTCCAAAGTAAATTGTGGAGTGCTACCTTCAAACAATTCAAAAGCTATTATCTCTTGTTGTGTCAATGTTTTATAGCTCATGAGGAGGTATGTCGTATGTGGTGTTTATCTTTCGATCTTGTCATTTACTTCGGACAGACTTTCACAATGGACTGGTGACTTCGTAGCTTATCCAATAACTTTGCATAAAGAGCTGGCAAAGGGATTAATCAAACTTCATTAATAATTCTCTTCACATGTTTCGCTCTGATATCAGTAAGAAACTTAATTTTGCAAATAGACACTCCTCCATGGTATGTAAAATGTTGAAGGCACCCTAGGATTCGGTTAGCCATGGCCTGAGAAAGCAGGTGGGGAGAAGTGTCATCTAAATAAAACTAAAATAAAAAGGCACTCCTTCATGGTATGAGATTGTTGGCGGGCACCCGAAGGATTCGGTTAGCCATGGTTTGTGAAAGCAAGGTTGGAAGGAGTGCCACCCAAAAATAAATACACTAAAATACATGTGTAAACAAAAGAGAAGAGGGATGATCTACCACGGTGGTAGAAATAACGTCCTTCACGGGAGCCGCTCTTGAAAGTTTGGTTGATAAGGTAGTTAGATTACCCGCTACCATTCGTTGACAACAACAAACACCTCTCAAACTTTACTTTTATACTCTCTTGATGTTTTTAAAACCAAAGCTCTAGCACAAATATAGCAATCGATGCTTTCCTCTTTGAAGGATCTTTCTTTTACTTTTATGTTGAGTCAGTTCACCTATTTCTCTCCACCTCAAGAAGCAAACACTTGTGTGAACTTTGCATTGATTCTTACATATTTGCATATTGCATTTGTTATATTGCTTTGCATTGACAATTATCCATGAGATATACATGTTATAAGTTGAAAGCAACCGCTGAAACTTCATCTTCCTTGTGTTGCTTCAATGCCTCTACTTTGAATTATTGCTTTATGAGTTAACTCTTATGTAAGACTTATTGATTCTTGTCTTGAAAGTACTATTCATGAAAAAGTTTTGCTTTATGATTGAGTTGTTTACTCATGTCATTACCATTGTTTTGATAGCGATGCATTCATTACATATGTTTACAATACGATCAAGGTTTATGACGGCATGTCACTTCCAGAAATTATCTTTGTTATCGTTTTTCCTGCTCGGACGAGCAGAACTAAACTTGGGGATGCTGATACGTCTCCAACGTATCGATAATTTCTTATGTTCCATGCTACATTATTGATGATATCTACATGTTTTATGCACACTTTATGTCATATTCGTGCATTTTATGGAACTAACCTATTAACAAGATGCCGAAGTGCCAGTTCCTGTTTTCTGCTGTTTTTGGTTTCAGAATCCTAGTAACGAAATATTCTCGGAATTGGACGAAATCAACGCCCGGGTTCTATTTTCACCGGGAGCATCCAGGCTTAGGGCGCGGACGGGGCCACGTGCGGGTATTAGGCGGCGCGGCCCCACCTGGCGCGCAGCAGCCTTGGTGTCGTCGCCCCTTCGACCTTCGGACTCCGCCTCTTCGCCTATAAAAAGGTCCCGGACCTAAAACCTCGAGACGGAAAAGCCACGGTACGAAGCCAGCCCGAGCCGCCGCCATGTGAAGCCAAGATGCGGGGGGACGGGAGTCTGTTCCGGCCACGCCGCAGACAGGGAGGCCACCGGAAGGCTCCTCCCATCGACTCCATGTCTTCATCCATATGCATGCTGTCTCCCATGAGGAGGTAGTAGTTCATCGAGCTGGGGCTGTACCGGTAGCTATCTGGTTCATCTCTCTCTATGTAGTTCAGCCAATAATCTCATGAGCTGCATTACATGATTGAGATTCATATGATGATGCTTGTAATCTAGATGTCATTATGCTAGTCAGGTGAGTTTTACTTATGTGATCTCCGGAGACTCCTTGTCCCACGTGTGTAAAGGTGACGGTGTGTGCACCGTGTGGGTCTCTTTGGCTATATTTCACAGAATACTTCCCACTGTTATGAATGGCGTAGTTAAGTGCTTATTTATATCTCTTTATGATTGCAATGTGTTTTGTATCTAATTTATCTATGTGCTACTCTAGTGATGTTATTAAAGTAGTTTATTCCTCACGGTGTAATGGTGACGGTGTGTGCATCGTGTAGTTGGCGTAGGCTATGATTGTGTGATCTCTTGTAGATTATGAAGTTAATATTGCTATGATGGTATTGATGTGATCTATTCCTTCTTTCATAGGTGACAGTTTGCATGCTATGTTAGTACTTGGTTTAGTCGTGTCGATCTTTCATGCACTCTAAGGTTGTTAAATATGAACATTGAATTGTGGAGCTTGTTAACTCTGACATTGAGGGTGTGTAATCCTTCGCAATGTGTTCATCATCCAACAGAGAGTGTAGAGTATGCATTTATCTATTATGTTATGTGATCAAAGTTGAAAGTGTCCACTAGTGAAAGTGATCCCTAGGCCTTGTTCCTAAATACATATCGCGCTTGTTTCTTTGTTTTTCTTGAGTTACTACTCTTTGGCAGTCCTCTTTGTATTTACTTCCCGCAATATTACTACCATCAGCTGCATGACAAGCACTTTTACGGCGCCGTACTACTATATATTCATTATACCATGTATTTCACTATCTCTTCGCCGAACTAGTGCACCTATTAGGTGTGTTGGGAACACAAGAGACTTCTTGCTTTATGGTTGCAGGCAGGGTTACATGAGAGGGATATCTTTGACCTCTTCCTCCATGAGTTGATAAAACTTGGGTGATCCACTTAAGGAAACTTCTTGCTGTTCTACAAACCTCTGCTCTTGGAGGCCCAACACGTCTGCAAGAATAGAAGCACCCCGTAGACATCGAGCGACGAATTGTCGAGGAGTGCTCCTCGCGATGCCCTCTCAGATAGGGCTTAGGGTTGATGGAATCTTGCAAAGGCTGACACGAGACATCGGTACACGGACAAGCGGGGAGAGCGTTTACCCGGGTTCGGGGCCCTCGATGAGGTAAAACCGTTACGTCCTGTCTGTTCTTGGATTATGATGAAAACAGGTTACAATGGGGGTGCCGAATGGTTGAATTTCGGCTATGATCTCGTCGAGATGCTAGTTGCTAGGGTAACCTAGATCTAAGCTTCTGGCGGCTAATATACGCTAAGATTGATTGTCTCGATGACCTCTCTGGCCTTTATATGGGTGGCCAGGTCTCAAGAGGTCTAATCGAGTCTGAGTAGTTCTGATGAATATCTCAATCTTATTGTTTGGCTTCTTAGTGTCTTGCCCTTCAATTAATCTTCCATAGCACCATCCCTGTTGGCCCATCTTGCCATCGGGTACCTTCATAGGCCTCCATTTGGACCCATATAGGGTAGAGCAATATTGGTTACCCGAAGGGTAATGCCCACGTCAACACCAATCCACTCCCCCTTCACCACTTCGCCTCGCACCATTAGCCACGCCAATCGTCGTCGGGTCTCCGCAATCGTCGGCTCGGGCCGCGTAAGCTGCGGGAGAATCGCCGTCGATCCGAGCGCTGGCTCCGCCAGCACTACGAGGAGCTGCCTTCCTGCCAAGTCGTCGACAACACTCGCCTGAACCTCGCCGCCGGCAGCTGGACCCTCACAGTTAGCCCTCAGAGCCCCTAGGTTGCGCCGGACCGTCGGGTTCTCACCGGAGAGAGAACGACGACCCTCGGCCATTGGATCCTGCGTCTAATCCAGCAGCGCGCGTCACTAGTACCGATTAAGAAGCCGTTAAGCGTGTGTTAGTGGATCCCCACCATGGACAGCCACGCATGCGTGCAGCGTGGTGGGCCTGGACGTGTCTTAGTTTTAATTCAATTCGGCCATGCGTTTCCCTTCGGCCCTTTAATTCAAAATTCATTTAATTGATTTAGTTCAAATTCAATACTGGCCCTGACTTTGAAATTTAATAGAATCTGTTTGGCTGGGCCAAATTTAGCAAACTTTATATTGTTGGAAAGCCACTAAAAAGATCTACAACTAGCCACTGGTCTCACCTTGAGATTCTTTGAATAAATAATGTGACAAAAAGAACAAGTCAGGGACTTTTGCACATTCAAATAAATATTAAAAATCAACCAAAAATGATATTTAATTGATTCCAACTCTAATAGTTCACATTTCACTTACACTAATTGTCTCCGCAAAAATATAGTGTGGTAACTTTGAATGATCATGGCCTAGTTTGAATAATGGACTTTATGGCTAGTTTAGCTAAGTGATATTGTCCAAAACTATTATGCAAATTATATGGAGTGTTATACTTCATTTAAATCTTGTCCCAAGTACCTTCATATGAAGTTTGGACCACTGGTCAAATACTCTCACATGAAATACTTGGTGATATTAAATCATATTGAGAATTATTAAATAGTATGAGGTACTCTACCTCATTTTAAATCATTTTCTCAAATGATGATGATGAAGGGTTGACTTAGGTCAACATGGATTCATGTAGGATTATTTGAGAAGTTAAATCTTAAGAAGATTCAATGAGAGGAAATTATTCCTCAAGAATTAAAAGGAAACTATCATTTACATATATAATGAGAGGAAATTATTTCTTCATGAATTAAATTAATATTTGTAATGAGAGGAAATTAATTTTCTAAGAATAAAACAATATCACCCAACATGATAGCCATGTGATAATACTAGAATGGTTTGTGTGATTTATGTGTGTGCTTAGTATAGCTCTTGATCTGTTGAGTGATTATACCTCGTATTCAAATTTAGACGCTAGTACCAGAGAATACCAGGAAGAGGAAGGTTGCTACCAAGGAGGAGGAAGAGGAGAACTTTGACCACTACCAAGGCAACCTAATACTCGTGCAAGTGCAAGCTCTACCAAGAGCAAGGCACACTCATCTTTTCTTATGCTTCATGAACCCATCCCAAGTTTTACTTTTCAAGTTTTCAATTTGAATATTTAAGTTTCCTTTTATAGTTAGCTTTGGTCTAAGTCTAGAATATTACAAAAGTATCAAACTTAGCCTAACAAGCATTACAAATAGCTAGCACCCCTCATGACTAGTTGCTAGTGCTAATACTAAAACTTGACTACTCTAGATGGGAACATGTGACTTGAAATAACATTGACACTTTGGAATGAGGATGCATTCCATTGAATGAATTTTGAAGGTGAATATGACCAAGAGAGATGGTGATTTTTGATAAAACTGATATTGGTTTGGATGCGATACCTTTCCAATTTTTGAGTACCCCCACAATACTTGATTATGGGTAAGGCTTAACTAGAAATTTATACATCTTAGTATGGGTTCCCTCTGAACACACATCATAGGGGGTATGCCGAGGGAGGCTGCCTGCGTTGTTGAGAAATGATGTGAATTGAGGTAAATTGTACGGCCAAGCCCTGTGCGGTTCCCGAGGTTAAACAGTTCTTCTTCAGCACGGGAGGCCAAGCTCATGGGGAGAGGTGCCTATGCTAGGGTTTGTAAGTGAAAGGTTATGGTTGATGTTCCGCGTACTGTGTTTACGATGATTCGGAGTTATCCCGACGGATGAAATCAAATGTTGTGGCACAAAGTGTGCAACCTCGCAGTGTAAACCTGTCGAATAGCCGTGTCCTGATTCTGAGCCAGTTGGAAATGCCATCACAGTTTTAAGGTGCTCAGTTCTTGAAAATATTGATAAGTGAATGGTGAATGGTGACTTGTTTTTGAATCACAACAGAGTTGTTGTGGGAATGACACTAATGTTCCCCACTTGAGTTAGTTAGCACTTAAATAAGTCATAATCTTGTGAACTAAAATTGGCTTTAAGAAACTAGAGCTTAGCACCCTTACTAGAATTGTTAGCACTTACACTAGTATTGGTTTCTTGAGTACTTAAGGTACTCGGCTTGTCTGGCTATTCAAATGGCGAGGAGTATGAAGATGAGCAGAACTACCAAGGAGATGACCAGCCGGACGCCTACGACAACTAGGAGTCTTCGACGTCAAGCGTTGCTTTGTGGACTAAGAGGTCCTTGTATCTTACGCTTCCGCTATGCACTTGTGTTTGTTCGTTGATCAATAAGATCAACTATTTGTGTAATATGGATCATGTGATTCAGTTGTAAGACAATATGGTTGTAATGAATGATGACATTGTGATACTTAACTATTATGCATCGCAACAATTCCTGGGATTGCGATGAATTGCATAATAGGCATACGGACTTAAAAATCGGGTGTTGACAAGTTGTTATCAGAGCCATTGTTTGACTTTAGGAGACCCTAGTTAGAATGATGGACGTTCAGAAAAACTTAACTTTGAAATCAAATGAAGAGGATATTTATGAAAATTTATTCACACTCTTGTCTTTGAGATCTTTTCAAAAATGATGAATCATGCTCTTTCTTATGAATTTAAAATTTTGCCACACTTGTTCACTCTCTAACTTACTTATCCATTTCGCTTTCAGATGGAGCCGAATGAACCCATCAACACCAAGTTTTACCAGCTTGGGAATGGTGGAGACTTGATCTTTGAGCGCGACCTCAACGCCCTCTCGGACTTTCTTGAGCGCCCACACCCCGAGTTCCACGGGATTCAGGTGAACGACCAGGTCGGAGGCGAGTTGCAGTGGATCATCACCGCCGACTTGAGGGGCAAGCTGGAGCCCCCCACCTCGGAGAGGATCCTCTTCTCCTTCCGCGAGAGCAACTGGCTCGATGGTCTTGCACGTGGCCCTTCAGGAGGCACTTGCGCGTCTCTGTGGACAAAACGTGGTGCGCATCCTCGCTTCCCGCTTCGCGCATCTCGTGAGGCGTGATGCCATGGGAGTGCCCATGGAGCTGCAGCCGCACCCTGAGTTGAGGCACCATGCAGAGTACCTCGACTTCATGCTGTACCAGACTCAGAAGGATCTAGACGCCTCTCGTGTGTACGCCAACCACAGACTCACATGGCCTTGGCTCAACATGCTGATGCTATCAAGCTGCTCGCCAAGGACCGCAAGTCACTCCGCCTACAGCGTGCCAAGAAGGACGCTACTATTGTGCGCCTTCGCGCCCAGATAGCATCCTTGGAGGCCACTATCAAGGCCCAGGAGGACCAGCTGAATGAGATGGAAGAAGATGGTGAAGACATTCAGGGAGGCGAAGACTTCCTGAGTGACGACGACGACTTCGAGGAGGATGAGTTCACTGATGAGGAGGACTACGAGTTTCTGGAGGCCGCATAGGATGGAATCATCCCCATCGATGTGGATGAAGAGGCTGAGGAGTAGTTGCACTAGAGCACTTATGTAGGTGTGAGTTGTATCCCGCCCGTTGTATCGTAGCATGAGAAAATGGTTCTTAAAACCATGGGAAGTGTTAGTTTGTAATGTGTGATGTTGAATGAATGAATGAATGTGTGTGTTTGTCATAAAAGCATTCAAGTTTTAAATTTATGAACTTACTCAAAATAAACCATAGAAATTCCCTCTTATCTCATGATCTCTCTATGTTAGATGGCCCCTCCCAATCGCAACAGCAACGATGTCGTATTCTGTTGCTACAAACCACGATGGGTGACAGGAAGCCCAAGGAGCTGAACGGCAGCCAACATCGCAGCCTTTGCAAAACCTTGCCAACCAAGGCCATGGAAATCATGACCACCGGATCCAAGCTCAAAGAACTTCCGAACACCAACCCTCACGGTGTTTAGCAAGAGCCAGGGAACCTCGGCCGTGGCTCGGACTACTGGAAGACAACTTGAGAGAGTAACGGAGTGGAGAGTAACGAGAAGGTCTTGACTGCAACAGATTACCTTGCGGACAGCCCGAGCTGGTGGACTAGCACCGTGCCATGAACGGAGGTCAAGTCATGACTTGGGCAGATTTCAAGCTCAAGTTCAGCAAATCCATGTGCCCCCAGGTCTTATCAAGAAGATGAGGGATGAATTCCGTGAACTCAAGCAAGGACGGATGACGGTGGTAGAATACCGCGACAGATTCCTTACCTTTGTCAGAGTCGCCCACAGAAGCGAGGCAGAGCACCAGAAGAGGCGGGAGAGATTCTGAGAACGGTACGCATGATGAGATGCGAGGCCCGGTCCTTGTCAACATTCCATTGCGATGTCTTGAAGCC
This sequence comes from Lolium multiflorum, assembly GCA_030979885.1. Classification (NCBI taxonomy): domain Eukaryota; kingdom Viridiplantae; phylum Streptophyta; class Magnoliopsida; order Poales; family Poaceae; genus Lolium; species Lolium multiflorum. Next base: position 174,992,101 of record CM061747.1, on the reverse strand, counting down.
TTAGTAGACTACGCCATCCCGGATGGAAGGCAAGCTAAATCAAGCCAATGAGAACATAAACGCCGCATGATGCACAGTGGGCCCGGCCGTGCCCCGAAGTATCGCCGGCTCAAGCGGAGGTTTCCTCAGAAACACGGCAAGCCCCGGTGCGGGAGACTTCCGCACGGGTTATCGGAGCCGGAGTGGGAAGCCCCGGGCCGAGGGAGGCCACACAACACCGGCAACTACCCGCAACAACAACAACAACAACTTCAACCGCGCTCCGCCGCGAGCCCCCAACCCCAACAACAACAACACCAACACCGCTCCAAGGACTGGAAGCTATCCCTGTCGCAACCAAGGACAAGGCCACCATCACTTGCTATGAGTGTGGTGTGGTGGGACACTTCCAACGAGTGCCCCAAGAGGTTAGCCAAGATTGCAGGCAACACCGCTGCACCTGCCAGCAACAACGCCGTGTCTCCACCGGCAAGAAGTTCGCCCCCCAACAACCCCAATAACCGCAGCGGCCGTCTCTTCCACATGAATGCTGAAGAAGCCCAGGAAGCACCAGATGTTGTACTGGGTATGTTTAATTCAGTACATGCCAGAGTGTTGTTTGATTCCGGAGCATCTCATTCTTTTGTCACCGAAGATTTTGCATCCACAAGTAAAATTCAACCCATCAGCTTGAAGCATGTTATGATAGTTCAGATTCCCGGATCAACCACCAAAGCTAGAAAATTTTGCAAAAATGTACCCATCAGAATCTATGAAGTAGATTTTTATGCCAATCTGATTGTTCTGGGAACCAAAGGTTTGGAAGTCGTACTAGGAATGACTGGATGTCAAAACACCATGGATTGATTGACCTGTGCCAAGAAAGCCATCACCATGACTAGCAACACCGGTATCGTAGTTGAGCATGTCTACGAAAGATTACGGAGAAAAATTCCACAGCAAAGTGTAGCCAAGCCAACTACGGATCAGATCGAGGTCGTTTGTCGTACCCTGATGTGTTTCCTGATGATCTACCCAGTATGCCCCCGGATCGGGATATCGAGTTCATCATCGAGTTAATCCCTGGAGCAGGACCTATAGCCCAGAGAGCGGCCTATAGCATGAACCCGACAGAGTTAGTGGAACTAAAGAAGCAACTGGTCTTTTAGCCAAAGGTCTGATCCGACCAAGTGCGTCGCCTTGGAGATCCCCCGTTTTGTTTGTGGACAAGAAAGATGGTGCCAACCGTTTATGTACGGACTATCGTAAGCTTAACGATGTCACCATCAAAAACAAATACCCCCTGCCAAAGATAGAAGACCTGTTTGACCAGTTGATGGTGCTGCTGTGTTCTCTAAGATTGATCTTAGAGGCCGGTTATACATCGGCTAAAGATCGAAGTGCCACGAGATATCCCAAAAAGCTTGCCTTCACCACCGGATATGGGTTGTATGAGTACAACGTCATGTCGTTTGGATAACCAATGCCCCGACTTACTTTATGAACCTCATGAATAAGATCTTCATAGGACCTTTTGGATAAGTTTGTCGTTGTTTTCCATCGATGACATCCTTATCTACTCAAAAACCGAAGAAGAACATGAGCAGCACTTGGAAGCTGTCCTAGATACCCTTCGGGAACATCAGTTGTATGCCAAATTCAGCAAATGCGAGTTTTGGTTGAAGTAGGATTCTGGACATATCTTACTGGGAGGAATTATAAAAGTGAAGTCCATCAAGATCAAGACTGTTACGATAGCCAAGCCCCAACCACCGAAACCGAGGTTCGCGCTTTTCTTGGATTAGCCGGATATTACCGCAGATTTGAAGGCTTCTCGAGCATCGCTCGACCAATGACTCAACTGTTGAAGAAGGACAAGAAGTTCGAATGGAGTGACAAATGTGAAAGGGATTTCCAGCAACTCAAAGAGTAGGCGACCTCAGCCCCAATCCCTGATCATGCGGACATCACCAAGCCATTTGACGTATATTGCGCGTCCAAGATTGGTCTTGGATGTTTGCGTGCGAAGGCAAAGTGATTTCATACCTTTCAAGACAGCTGAGCGGCATGAGCCGTTACCCCGCCCATGACTTGGAGCTTGGCCAAGTAGTCTTAGCCTTGAAGATTTAGGCGTCCTACCTCATGGAGTAATCGATGCGAGATCTACTCCGACCACAAGAGCCTGAAATATATCTTCACCCGAGAAGGAGCTGAATATGAGGCAAAGAAGATGGATAAATTGATCAAGGATTACGACATGGAGATTCACTGCAAAACCCAAGGCCAATGTGGTAACGGATAGCACAGGTGAAGCTGCCCGATGTCGGTTAAACTCCATGATCGAATGAAACAACCATTTGTTTCAGAGTTTGAACGGTTTAGACTGGAACATGTTAGTGAGGATTCCTAGCAGGCATAGAGCTTCAGCCCACCAGTTGATCCAGATCAAGTGGCTTGAAGAATGCCAGCATTGGCAGATCAAGAGCCAAACAAACTGCCAGGGGAAAGCAGGATTCCGTAGATGAGGAAGGAGGGTTTCTTTGGTACAACGGGAGCACATGCGTGCCATGGAGACTCGAGTTGAAGGAAGTTGATACGCAGAAGCCCATGATACCCTTTACTCTATACACCCTCGGAGGTACCAAGATGTATCAAGACTTGAAGGAACAATTTTGGTGGCATGGAATGAAGAGGGAGATTGGAAGCTACATCGCCAAGTGTGACATCTGTCAAAGAGTCAAGGCAGAACACCAACGCCCCGCAGGACTGTTGCAACCCTTACAGATTCCCGAAATGGAAGTGGGACTCGGTAGGAATGGACTTTATCACAGGTCTGCCCAAATCCAGCAAAGGAAATGATTCCATTTGGGTAGTCGTCGATAGACTGACCAAGGTAGCCCATTTCATCCCCATCAAAACCACATACCAAGGTCCAAAGTTAGCTGAGTTGTATATCTCTAGAATAGTCGCCTTGCACGGAACCCCAAAGTCGATAGTGTCAGATAGAGGATCACATTCACCTCAAGATTCTGGCAGAAGGTACATGAAGGACTCGGAACCGAGCTGAATTTCAGCACCATCCTATCACCATGAGACCGATGGACGGGCCCAGAAAAGAGTCAATCGGATACTAGAAGATATCTTTGAGAGCATGTGTCTTGGAATATGGATCTAAGTGGGAAGGCGCACATACGCGAGAATTCTCTTACAACAACGACTACCAAACGACTTACGAGATGGCCCCCTTTGAAGCCTTGTACGGAAGGAAATGCCGTACCCCTCGAATTGGTCGGAGGTCGGAGAAAGCCAAGTCTTTGGACCAGTGTTCTTGGCCAGAGAGAAAGTGCAAGATCGAGAACCTCAAGGCTTGCTCGGTCAAGACGAAGGATTCTGGCAGAGCAAAGAGCAATAGGAGATGACCTTTGAGATCGAGAGATTTTGTCTACCTCAAGGTGTCACCCCTTAAAGGAATGCAGAGATATTCCAGCTGAAAGGAAAGCTTGCGCCCCGATATATCGGACCCTTCAAAGTTCTGAGTCGCCGAGGCGAGGTATCCTCATCAACTAGAGCTACAGAGAAATGGCGGCTGTGCATGACGTGTTTCACATCTCACTCCTCCCGGAAGTGCTTAGAAGTTCCCGAGAAGACCGAAGTGTTCAAGAACATCGATCACCGATCGGTAGATATCAACACGGACTTGACGTGCATGAAGAAATGCCGATTCGCATCCACGGAGGAAGCTTACGGAACCACTGCTTACCCGAGAAGCATTAAGTTCCTGAAGATACGATGGAGTAACCATACCGCGAGACAGAGAAGCCACTTGGGACGGGAGGAAGATATAATGAAGAATACCCAGATATCTTTAGCACCTAATTTTCTTTTAGATGTCGGGACGAGATCTTTTGTGGGGAGGGTTTGTAACATCCCAAATTTCAAGAAAATGAACAAGAGAGAAATTCCAAGAATCCAAAAATTAGAGCCAACAAAAACTTTTATTTGCATGTAGTTCCATGCATAGGACTTGTGCATTTGAAGTTTGATATGCCATGATGATTGCTATTGTTATTGTGCTAAAACCTAAAACCCTAATGTGATCAAGTGAAGATCACTAACTAAATAAAAAAGAAATCAAATAAGAAAACCCTAATACCCTCACATATGGTTTATGCCATTTTTTGCAAATCTTGACCCTAGACCATTTTGGTCTTCACCATTAGTTGAATTACATTACTAAACACTTATTACAACTTTTGGAATCATAGAAACACAAATCAAATCAAATTCAAACTCAAATTGTGATCACATATGATGATGGTCAAATCTGCCATTTATATTCTGGTCACTACTTTGAGCCCTTGTATCTCAAGTTTTTCAAACTAAACTTTCTCAATTCTTTGCATGTAATCCAAGAGTACATCAAGATGAACAACTTTTGTAAAGATCATCATGCCAAATTCATCTTGGATCAAAAACTATGCTCATGCAAAGTTGAGACTTTTTATTATGTGGAACAATCTCACTTTGTCCAATTTGGCACTACTTTGATTTTTAGGATTCCACCAACACACATGGTTGTCTCTGGTCACTTACAACTCAACCAAACTCACCACTATCAATTTCTGAATCATTTTGAGCTCAACCAAATTTGAGCAAAATTTGCAATTTTCAAATAGGACTAAATGCAAACACTATTTCAAATAGTGCTCTACCCAACCCTACTGCCCCAAACTACTCTACACTGTCCCCTGGTCCCCTCTCTCTCTCACACCAGCATAGGAACCCTAGGAGGAACCCTAAGGAGGCAAGGACATGGCCATGCCGGCCATGTCTCCACCATGCGTCGAGCCCCCTCTCTTCTCCTCCCCCTCAGCCCTGGCCACCATGTCCAGTACCTCCACCATACCACCCTAGCACCACCTAGCACCGCCACGGTCGCGGAGAAGGCCGACAGTCGCCGGAGATCGCGCGCCCAGGACGGCCAGGACATGCCGCTGACGTCGCAGCAGTGCACGTACGGGCACCACTGGACACGCGCCGCGCCACCACCTCGGTCACGCCCTGTACCTCCTCTCGACGCCTTGAGCACCCCCGTGCCACCGCGGACGCGCCAGACACGCACGCGACCACGACCCGTGCCCGCCGTCGCCGGAGACGGAGACCAAATCCCGCCGCGGACGCCACCAGTACACGCATGCTCTAGACCAAGTTTGGCACCGCCTAAGCTAGCTGCCACCGCCTGGAGGACCGCCACGATGCCCTGAACAGCGCCGCGTCCTCGCCTAGCTCCCTAGCTCGCCGGAACCGCCGCGCCCATGTCGACCCCAACCCTGCCCCGCAGCACCCTCGAATATAAATAGCTCGTTCCTGGACGCCGTTGAGCACACCAATCCCTCCCGCGCCCTTCCTTTATGCAACATCGCACCATTAGCCATGCCAATCGTCGCGATTCAATTGCTCCGTCGATCGCCGGAGTCCGCCGCAGAACCACCCTTCGATTCAGGCCGCCCCAAGCTCCGCCACTGTACCAGGAGCCTCTGCTTCACCGTCGTCGACAACCTCGCCCTGAACCTCGCCGCCGGCCGCTGGACCTCTGGTTAGCCCTCTGACCCCCTAGGTTCACCGCCAGACCGTCGGGTTCTCGCCGGAGAAGACGACGACCCTCGGCCGTTGGATCCTCGTCTAATCCAACGCGCCGCGTCGCTCGTACCGATTCAGCCGTTAAGCGTCGCTGACTGGTGGATCCCACCGTCAGACAGCCCACGCGTGGTGGGCTGGACGTGGGCCATTTTAATTCAATTCGGCCCAACTGCGTTTCCCGCCGGCCCTTTAATTCAAAATTCGTTTAATTGATTTAGTTCAAATTCAATACTGGCCCTGACTTTGAAATTTAATAGAATCTGTTTGGCTGGGCCAAATTTAGCAAACTTTATATTGTTGGAAAGCCACTAAAAAGATCTACAACTTGCCACTGGTCTCACCTTGAGATTCTTTGTATAAATAATGTGACAAAAAGAACAATTCAGGGACTTTTGCACATTCAAATAAATATTAAAAATCAACCAAAAATGATATTTAGTTGATTCCAACTCTAATAGCTCACATTTCACTTACAATAATTGTTTCTGCAAAAATATAGTGTGGTCACTTTGAATGATCATGGCCTAGTTTGAATAATGGACTTTATGGCTAGTTTAGCTAAGTGATATTGTCCAAAACTATTATGCAAATTATATGGAGTGTTATACTTCATTTAAATCTTGTCCCAAGTACCTTCATATGAAGTTTGGACCACTGGTCAAATACTCTCACATGAAATACTTGGTGATATTAAATCATATTAAGAATTATTAAATAGTATGAGGTACTCTACCTCATTTAAATCATTTTCTCAAATGATGATGATGAAGGGTTGACTTAGGTCAACATGGATTCATGTAGGATTATTTGAGAAGTTAAATCTTAAGAAGATTCAATGAGAGGAAATTATTCCTCAAGAACTAAAAGGAAACTATAATTTACATATATAATGAGAGGAAATTATTTCTTCATGAATTAAATCAATATTTGTAATGAGAGGAAATTATTTTTCTAAGAATAAAACAATATCACCCAACATGATAGCCATGTGATAATACTAGAATGGTTTGTGTGATTTATGTGTGTGCTTAGTATAGCTCTTGATCTGTTGAGTGATTATACCTCGTTTTCAAATTTAGACGCTAGTACCGGAGAATACCAGGAAGAGGAAGGTTGCTACCAAGAGGAGGAAGAGGAGAACTTTGACCACTACCAAGGCAAGCTAATACTCTTGCAAAGTGCAAAGCTCTACCAAGAGAAAGGCACACTCATCTTTTCTTATGCTTCATGAACCCATCCCAAGTTTTACTTTTCAAGTTTTCAATTTGAATATTTAAGTTTCCTTTTATAGTTAGCTTTGGTCTAAGTCTAGAATACTACAAAAGTATCAAACTTAGCCTAACAGGCATTACAAATAGCTAGCACCCCTCATGACTAGTTGCTAGTGCTAATACTAAAACTTGACTACTCTAGATGGGAACATGTGACTTGAAATAACATTGAAACTTTGGAATGAGGATGCATTCCATTGAATGAATTTTGAAGGTGAATATGACCAAGAGAAGATAGTGATTTTTGACTAAAAATTGATATTGGTTTGGATGCGATACCTTTCCAATTTTTGAGTACCCCCACAATACCTGATTATGGGTAAGGCTTAACTAGAAATTTATACATCTTAGTATGGGTTCCCTCCGAACACACATCATAGGGGTTATGCCGAGGCTGCCTCCGTTGTTGAAAAATGATGAATTGAAGAGGTGAATTGTCTGACCAAACCCCGTGCGTACCCGGGTTGTGATTGGTCTTCTTGGAGGCCAAGTTCATGGGGAAAGTGCCCTATACTAGGATTTTTAAGTGAAAGGTTATGGTTGATGATCGGGTATTGTGTTACGATGATTCGGGGTTATCTAGACGGATGAAATCAAATGTTGTGGCACAAGTGTGCAACCTCTGCCCAGTGTAAACCTATTCGAATAGCCGTCTCCACGGTTACGGACGGTTGGAAAGGCCATAAAGTTTCCGGTGTCAGATTCTTGAAAATATTGATAAAGTGAATGGTGAATGGTGACTTGTTTTTGAATCACAAATTTGAGTTGTGGGAATGACACTAATGTTCCACTTGAGTTAGTTAGCACTTGAATAAGTCTTTGCTCAAATACTTGTGAACTAAAATTGGCTTTCTGCAAATAAACTAGAGCTTAGCACCCCTTACTAGAATTGTTAGCACTTACACTAGTATTAGTTTGCGGGTACAAAGTGCTCACGGCTTTGTCCCTGGCTATTCAAATGGCCGAGTATGAAGATGAGCAGAACTACCAAGGAGATGACCAGCAGGACGCCTACGACAACCCTAGGAGTCTGCTAACGTCCAGCGTTGGCCTGTGGACTAGAGAGTCCATTTATCTTTACGCTTCCGCTATGAACTTGTGTTTGTTCGTTGATCAATAGATCAACTATTTGCGTAATATGGATCATGTGATTCAAGTTGTAAGACAATATGGTTTGTAATGAATGATGACTGTGATACTTAACTATTATGCCTCGCAACAACAATATTCCCGGGATTTCGCCATCCACCTAGCGATTCACTATCTCCATGAGCTCTGCTATTGTTCTCGGGTTGGATCTACCCAAATCCTCGATTAGGTCTCTTCTTTGGATCCCCGCAACAAATGCATCAATTGCTCTTTCGCCAGATACGTTTTCTGCCGAATTTTTTATTATGTTCCATCGCTGGATATACATCCTCATTGGTTCGTCATACTTCTGCTTGCAGGCCCTTAGCTGCTCTATTGATGCAGGTTTCTTGCACGTGGAACGGAAATTTTTCACGAACAAGTCCTCGAAAGTTTCCCAGTTGTCGATGGACCCTCCTGGTAATTTCTTTATCCACGATCTTGCGGCTCCGCTGAGGTGAACCTGAATGCTTTGCATGGCTGTTGCTCTAGTTCCACCCATCAATTTCATTGTTTCCACGTAGTCAATTAACCAATCCTCTAGGTCTTGCAAACCATCGAACTTTTTATAGTTATCAGGTAACTTGAAGCCAGAGGGAACCTGAGTTTCACTAACTTCCGGTGAGTGTCGACGTTCTCGTGTTTTGTTTTCGCGGTTTCTCTCATCGCGTGCTCTGTCGACTCGGGCCTGGGTCACCGTGTTCCTCGCGTCACCTTCTCGTGGAGGATCTCGCGCTGCCACCGTAGTGGGTCGAGGACTATTTTGCCTTGGACTATTTCTTCATGGGTCACTAAAGAGTTGGGGTGTACTTGAACCAGCGATCGCGGTCCCCATGACGCCAACTCCGGCCATAGCCATCTGATACAATGCTTCTCTGGGATCTCCGGGGGGTGGCTTGGATGTCAATATGAAGGCGTTAGTCGCCATATATCCTGCTTCCGGTATTTTCGGGATGATGTGCCCTCTTGTATCTATCGACATAAAGGACATGTCAAGGTTTTGGATCAGATTCTCGCACTCATTCTCGGGCACGTTCGCCAGTCGAGATCTTCCTCTAGCGCGTGCTGCTCTGTGACTATCTCCCGAAGTTCCCGATTGCCGGCTCAGGTTGGCCCTGCGTGCACTTGATGGGGAAGCTGCAGATCTTCTGTCATCAAGTACCTTTCCTTGCCGCGAAGTCCCAGAGTTCGCGATGACGCAACATTTGATATCCGTGTTTGTCTGCTCGAGGATGGCGACATGCATCACCTGGGTCTTCTCCTCCTTTTCACATTGTTTCGTAGGAGCCAACAAGGACGATATGGGCTGGACCCATCGTGAAATCTGCGGGATCGATGTATGGATTGCCAAAATCATCGAAAGTCTCCGACTCTTTATCCTCTTGTCGGCTCGATTCCCCGATCGCGCAGACTTGATGATATATTGTAGTTGTGTTTTCGTCATCTTCAGGGTCGGTGACACCGTCGTATAGATCAACGAAGACCTCCCGAATAGAACTAGATTTGTCGATGAAGTCGAAGTTGTCGATGCTTTCCGAGTCGCTGCTCAGATCGGAGCCCGTGAACGACCCGAAAGACATATCGCCGAACATATCGGCGAGTTCTCCGCCGATGGCGGGCTGGATGAAGCTTCATGGCGAAATCTCCTCGTCGCCTAACTCGAACGATGATGATGATCCCGAGAAATCGGAATCGGCCGCTAACGGTCCCAAAAGAATCGGTGCCGCGAGACGATGCGATCCTTTTTTCCTGACGCGGAAAGTGGAAACTCCAGAGAATGTCATCTCCGTCGACTCCTCCAGATCGGCATATGCGCATGCAAACGGGCGGGAGGGTGAGGAACATAAAATCGAAGAGATTAGGTTTTACTGTTTACCGCCATCCATGTTGCTTGCAGCGATGATGTTAAGACGATGCCATCGAGATCAGCTCCTTGTCGCCTCCAATTCCCACAGACGGCGCCAATTGACAAAGGATTAAGTTGTCAATGCCTACAGGTTGTAGACTAGGGTTTCGCGGAAAGTAGAGGGCAAGTAGATCTCGAAAGGTTCAGCTGAAAAGGTGCTCGACTATAAAAAAACTGAAGTTTGTGTTGACAATGATTGATCCTTTCTTTCTTCCTCGACTCCCTTTATATAGGAGGTAGAGCCGAGGCTTTCGTATCGTACAAGTTACAAAGTACGGGAGGCGAGTCCTTCCGGTATTGATACAAGACTATTCCTAATCTATCTCTATCTTCCATATCGACGCTTTATTGGGCTTCCGGACTTCATACACTTCGATTAATGGGCCTCAAATAACCTCGGGTACCTTATTCGAGGCCCATTCGGAATGCCTATGTCACCAGTACCATAAAAAGAAATTAAGGGGAACTTGCTCCCGGACCCCAAAGGTGGTAACCAACATATTTGGATTTCCTGACGACATGAATGTCTTGGCAATGGAGAAAAACTGGTAAGCAATTTACCGGTTTAATTAGATCAAGTATCGTTCATATAATAGTAGCAACATTTCTAAATGGTTCACGTTTCTTCCGCAGGAAGAAGAAAGACAAAGACTTTCCCAATGTGACGAAGGCTCCTCGTCCCAGGCGTCGACGGGCAGGGTAGCCTGGGACAAGCCTCTCGTACAGGCGATAAACCTCGTTAATGAGCATTCACCTACGAGAAGGCCGCATAGAGGCCGTGTGGCTGGCGCCGGTACAGGCTACAAGCATGGTCACTACGGCTTGTCGTCTGCGGCCGATAAAAATGCGCGCAATGAGAGGAAGCAGCGGGAGGCGGAGGAAATGAGGGACTCAATCCTAGCCCAAGTCCAAGCCAACTCAAAGCTTCACTCGTACCTGATCTCAAAGCTGAAGTCGTCGCCGGTCAAAGAGGTTTTAACGTTGGCGTCGTTTGGTAGAGGTGGCAAACAAGCCACTCCCTCCCCCCACCCCCGCATATGCAAGTGGTAAGCTTAGGCGCCAGCAGCTCGATGGCGGCCCAGGCAGCAGCTGTGACGATGTTATAATGGAACTCCTCAGAGCGCCGGCAATGTCGCGGTGGTTGGGATCACCGTCCATGCGGGTAGCAGCCCTCCATCACTTGCACTTTGCCACACGTAATATGACCATGGAACTTGATAGCGAGCTCAATGCCCTCACGATCTAACTAATTAAGCTAGTGTACATCAAGTTAATATATTAGTTTCGTCATCCTTGCCCTCTCTCTAATGCCATACACATGTTCTCGCAGGCGCTCTCAATGCCATGCACCTTTCTGATGAAAGTGAACGACGAACTCAAAGACGTCGAGGGGGTCCATCCTTCGGCCCCTGGATAAGAAGTGGCACACACGAGATATGGCGGATGACGTTTACCGGGGTGAACTGGATCGGGCGTTACCGGGCTATGAGGATTTGTATCCTCCTAATCAACCGGATGGTGCCGATAGCCCGGTGAAGCTGAGCTCACTAAAGGGTTGGGTACTGCTATGGCCGAAGACCCTAATTAGGATCAACACCTCCTCGGGGTCGACGGCAAGCAAAGGAAAGCACCTTGCGGCGCCACAGGTCAGCGTCCCTCCACGACAGCCAGCGCTGCGCAGGTCAGCGCCCCACCACAACGGCCAGCGGCGCCGGTGGTGGCGCCCCACCACAACATCTAGCGAGCGCCAGAGGTCGAGCGCCCCGCCCTGCCATTCGCGAGCGCCGGTTGGCGTACGAACGTGACGACTTCCAATGGGATATTCCTATGTCTCAGAAGTTCTCCATGAGGATGCCCGGTGGATCCGAACGCGACAACCTTGAAATATCTGTGCTCCAAGAAGTTGTTCGATTTTCAAGAAACAACTGAGGAGGAAACGCCTGAGGAGGCCGCCACCGCCGGCACCAAAAAGATGCTAAGCCCAAACACACTTCGTGCTACGACCAATACGGCGATGGATGGTGGTACAGTACAACCCAAGAAGCGGAAGAGGCCAGCGAAGAAGGACGCCAAAGCCAAGGCGGCGGGCAAATCCAAGGACACGACACCTTGACAAGTTGCCAAACAATTGGCGACCTGAGCATCACTTGGGTGAACCGATGCTGCCGGAGCATGTCCTCAACATACTCACCCCGGATATGAGGAGCTTGCATAACTCTATCCTGTATGTGAAGCAGCTTCTCAATTCAAAAGATCCTAGTTACCCTCTCTTCGTGGCGAAGGTGCCAACTGGCATGAACTTTGTCGAAAAGTACCCCGCGGACTTGTGCTTCATCCGGTTCAATGACATCTTCCCCGTCTTTCGCATGAAAATGCTCCACTTTTCTGTGGTTCGGCTAGTTGCTCTTAGCTTGTCTTCCCAGATCGTTAAGGAGGGGCCGCCGACCATCGCGATAATGGACCCCTTCTATATGCGGGAGAGCATCATCTGCAATGCTGGGGATCGGGCGATTGCCACCCAGGTCGAGGATTTCATGCTGGCGAACATTAAAAAGGGCGGCATTCTCATCCCTTACTTCCCCGAGTAAGTAATCACTAGCTTAGTCCCCATCACCATTCTATCCTATATCTCCATTTGCATTTGCAAAGGTTAATCCATGTGTTTTCCGCAGAGACAAGTTATGCACCCTCATCGTCGTGCACCCGCAACACTCGCATGCAGTCTATCTCAACTCGGGTAGGGACAAGAAGAAAGACTACACCCACATCAGGGCATTCTCAATGATGCTCTCACCGGCTTCGCCACCAAGGCAGGCCCCTTAAAGGAGGAAAGTACAAGTAGGCTTGGCGTTAACCCACACAACCAACTGCCTCACGCGTCGTCGGAAGACAATGGGATGGACGCGTGGTATGCCATCCCTTGGTCTGCAGTACATAAAGTACGTAGATGGCATGTTGTTGAGAGACTCTAGAAACAAGTTTAAAAACATGGCGGATGTCAACGATAGAGAGTTGAGAAAAATCGGGGTCACATCCAGCGGTTGATTTGCACGACAATCACTGCACGATGTCAACAATAGATGCAGCGCGTTCCTCTACGGCTACGGTCTACCACCTAATGACGAGATAGAACTCCGCTTGGAGATGTCGCGTGATGACAGGCCATTCAACACGCTGAAGGGCTGCCGTCCATTCCCCCCTAGGCCTACAACCTGATCCTACGACGGGAACTCTTTTGCTTAAGCTTGAACGATATGTCCATGAACTTCCTTACTGTAATTGCTATATATTCCGGCCCGATCGACTTGTCGCTTTTATTTAGTTTGTATGGATGTGCATGTGAACCTGCATCTATAATTCCATTTACTTTGATATATATTTCTAGATTATGGCGTGTTTACCTTAATCATTTTCATTTACTCGACCCTTACTTGGCTCGTATTTGGAGTTCGCCGATGATTAGAATGTTCGGTCACTCGTACACTCGGGGGTGGAGCCAGTGAGCCTTGGTGTGATGGCCACAAATATCAATCTATTGTGCATCCTACATAGCCTCACTGTCTCCATCCCTGGATGTTAATATTTGTTTTGACCAACAAAGTATGAGGCACGCTATTTAGTTCATACTACTTGTCTTTTATTTGAGTTGGCACTTATTAATTATATTGGCTGATGATTAGAATGTTCGGTCACTACACTCTGGGGTGGGGTGAGTGAACGTAGTGTGATGGCCCAAATATCAATCTGTTGTGCGTCCTACTTTGCTTCACTTACCCCATCCCTGAATGTTAATATTTTTTTCGACCAACAAAGTATGAGGCACATGCTATTTAGTTAATACTACTTGTCTCTCATTTGAGTTGGCACTTGTTAATTGCATTGGTACTGACGTTTTATTTGTCTTGTGCATGGAGATGCCGATGACATATGTCGTGTACAACGGAAGGGTTCCTGGAGTCTACGACGACCAAGGGATACCGCACTAGGGTGGAGGCGGAAGGAAGATACGCGCGTTATCTAGCGGGAGAGATGAGGGACATGAGGAGGAACCGGATGAAGACCATGGCCTTCGTGATGATGCTCATCGTGACCATGGTCATGTTTTATGTGATTGTAGTTTAGGTTAGTACCTACATTGTGAGGTGTATGACGACACTTGTGACGACTATGTACCGAGGCTTCTAACTTTGTGAAACTTCGTCGTTCGATCTTGCATGTGTGTTGTATGAATCAACATTTCGAAACGAGACTTGCTTATTTGTGTATTGATACCGAAATGAGACTTGGCTCTCTATGTGCTTTTCATATTGCATGTACTGCTGTATAAATATGTACTATATTGGATGATATATGTATTGCTGTATAAATATATACTGTTGTATAAATATGCATTGTAATACGCTGGAAAAAGCTGAAAAAATTGGATTTTCGAACGGTACCACCGGCGCACCTCCATGCCCTAATGTCAGCGCACAGCACATGCGCCACTACTGGCAGCCCTACTGTCGGCGCAGCACCACATGCGCCAGCGGTACATAGCTATTGCCGGCGAAGCAGGCCCGGTGCGCCCGCAGTAGCTAGTTACCACCGGCCCGTTCGCACCGGCGGGCTTTGGTGCGCTGGCAGTAGCCAAAAATGGTGCGCCGGCAGTAGTGCTTTTCCTAGTAGCGAGGGGCTGGCCTCCTCTCCCGCCCCCTCTCTGGTCGGCGAGGCCGCCGGAGACGGTAGAGGTGAGGAGCCGGGAGGAAGGAGGCGACACTCAAAGGGGGTAGAGGAGAGAGTGAGCGGATGAAGAAGTGTTTATCTATCCTCTCTAGTCCACATTTTTGAAAACAATCAAAAATCTCAAATACAAGAAATAGAGTAGGTTTGGTAAGGAGCAAGAAGCTAGTGAGCAAGAAGCTGATGATAAGGATGTGGGCGGGCATTTGGTGTGCTACAATCTTGTTGGGCTATTCTTGGGCACCATTCTAGAACATGGAGTAAGGAGTCGATGTGAGAGGTCATGACTGCTTATGTGATCATGCACATCATGGTCGTTGAGGAGGAGCGCAATGACAGCATGTATGACCAAGGCTAGGAATTTCAGGTTAATTTGGTTGCGCCCGAGCCCGGACCACCAGCGTACTTGGTATATTTTCTTCACCCGCCTCCGAAATGATTTGGTCCAACATACGTGGAATCATGTTGGAAACCATTAGTCCTCTATTATTTATTTGTATTTTAGTTCTAATGAATGCAATAAGCTATACCCTATGATTTTGTGTTTGTTTTATGAGCTAGGATACTATGATTATGCTATATGCTATTACCTATGATTTTCTATTTGTCTACTTTACAATATTTTATGTGCAAAAAAGCTGAAAAATTGGCCTAGAATTACCCTGTCGCAGAGCAAATCAAAACACAGTTGGGTGGGCTGCCACCCACAAACGAACATGGACCTCCGGCCAGTCCACAGGCCGCCGTAATCGAACTTACGGGCGACAATTAGAGATGCCCTAAATATCTGCCGAGCTCTGTATCATGCACTAGCTATTCATATCCATATACGGACACATGCACGTGTCACTTTGAATTTCGTCAGTTCAAAGTATAATACATAGGCATCCTGTGGAAACAGCGTTGCTGATAGCGGAAGCCGTTCAATGGTATAGTCGACATATTTGTCTACTGTAGCCGCTAGGAGAAGCTTCTTTACGTGCCCGGTATGAAGCTTTTTTATCTATACCTACTAATAAAGGAAGTAAGGTTTCTCCTCTATTTTTTGTCCGTTTTTTAATTACTCATATTTTTTATCACAATTACGGTACTTGCCACCGTCAAGTAAATAAAGTGGTTCGTGCGCCGAACGATCCCTCGACCCAAACGAAAGAAGATCCAGTGAACCACGGGAGAAGGTAGAGCTGCGAGCGCAATGGAATATATGCTGGAGGCCGTGGGCCGCGGAGCCACAGGTCGCTTGGGCTTTGTAAAAGCAGCAAAAAAAATCCCCTGTCAATGGAATTGAACTCACGACGTGGTTCGTAATATAACAGCGATTTTTTTGTTTTGAATAGTCCCACCTCGCGCTTTGAGACAAAGTCTGACCAGTTTTAATAGGTCGCAAGTAGCCTCAATCACAAGCAGCCTCTGAAGTCAACAAGCAATAGCACCGTTCACCATACGGGATGCCGAGAAGAGAGAGCCAGGAAGGAATAACATAAAGCACATGGCGGGCGGCGCTGGATCGGAAGATTTGGGAGGGGAACCGAGAAAAAGATGCCGGCGCAGGGAAAGAAATCAGTGGCGACCACTGAGTCCAGCGTGAAAAATCTTAAGGAGGCTTTGGTGCCGGAGGCCCGCGCAGCCGCCGGAAGCACCTCCGAGGCGGGGCGGCTCGAGAGCGCACGACGCGGCCTTGCTCCTCCCCACCAGAAGGCGCTGCTCCGAACACACGCGGTGCTGAGAACGATGACTTCCGCGGAGATAATGACGAATGGATAGAGCCTTATCTTATCTCCTCGTCAGTTTTCATTTTTACTCCATCTATCTATTACGTTTATGAAAAACTAGTTGAGTGCCCGTGCGTTGTACGAGTCTTCAAATTTGTTTCACATCACAAGTGAAAGTGAAGCATAATCATGTTGGGTTTTATATTCAGCCTAATGTCGTGAAATACCTCATAACTTTTGAAAATAAATTTTCAAGGTTCATAATCTCCATAGAGGACTCTAATTGCCTCTCATTTCCATGTCAGCATTGCATGACAGCGAAGAGTTCAAATCATAGAAACCTCGAGACAAGAATGAAGTACATCATGCCTCCTCCTTTTATGATCCTTTTTTAATCTAATTAGTTGAATGCTCATACGTTGCCACATACATAAGTAGTATGATCACCGTCTTATTTCATGAATGGATTCATTTTTCATCTCATCCCTCCTTTTTTACCCACACGCAACAAGAGGATGTGTTATCTTCATCATCTACCCCGCTCGGCCATCAAGTGCAACATGTATTCCTTTGCTATCCGCCTATCCCAACACAGCAAAACTACCTCTTGTGCTCCTTGAGCGGAATTTCCAAATATCTGGTCCTGGAAATATATCATATGAGTTCATTCAGTTACATATCTATAAATATTTACCAAGGAGACAAAAAATATAGACCTCAAACGTTGACTTCCTGAAGCACATACCATCTTAAATAATAGAAAAGTAATTATTTAGCGCAACCATAAGGGAGAGAAGCTTCATTCCAGTTTTGTTTAGCCAAACACTTAAACTTCTTGGTACTCTAATATTTGGTTGCCATGATAACTCTAGCCTTTGTGATGTCTTTTGATTGTACAGTGACATCAAAGATTATTAATATTTAAACAGTCCATAGAAGTATTTATATGCATGTTGAGTACTACTTATTTTACTCAAAGCAGCTATCATTATCATTTGGTTACATTCAAGATATCCAATCTAAAGCTGTGACCATGTAGGGGCCTTATGTGTCTTTACCATTGTAGACCAGTCTAACATTAAATTGTTTCATAAGTTATTCAATCTACAAAGAGATACCCATGATTTATAGATTATTACAGATATGGCACATTACATATTGTAAACAGATTTGTGTTGACAAGGTTCATTTTTTCCATCTAGAAGCTCCTGCTAGAACTCTTAGACTGAAAGATAAAACTCTGAAAAGCAAACGTACAATAAATTCACATAAGTTGGTTCATCACTCAAGCCCCATGTCTTGGATCACAAACAAAAAAAAGGGGGTTGTGCGCAACATATAGTAATATTGAATTTATTTTAGATTTCAAAGAATGATTTAGCGAAGACATATACACCCTATTCAACAATAATTATTAGTAAAGTTGTTGCCCTCCAAAATTAGCAACCGGTAAATTTCAATAATTCAGAATCTATTGATTGTCTAGACTCGCATACATGTGCAGAAGAAAATATTGGTAAAAAGTTATTAAATAGAAAATATAGGTAAAACGGTTATAAATGAAATATAGGTATTAAATTTTCTTTAAAAGGGCATTTCACCAAATCTGAAGAAAAAGACTGGGCACAAATATATTATAAACCTAGGATACCCAAATTATTTATATCTATGGTAAATTTCATTTGTACTTTACTACATTTGAAAGAACAATAAACAATTGACTGATACTAATACCTTATCACAAAACAGATCTGATTGGAAAGAGGAAGGTACATCCCTTCTCTTACCTGTGATAAGCAAGAGTACTTTCAAAGCCTAGGTAAGGCCAGACTCTAGCAATCCAACATATGTTGGTCGCTGCTGCCATGGATCTACACAATATGCATGAATCTTGCAGGTCATATGGAGGCAGACCTCGACCTATAACCTTGAAACTGGAATAAGTAGATATTATGTTAAACTAAAGATGGACATGTAGCAGCATGAAAAACACTGAGAAAGATGCAGTGTGCCTTTGATCTGTGCACTGACTGCTCCATAGTGCATCCATGGGTCGATGAGTACAACTGATTACGATTTGGATTGTCCGCAGCAAATTTAATGGCATGTACAAACTAAATTTGGTTGTGGACCACCCACACACCGTGCGCCACCGCCTCGGCCTCGGCGCAGCACACATCAGTTAGCCACATTGTATGTCCTCATCTTCCCGCCCTACTCCCGCCTCTCCTTTTCTTCTCCCTCCTTCGCCTGGTCGGACCACAACACTACGTGCTCGCCAAGCTTAAGGCCATTCCTCATGTTCATACTCATCCCTATCACAGATTCCGACCGATCATCTCAACCTAGAAAGGATATCAGAACATCTATTAGGCCATGGGATCATTTAAGTTGTGACTTACACAACTTCTACTTACCTAGTTACATATCTTAGGCATCTATACAAAACACATTGAGCTCCCTCATGTCTCTGTCGCTTAGAAACTACAATACCGTTGCTGGTAATCTATGAACAGGAAGTGAAGAAGCAGAAGGTCTCATCCAATCCATTAGATGCTTTGATATGTGCTAACCATCATGATTGTCAATTTAAGAAATGGGAGCACGGTGCTAAAATGCCAATAAGATCTAGTTACCAAACCAGTTGACACCTTGAACTACCAAAGTAGTAGCTAGCTAGTAAAAAAAATAAAAATATGTACTGACCCTCCATGCACATACAGTCATTTAATTTAGTTCAAGTTCTCATAACCATTTAATTGGTCCAGATTCTTACAAAGACAATACATTCAACAATTATGTTATTTTCAATAAATAGTCAGACTGCTTAAGATAAATGCATGCCTGATGATTTTAACAGAAATGCATCCATTCTTTCAATCTCTGCGAAATTGCAAGGCAATACAAAGGCCAGAAATGGTGCATCATTATTACATGCTCCCAACTTTGCAGTATGGTGTACATCAGACATTGGATATGAAAGATTAAGAAAATCAAGACAAGGTCCATTTCTCACTCAGAGATGCATCATGCAGGATATTAGAAGTCAATTTTGTTTTTAGCAAGTCAATAAAAAACAACTGATTCGCAAGGGATAAGTTGTGGCCTGCCGAAACTGAAGAAAAGTGCAGTTTATACTGCAAGGATTACCAAAGCTTTTGCTTCTAGAGGACCGGTCGCCATCGATGCCGTCAAGTACAACTGTTTAAAAGAATGTTCATGTATTAAAAAAAAACCCAATACATAAGCAAGGTTAACACGCATATTGGCATAATTTTCATATGTATTGGACCTGCGAATTAGCATATAGCAACTATGAATACTTGACATCTGAGAACAAGCTAGTGCAGTTCAGTACAGACCACCTAAGCCAGCAACTTGTGCAACAAGTACATCATTGAACAACTCATATAGTTTCATCATAGATGAGGCAAACACTTCTACTTAGGAATCAGGCAAATGGAAGGATGTTCCAACACCTGGAATAAGCAGCGACATAATATCAGCATTTGTAGGTAAAACTGTACCTACTGTATTAGCACCTCCAGATACAACTGTGAGTAATAAAAAAGATATGACATACAAAATTACTACTTCGCAAATATAAAACTTACCATTACTATATATATTGCCTGTAAGCTTCAAAATTATAGCAAGGATTCAATCATAGGGATTCCCAATCTGAGTTACAGATTACAATAATCAGATTACAATAAATCATACTTGCAGTCCTCACAGACTTCTTAGAGCAAGTACAATAAGTCCTAGTCAGCTGGCTATAAGGATTAAAATAGTATATTATTGCTTAGTTGGAGGAGAGAGGAGGAGAGAGAAGGAGAGTGGGCTCTTATGCAAGAGCCAGCTCTAGCACGTGCTCCTAGGCATTTTGTGAGAGTGAAAGGTGGGTCATACATTGATAAAGTACTACATTTTTATAGCTCACTATTGTATATGTTGGCTCTAAGTTGACTATAGATGACATGGCACTTGGCTTATAGCCAGCAGCTAGCTACACTATTGGAATTGCTCTTAGTACGGAAGAAGCTCGGTGATACCGTCGTCAAAGACAAAGTTCAGGTCGTCGATCCGAGGGAGGCGCTTGCATCCCAGATGGTGCGGAGGAAGGCAACAGAGTCTGCGTCGTCCCCGACCGTGCGCCGAGGAAGGACGAGAGCTTCTGCATCGTCCCTTCCCCATGGAGGAACAATGGCTGCATCTCCAACCACATGGAGGAACGGCGGAGGCGGCGTCCTCGTCGCGAGGAGGGGCGGCGGCGCATCTCTAGGCATGAGGGGAACGAAGACGGCGGCGGGATTTGCATCCCGACAAGAGAGGGAACCCCAGCACACGGCGGAACAAGATCAGCAAGTGGGAGCTGACCCGTGTGGGAAGGAGTGCGGAAGCCATGATCTCCAAGAACTGAAAGGAGAAGATGATGGAGCAGCAGATTAGTTGATTGCGAGGCGAGAGATTAGTGTGCGTGAAGATAATGCGAATGATTCCAGCGACAATTTCGGGATTTAGGCAACGACCGCATGCGGGAACTGAATGGAGAGATGAGCTGAATATGTATGCAGTATGTGGGACGAAGAATATAGGCGGACCATCGCATCTTTTTGGGCTTGGCCCATATGTGTGCAGGGCGAAGTGGAGAGGAGCGGGACGAAGCTGACGACGTACCATCAGATCGATTGACGACGGAACGTCTTCCTATTTTTTAAGTAGTACAGAGTTTTAAGTAGTAAAGATACTGCATCAGCCATTGGGAACACAACATGCAGTGGACGAAGAATTTGTTTCCGCTCTTTGCTCTCCGCCTTCAAAAATAGGAACACTATGATTGTTTGTTTCCTCTTATAAATTTTTTTCTTTCACGATATCGCATGTCAGTAATTTCATGATTTAGACGTCGGTAGAGACAAACACTTGTACAAACAATAATCAAAATGAAATCAAATATATTTTGATAGCTATAAATTACATCATGTTATTTTTTAGATTTGTGAGCACTTATTAAATTATTATAATAGGCACTTCTGTGTGGAATATTGGTTTTGATTTTTTTTGAAGGTGAAGTTCATATCCTTCGAGAGAATTGGATTTGGTTGATTGAAATCGGATCGGTGTCATCACGCGAGATAAACAAAATGTCCCCATGAGAGGCTATAGACATGTTGATCCCCAAGAAAACTCACATAATTTATGTATTGATATATTAATTAAATTGAAGTATTGTGATCTTTAATACAAATCTAAACATATAAAAGTAAGTTTAGTTGATTTTACGGTACCGTAGCAACGCACGGGTTTTGTGCTAGTTTCTACTAAAAAGTATCAACTCCTACTTTCATGAGCCCGTACGTCAATATCTACCTATCTATCTATTCTATTTATAAATTAAATCTTCCATAAATTAAAGCTGAACGACATCATGGCACCACAACTTACGAGGCACTCTTTATGGGTAAAAACAGTATCAACGCATTTACAGTACACTAGTGGAAAAACGCTCATCAATACCGGTTTCAGAGGGCCTTATGTACCTGTTAGGCAACCAGTACAAAAGGTTCGGTACAAAAGGCCCCCCCTTTCGTACCGGTTCCTTACGAACCGGTATTAAAGGGGCCTCCACGTGGGTGCCCAGGAGAGCGCATGGTGAGGGAGCTTTGCTACCGGTTTGTAATACGAACCGGTACCAAAGGTTGGCTGCCGAGGCAAGGAAACTGCATAAATCTCTGCCGCGGCAGAGAATTCAGGGTTTAGTGTTTTAGGAGGGGTTTAGGGGTTATCGGACCGTTTCATATCGCGTCGATGCTCCATAAACGCGTTTGGGTTTAGGTAGTACATAAAGATCAAGGTGATGCATATCAACTTGGTGCATATAATATAACACATGTAATTGCATAAGATTGAAATTAAGTAGTACATGCAAGAAGAACGATCTTCATGCATATATAGTGGTACTCTCCGAGGCGTACTCTATATCTATCTATGTCCCAAGGAATAAGGCGCACGCGTATTCCAAGACGAACTTTGACCATAAAAATTGAGCAACACAATCTTGATTATATTATATGTAATTAATATCATTGGATTCGTATTGAAAAGCACTTTCTAATGATGTTAATTTCATACAAACAATCTTTATGTATTTGAAGTAATTCTTGGTCAAACAAAAAGCACGTAAAACGAGGGCGCCTTATTCCTTGAATCGGAGGTAGTATATATATATCTATTACATATAGCATAGTGGTACTCTCCGAGTCAAACTATATGTAACATGTACATCTTCATTCATAGTGGTACTCTGCAAATGGTGGTAAGACGTCCCGAACGAAAAATCCTGCCAATTCCTCGCCTATTGCTTTGAAGCGGTCCTCGATTGAGAGCTTGTTCCGCTTTCTTGCCAACTATAAAAGAATAAGATACAAATGAATACATGAGCTATATGTGTGTGTATATATATATATCAAATCACAATCAAACAATTATTACTGAAACTCAGCACAACTTATGATAACAAAATAAATTTGTGAATATTGTTTTCGTACCTCTTTATTTCTTTCATTATTCGTTCTCTCGCTGAAAATTTTGTGCATGTACTCGCAAACGTAGTATCCACAGAGATCAGTCCCTTGTGGTTGTTGCGGGCATTTCTTTACAAGAATATAATTCAATCAAACAATAGTCAAGTATGATAAAGGTGGGTGGACCTAGGTAGTACTACTTAATTTCGCACGCCATGTCAGCTTCGGTGGCCATACATGAGACTTATCTTCCTTGATGAAAGTTTCCCATACGCTGCCCGACAAAAGAAAATGCATAAAAGATTTATCAATTAGTTGATATCAGGAAATTAAAGAAACAAACCGACAAGAATTAAAATTACCTTCTAAGCATAAGAAAACAAGACTTGTATAGTATAGGCTCTTTGGTTAGTGAGTCAAAGACTTCAACTTCTCCATCGTACATTTTGATGACGAGAAGAATAAAGTGAAACCTACGCACGTTTAAATATGTAGTGTCATATATATAAGTCATCAGTTAAAATTTTAACATACGGTGAGCAAAATAGAATGTGTTATAAGACAGTAAGACTCTGGAAGTTGTAAGGCCAAAGTATTAGCCTTTTGTCACGTTGTCGCTTCAAAAACCTTAGCAAAGTCTCCGGTGTATCCCTGTTATAGACGGGTTCTTCTATGTTTCTAACATGCATTGTGTCCGGGTCAATGAACCCAATGTTCGTGATTTCATCCCTTTTGCATTCGAGCATCTTCGATCTGCATAATATAGCGCACAAAAGATTATAATTTGCAGACAATGAACGAGCTGAGCTAAAGACTTCTCAAATTAAATAAATCACTTACAGACAATAGCAACTGATGATAGATTTGTCGAGGGCCCGGAGATTGTATAACTGGAAAAGCTCGCAGAAGTCAACGTTCACAGAGTATTCCTGGAAGCAGTGCTCTTCCTTAACTTCCACCATGATAGTCTCGGTCCCTCCCTTTGAGGCATTAAGGTACCACGAATGCAAGTTACGCATACATGTTGGTAGCTTCCTGAGATTCTCGACCAAATCTTTCCCTTGAACAAATTTATATGCTACTTCACCGATGGCGTAATCGGTTCTGTTTTGTCGAGAACTTTGAACGGCCTTCTCGTCAAACACCTTGAGAGGGGGGGGGGGGCGATTGAACGGGTTGTTGTCCGAGCTGGTAGACTTGTTCGACCTGGTAGACTTGTTGTTTCCTTTTTGTCACCGTGACACCCGATTGATTGGGTTTTTTCGCCTCGATCATCTCGTCATACGACCTTTCAATAGAACGCCTATTGTCAGATGGCGGCGATGGTACAGGGTCATATAGATTCTCAACGGTACGCACAACTTTCACCGGATCTAGTGTCTTCTCAAAAGGTATCTCTGGCACTTTCGGTGCAAAATGTTTTTTCACCTCGGTCTCAAAGGTTTCCTTGTTTTCCTTGACAGTTTTTTCCCAAGGTAACTTCTCAATAGTCGGCAGTGGTTTCTCCTTTCTAGATCTCTTCCTAGGCGGCGTACCGTTCCGCTTAATGGGCGTTGTCTTACGCGGAGGATCTCGAGGTGGTGGACTCACGCTGGGGTCCCTCTCAGGTAGGTGTGGACTTTGCTGCTCATGTGGACTGCTAGGAGGAGGAGTCGAAGGCCTTTGATGCTCATGTGGATTGCTACGAGGAGTCGGTGGCCTTTGCAGAAGGACGATGTATTTCTTGGGCCATAGGGTGAAACCGTGCTTGACATCGGCAAGTGTCTTCTTATCGTCACCTCTAGGAAAATCAAGCTCCACTGTTTCAAAACCCAAAACAACTTCATCCACCCCGACACGAACACAGCCAGGTGGAATGGGCATATGGTGGTGCGTTGCTCCATCTTCACTTGGGTAAACATAGTTGAACGCCACCTTAACGGACGCGTTCCTGAATAACATATAGATCTCGCAATCTGTCTTCTCCGTGACATAATCCACGGGGTAGCTTCCTCCACATCCGTCAAGATGCGAGGAACCCACACTGCTTCTTCGCTGAGATGGGGCGGCATCGGCTTGAGGATCCTGTAGGAACATCGGGTGATCAGGTGCCCTCTTATTTTTCTCAAGCGCCTCCACCCTATTTAACAAGTCCGTTAACCTGTCTGACTCCTTCTTCTTCTTTCGCTAACGGCTTCTATAAGTGTCAGCGCACTCCGGGAACGCTTCCTTCATGGTGAGACTGGGCGAGCTCGTACCCGTCCAACATGTTCAGGATTCCCCAGAGCGAGTGTCAGCTCGTCATTCTCTCTATCGGGAATGTACTCTCTCTTTCGAACCTTTTAAATTGCATCTACAAGGTTCGGTACGATTGCCTCAATTTTTTCTTCCATTTTCCCTGCGCAACGATCAGCCCTGTCTTTGGGTCCAACCCTGCCCCATGCGCGAACAACCAGAACTTGGACCGGTCAGGCCAGTCCCATGTCTGTGGAGTGATTCCTGCCCTCATCAGTTTATTTTCAAATGATGTCCACTTCGGAATGGCACTCTTGTAGCCACCTGACCCCAAATGATGCCAAAGTTTCTTCTTTGCGCATTTTTCGTATTTGTGACCGATCGGGACAGAAAAGTAGACGATTGCTTATACCTCTTAAATGCGGGCCAGTGATCTTTTATCTTCACTAGATTATCATCTAATACTGGATCTTCATTCTTATATTTGTCCCATAAATTTTTCTTCCAGGTCTGGAATTGTATGACCATCTTCTTGAGAGTCAATTCCTTGACTTTATTCTTCTGGCCTTCCGTCATGTCTTCCGGTAGGCTGAAGCATGTCAGTAGAGTTTCCCAAAAAACTCTTTCAGCGCGTCATTGACATAACGAGCTTCAGTCTCCGCTCTTCGGCTTATGCCACTCTTGAATGCTGATCGGTACATGGTCCCTAACAAGAACTCCAGCTTGATTTGTAAATTTGCGGCAGTGCTCTTTGGGATGCACCGGTTCACCATTATCCTTAAATGCGGTGAGGGCTAACCTACCCTCGCCCTTTAGAAGTCGCGTCGGGCCTCGTTTTGTTTTAACAGACTTGCTCGATGATCCAGAAGGCTAAAATGAAAATGATTCGTTAATAAGTGCAATACAAATAAATGAATGCATCTAGTGATGAACATAGACTTGATACATAAATATACACCTCGCCGGAGTTTGTTATGGACACTTCGTTGTCTCTTCTAATTTCTTCAGACTCAAGTCCCTCGCCGAAATCGTTCAGAAAGTCGGGGAACTCATAGTCATCTCCATCAGGCCCACGGGCACTCTCAAATATCATTTTCTGCATCGCTTCTTCTTGATCCTCATCTCAGACGAAGGTGCCGTCCGCCATACCTCAATGTCACTACAAAATTAAGAAAGCAATTATTCATCATCATGTCATGATCATATAACAGATTGCTAGATGTATAACAATTGAAATGAAGAAAGCAAAAAACCCTAACACTCGGCGCTCCTCCTCTGGCTCTTCTCTCTATGTCGCGGCGGCACCGCCACGGACTCGGCGCTACGGACTCGGTCACGGCCAAGGACTCGGGCACCGCCACGGACTCGGCCACGGCCACGGTCTCGGCGTTCCCCCTCCTCCTCTCGCTCTTCTCTCTTTTTCTCGACCCTAACCCTAACACTCGGCGCTCCTCCTCTCGCTCTTCTCTCTATGTCACGGCGGCACCGCCACAGACTCGGTGCTACGGACTCGGTCACGGCCACGGACTCGGCACCGCCATGGACTAGGCACACATGAATTAATTAATGAAAAGTAACCTCCTGCGTCATCACGTAGCTGCAGTACTTTGCCACACATATAACGCAGTACTTCTCTAGCATAGTAGTTTTGCAGTACTACAATATTTACAAGTCATCCCTTGATAAAAAACCATGTTATTTTAACGGTCAAACAAGCCAAGAGACATTACTCTGTAAACCAATGTTGCAAAAAAGCTGAGAAAATGTATAGTTGTAAGTTGAATGATGCCTAGAGGTGCAAAATTCGCCCTGAGCGCTCACCGAATTGACCGTGCCTAGCTATCAAAATTCTAGCGCTTATAGTAGCACTCAGGCTAACATCACACCGAACGGACTCGTGATATCGAGCGGTCTCTGCCACCACGAACTTGCTGGCGGCGGGCTCGTCCTCGCACTTGCCGGCGGCGACTTAACTTCGTGCTCGGCAACGACCTTCCTACCTAGCCGACGAGCGCCTCCTCCTCAAGCGCATGCCTCCATGCGCTCGACTGCGGCGGCCTCCCTACAGCGCGCTCGGCGGTGGCCACTCGCACGGCGACAGCGGCCAACCTTTCCGCGCGCGAGCTCATCGGTGGCGGCCACCTCTGCCACCCCTGCTGCGCGTGCTCGCCCGACGGCCAACCTTGCCGCGCTCGTGCTGTCCCTACTGGGCGTGCTCGCGCGGCGGCAGCCTGTTTTCATTTCGTCGAACGGGTGGCGGGTGCGCGAGGGGAGGGCGCCAGCCAGCACCATGCCGGCGGTCGACGCGCGCGCGGGCTCCTCCCGGCGAGGCGCGCGGCAGCCAGGGAGGCGAGGCGAGGGAGGCGGTGGCCGCAGCGGTGGGGGGCGCTGCCGGAGGCCCGACAAGGGGGAGGGAGAGGAGCTCACCTCGTGGACGTCGGCGCGCGGAGAGGTTCGAGCGGCGGGCGACGCGGCGACGGCGACGCTGCTGCTACGGGCGACGGTGGTGTGGCGCTACTGGCAACGGCGACGGCGGCGGCGCGTGGAGCTGCGAGCGACGGTGACGCGACGACGTGGGCACGCGGGCGACGACGACGTGGGCACGCGGGCGACGACGACGCTCTGTTCGTTTGTTGGCACAGATTTGGAACAGATTTGGCCTCGCACGCCTAAGTGAACCAGTCGACGGACCTTTGGTATATTATTTTCTTTTCTATATATTATTTTCTATTTCTTATTTTCTATTTCTCTTTTTTTCTTTTCTTTTCTTTTCTATTTCTTATTTTCTATTTCTTATTTTCTATTTCTTATTTGCTGTTTCTTTTTCTTTTCTTTTTCTTTTTCTTTTATATTCCTTTTCTTTTCTATTTCTTATTTTCTATTTCTTATTTTTCTATTTCTTATTTTCTATATCTTTTCTATTTCTCGAATTAAAACTTTATTGATTAAACTCGAATTAAAAGTACATAGCTTAACTGAAAATTAAGATACATGGCCAGATTCTACTGTTGGAGTCATTCATCACTTCTCGTGCCAAGCCCTATAGTAGTGATACGTCTCCAGCGTATCTATAATTTGATGTTCCATCCTAGTTTTATGACAATACCTACATGTTTGTTCATACTTTATATTATTTTTATGCATTTTCGGGACTAACCTATTAACAAGATGCCGAAAGCCAGTTGCTGTGTTTTCTGTTGTTTTGGTTTCAGAAATCCCTACACGAAATATTCTCGGGATTGGACGAAACAAAAGCCACGGCCTATTTTCCACGGAGGGTTCGAACATCGAAAAGAGTCGGAGGCCGGCCAGCGGGGGCCACCCCATGGGGACGGCGGGCCCCTAGCCCACGCCCAGATAATAGGGAGAGGAGCCCACAGCTCCTAAACGCCTGTATATATATTCTCCAAGATGCAAAACCTAAATCGTCAAGTCATATTCCACGAAGGTTAAAACAGCGCGCCATCGTGAGAAGCCAAGTTCGAGGGAGACCAGTCTCGATCGCGGCATGCCGCAGGCGGGAAGTGCCGGAAACCATCTTCATCGCCGTTGTTGTCTCCCATGATGAGGTGTAGTTCTCCCCCGAGGCTGAGGGCTCTGCTGTAGCTATGTGGTTCATCTCACTCTCCCATGGTGTGATCTTTATGAATATGTAGATGTGTTACTCTTGTCTATTATGCACTCTAGAGGTTACTTTAATATGAACTCTGAGAGTTACTCTCCACGGTGTGATGGTGGCAGTGTGCGCATCGTGTGTGATTCCTTTATGAAGTTGTGGAGCTTGTTTACTCCGGCTTGAGGTGTGCTTTTGTAGCCCTACACAATGAATGGTGTTTGTTATCCAACAAGAGAGTGTTTGAGAGTAGCATTTATTTATTCAATTATGTGATCATAGGCTTTACAATCTAGATGTCATATGCTACTCAAGTGTTTTATTATGTGAACTTTGGGGTTACTGTGACCTCGGTGTAAGGGTACAATGTGTGCGCCGTGTGTAACTCCCTTATGAATTGTGGTGTGTTAGTACCTCCTATGAATGCTCACGATGACAGTGTGGGTGTTTATTAGTACTTGGGAATACGCCTTTGAGGTGTGCTTTTGCACACTTGCCCAATGAATTTGAGTTCTTTATCCAACAAGAGAGTGTTTTCAAAGTAGTATGATGAAGTGCTTATATTTATATTCAATTATGATTGCAATGTTGAGAGTGGCCACTAGTGAAAGTATGATCCACAGGCCTTGTTTCCAAATGCAAACATCGCTTATTTCTTGTTTTCTTGCGTCTTTATTTCCACTTAATGTTATTTAAGATCGCAATTACCGTTACCACCATCATACCACTGCGTTTTAATATCTCTTCGCCGAACTAGTGCACCTATACATCGGACAAGTGTATTAGGTGTGGGGACACAAGAGACTTCTTGTATCTTAATTACAGGGTTGTTTGAGAGGAATATCTTTGACCTCTACCTCCCTGAGTTTGATAAACATGGGTGATTCACTTAAGGGAAACTTCTTCTTTGTTCTACAAAACCTCGCTGTTGGAGGCCCAACCTTTACATCTCTGAAGAATAGGAAGCGTGCGTGAACATCAAGCTATTTTACGGCGTTGTTCTTAGGGAGGTAAGGTAAAAGGTATTCACATCCTCTTACGACTACTAAGCTATTTCCTAACACCTTTTGCCGGTGTGTGAGTGCTCGAAGCTATTTCCTTTAGATTCTGCAATTATATCTTTTTGTTTTTTGTTTTTATTTCACTAGTTAGGCTTAATGGAAAACAACAAAAATATTAGAGAAAATTAAAAAACCTATGGAACTTTATATGCATGCTAATGGCAATGTTATTAGGATGAATGCTTTGAACACCATTGTTGCTAATGCTATGGAAGAATTTAAGCTTGGGGAAGCTGGTTTTGAGGAGCATGATATTTTAGTCCCCCAAGCATGGAGGAGAAAATTTACTTTGATGATACTTTACCTCCTATGTATGATGATTACAATGATGACTATCATATTTTCAGTCCACCTACTATTGAGGGAGAAAATTAATTATGATTACAATATGCCTCCTATATATGATGAATTTATGGTGATGAGAATAATAATGATAGCTATCTTATTGAATTTGCTCCCGCTACAATTAATAGTAATGACTATGCTTATGTGGAAAGTAATAATTTTATGCATGTAGCTCATGATAAGAATGTTTCATGTGATAGTTATACTGTTGAGTTTGTTCATGATGCTACTGAAAAATCTTTATGAGAGAGGACAATATGGTTGTAGGGATTTTCATGTTACTAAAACACCTCTCTTTTTGCTTAAAATCTTGAAGTTGCGCTTGTCTTGTTTTCCTATGCTTATTGCATTATGCTTACATGACTTGTTTATTTACAAGATTCTTTTTCATAGGAAGTGGGTTATACTTAAAAGTGTTTCTTATTTTCTTTTGATGCTCTCTTTTGCTTCAACTCTTATTTCTTGCGAGAGCATAATTAAAACTACTGAGCCCATCTTAATAGCTATAAAGAAAGCACTTCTTGGGAGATAACCCATGTTTTTATTTTTGCTACTGTTTTGTTGTGTCTTGGAAGTTTTACTACCGTAGCAACCTCTCCTTATCATGTTTATTTCGTTTGCTGTGCCAAGTAAAGTCTTTGATAGAAAGTTGATACTAGATTTGGATTACTGCTCAGAAACAGATTTTTAGCTATCACGAATTTGCGTTTTTCTCTCTGTATAAAACTCGTAAAATGCTGAAAAAAATTCATGAGTAATCTCGAGATATCTCGCAACTTTCATTCAACTAGAGGCTTTCCATCTGAGCATGTTAAGTGCCTAGAAAAAATTACGGACTGTACTGTTTTGACAGATTCTGCCTTTTACTTACGCATTGCCTCTTTTACTGTGTTTGAGGAGTGGATTTCTTTGCTCCATTAAATTTCAGTAGCCTTGGGTAATGTCCAAGTGTTGGGAATGATTGTTTCCTTGCTGAACATGTGAATTTTTGATTATGCACTAACCCTCTAATGAGATTGCTTTCAGTCTGGTGTGTGGAGGAGGTTTTCAAGGATCAAGAGGAGGATGATATGATATGATCAAGAAGAGTGAAAAGTCTAAGCTTGGGGATGCTAGTTTTGAGGAGCATGATATTTTTAGTAGACTCAGCGTCTAAGCAGGGATGCAGGCATCCCTTCTTCATCAACAACTTATCGAGGTCACCTCTGTGAAACTATATTTTAATTCCATCACATCTTATGCACCTTTACTTGGAGCGTCTGTTTGCTTTTATTTCGTTTTGTTATTTTCATTCTATGAATAAATCGGATCCTAGCATGCTTGTGTGGGAGAGAGACACGCTACGCTTTTTCATATGACTTGTGTTCTTCGTTTTTCTTTAATATTCATGGCGAAAGCTGAAAGCCGCAACACTTATACTTATTGTTATTGTTATTTAGAAAATCCTTCATGTGGTAATTGGTATATTGACTTGAATAATTTGATACTTGGCAATTGTTTGAGCTCTCATGTAGATCATGTTTAAGCTCTTGCATCATGTAGTTTAAATCTATTAGTGGAGAACTACGTAGAGCTTGTTGAAATTTGGTTTGCATGATTGGTCTTTCTAAGATCTAGATATTTTCTAGTAAAGTGTTTGAACAACAAGGAAGACGATTAGAGTCTTGTCACATGCAAATGTTCTTATGTAAGTTTTGCCGTACCGGTTTATACTTGTGTTTGCTTCAAACAACCTTGCTAGCCAAAGCCTTGTACTGAGAGGGAATGCTTCTCGTGCATCCAAAACCTTGAGCCAAAACCTGTGCCATTTGTGTCCACCATAACTACCTATATGTGGTATTTTGCTGTCCAAAGTAAATTGCTTACGTGCTACCTTTAAAATTTCATTCCTTGTCTTTAATACATAGCTCATGGGAAAGTAGCCTAAAAAACTATTGTGGTAATGAATATATTAAGCTATTTATCTTAGTTCTTATAAGTTGCTTGTTGTGCGGTAACCATGTTTCTAGGACGCCAAACTATTACACCTTGTTGAATATCATGTGAGTTGCTATGCATGTTCGTCTTGTATGAAGTAAGGGAGATTGCCATGAGTTAAAGTGGTTTGAGTATGCATGTTGTTAGGCAGACTTCTGGCTCCCGGGGACGGAGGTTGCTTGATGTTGGCTCTCACGGAGGGTTTCTGGCGACCGACCTGCTCCGTGCGTTTTTGGAGTCGAGGCGATAAGTAGTCCGAAGGAGGGCGTCGAGGGCCAGCGGAGGCCACACACTAGGGCCGCGCGGGCCCCTCCTGGGCCCGCGCCGGCCTAGTGTGTGGAGCCCTCGTGCCACCTGGCTTGCCCTTCTGGCTCCGCCAATATTCTGGGAAAATAGGGTCTTCTGTATAAATTCCGAGGTTTTCCCGAAAGTTGGATTTTACTGCACAAAAAACGAGACAGCAGAGCAATTCTGCTGAAAGCAGCGTTAGTCCGTGTTAGTTGTATCCAAAATACACAAATTAGAAGCAAAACAATAGCAAAAGTGTTCGGGAAAGTAGATACGTTTTGGACGTATCAATTACTAATATAAAATGTACACCAGAAGCCTGGATAGAGGGAAGGGCGACGTCTTCAAACCACAAAGAAGAAGAGCGAGCCTGGACATCTCTCTGGAAGTTAAAGGTACCCTCAAAGATAAGGGTTTTTCCGGGGAGGTTGGTGAAGCAGTCAATTCCCACAGGTGATGTTAGACATCGACGTCATATGGCCTTTGATATTTCATGTGGAATTTGTGCTTGAGCTGACTCTTGCTTGTTTATTCTTGATTGAGTGCAATATGACAAGATGTATGCAGGCCCTTGCTCGGAAGGAGTCACGGGAACATATGAGAGGACAACGGAGCCGGATGCTAAGCAATGGTTGTTCTCTATGATTGCGACATTGCGGCAAGAAGACCTAACATTTTGTTTGGTCACTTGACGTGGGCATTACCCTTCGGGTAACTGTTATTGCCCTATCCTATACGGCTCAACTGGAGGCCCATGAAGACACCCGATGGCAAGGTGGGCCACTAGGACGGTGCTGAAGAGGATTCCTTGAAGAACAAAGACGAAAGAGGAGCCGAACAAGGAAGGTTTAGAGCTAGAGGTCTTTTGTAAACCTAGTCGTGCGGGCAGATCTCTTGAGCCTGGCCTCCTATATAAAGGCCGGGAGAGGGGCTGCCGAGGGACACAATCAATCTTAGCAATTTTAGCCACCGTAAGTCCAGAGCTAGGTCACCGTAGCGCTTAGCCTCTCGGCGAGAACACAGCCGAAACTATTCGGCACCACATTGTAACCCGATATTTTCCATAATAAAGATCAGACAGGCAGGACGTAAGGGTTTACCTCATCGAGGGGCCCCCGAACCTGGGTAAATCGCTCTCCCGCTTGTCTGTGAACCGATGTCTCATGTCGGCCTACGGGATTCCTCCACAACCTAAGCCCCAATCGGAGGGCATTATCGAGGAGCACCCTCGTCAATTGGCGCCGTCTGCGGGCAGGGCATCGGCAGATCCAGTCATGTCGTCGGCAGCTTCGTCGACGCCATCATCATCATCATCACCAATCTTGGGAAGTCCGATCCGATTCGGCTCCTATGAGTTCACCCCGCACAGCGACTCTTCTCGCTCGACTTTTTCAGGTCTGCGAGGAAACATGGAGATGACGTTCGCGTCCACTACAACGTCAACGCGGAAGGAGTCCTTCGACTGCTAGAGCCGTACGCCCCCAGATCAGCGAGGAAATCACCCCCATCGGCCGCAGGATCGATCATGTCATCATCAATCGACCTTTCGGCTGGGCTGACAGACTCGACGAATTCATCCTCGCCATCAACCCCTCGGTCGACATCTTCGATGTCGGTTGGATCCGATAACCCCGTACCATCAGAGATGACCTCGTACTACTGCCTGAACTGCGACACTAGGCACGGGTTGGGATTGAGTGACACACTGTTCACCTGTAGTGCCCAGTATTCATCGGGAGAGGACAGTGTTGAGAGCATTGTCAAGGAAGTCACCTGGAGGACGGCGCATGTAACATCCCAAAAATTTCAAAACAAAACAAATGAATTTCCCTTTTTTCCAAATTTTGGAACCAACAAAAACTTTCATTAAATTAAGTTTGATACATAGTGATCTTGCTTAATTCTTGTGTTATTACCATGATGGTTTGTTTATTACTTTGAAATGATCTTAAACCCTAAACCTCACCCCTAGTCTCACCACCCAAGTCAAATTAAAATAAAAAGAAATTAAATAAGAAAAAGGCCTATGTGCCTATGACTATTTTTGTGAAACTTCTAATTAGACCTTTCTACCTTTTTTAGATGTTTTGAAAACATCAACAAACTTCATCTAGTACTTCCCCAATCAAAACCAAGGTGAAACAAAAAGAAATAAAAGAAAATTAAACATATGCATAGAAGCATATGTGGCACTTAGCCATTTTATCAAATCTTGTCCTATGCACTCCTACTTTGCCCAAATGGTGTGAGACCATCTCTAGACCTAATCAAATACTAAATAAACCCTTAACTATGCCTAAGTGAAGCAAAGAAAAATAAAATAAGAAAAAAAAAAAAATGCACTTCATCACATATGTGGCTATGGCCAATTTTGCAAATCTTTAACCTAGACCCTCTTGGCTTGCCCCATTGGTTGGAAATGGATAATAAACACTTATTAACACATTTGGAACCAAAGAAACTCAACTCAAATCAAATATGAAATCAAAATCAGCTTACATACACTAATGGTCAAAATTGACAATTTTAATATCATACCCACTTTGAGTCCTTCTATTAGGAGATTCTCAAACCAAACCCTCTCAACTTTTTGCACCTCATCCAAGACCTCATCAAGATGAACACTTTTGATGTTGACCACCTTGACCAGATCTTTGACCATTGCTCACAATAGTCAAACCAAAATGCCACTTTGAAACAAATTCTAGATTCCAACAAATTTTCGAATCTTCACAAATCAACCTCAAATTTCGAACCAATGCCTTGAGTGGCTGCCCAACATCATTTAGAACATATCCATGCAGAAATTTGAGCAAAAGAAAATACAAGGGAGATCATTACTTTAGAAATGGGAGGTACACATAAAAGGAGAATAAAGGTACAATTCACTTATCATCATTTTTTTCACTTTTTCTCTCTCCCTCTCTTGTCCTCCTTGATAGTACACCATGTACCCTAAAGGCACATCAATGAAGTGACACCACCTTAGCAATGATCACCATGCTCAAGCATGCCACTCATTTGCATGTACCACATATGCTTTTCACTTTAATCAATGGTGCACACCTCTAGCCCTCTCCCACCTTGCACCCTATGTCAAATACCATCATCACACCTCAACCAAGCTTGCAGCACTCATAGACCAAGAAAATGATGCAAAGAGGACCATGCCAAGCCCATGCCATTGATTTGGACACCACCATGCCAACCCTAGCTATCCTACTTCTCTGGTCACCCTCACCATGTCAAATGAACTCACCTTAGCCTACTGATCATCACCAAGCCATAGTTGACCCAAGGAGAGCCCTGCACACTCCAATGCCACCCCATGTCAGCCTTGTGGGCACCATCATGTCACCACTACCCCTGGACCTCTCCTCCCCCTATGACCATGTCACATAGCTTCCCTTTTACCTGCTGATCGTGCTAGACACGACCCTTGGTGGAGGAGAGCAAGACTTGACCCAAAACAAGCATGCCATGGCACATGATCACCACCCGTGGCCACCACCGTCTCCCCCGCGTGCACACCGCAACCCAGCACCTGCCCCTGCGCCACCAGTACCTCCTCACACCCACACACACGCCAGACATGGCCGTAGGCCTGCACGCGCGCCAGGAACGGCGACACGACGCGACGCCCACAAGGACGCCGACGTAGACATCATCCCCGTACGCCCTACACACGAGCCAGCCACTGCACACGCTTCCTCCCCTACCCCTTACCTCCCCTTTTCGACGCAGTAGCCATGATGGAGATGCTTGCACGCGACGCGCCCACGACGTCGCCATCATGCCGGCCATGGCCCCGCCTCTCTCCCCTGGACACTATATAAACCCCGCCCCTCGCCCTGGATAGCACCACACCATCTCACAGCCTCCCTCTCTTCCTCCTAGCGCCTCCCCCTCGCCCTCCTCGAAGCTCACCGGAGCAAAAGCTCACCGGCGGCATCCCTCAAAACCGCCCAGATTTTTATCACAATAGCCCTCGAGCCCTACATCAAAGTTGTAGCCCTTGGAAATAGCTTTCCAACGCACCCAACCCCGCCTCAATCCGAGCTCCGAGGCGAAAGCTACAGCCCCCGCAAGGTTGCAGAATCGCGAGGTACACGACGAACCAGCACCGTCCGATCCCGATCCGACGCGCTGTGCGCCCCGCGCGTCGGCCACGTTATTTTCTCTGTGTTTTGCTCTCAGATGTTTTGCCAAAAGTTTAATAACTACAAATCTACTCGGTCAATTTTGATAAATTTTATATATTTAGAAAGCTCATGAAAGGCCTCATCCAACCACACTGGATTCAAATCAAAATAATTTGTAGAATTTAAATAGTAAAAATAACAAGGCAGTAACTTTTAAAACTTCAAACAATTATTAAAAATCAACCATAAATTCTTTTGAGTTGATTCCAACTCTCATAATTCACTTGTCAAATACTCTAATTGTTTATGTAAAAATATGATATAGGTACTGTATATGATCATGGGGTAGAAGCAAAATATTGGCTATGTAGTCAATACTAGTCCATTTAAACTATTTCAAATTTTAGGAAATTAAATCTATGAGGTGTAGCACCTCATTTAAATCATGTTCTCAAGTGATATGAAGTAATGTGATGACCTCTACTGCTTAGTCTCATTACTTGCTCACTTGTGGAATTTAAATCAATATAGTTTTAAATTGCAATGGGTATTTAAATCACATGAGATGATGAATCTCATTTAAATCACTTTTCTCAAATAATAAGTGTGAAGTGTTGACCTTGGTCAACATGTGATCATCTCTGGTTATTTGAGAAGATTAAATCTTAAGAAGATTCAATGGGAGGAAATTATTTCTCCAAAGAACTAAATAGAAACCCTAATGCCAATTTCAATGAGTGGAAATTATTTTCCTAATATTAAATAAGGAAACCCTAGCATAATTTGTGAATAAATGTTAAATAGTGATGCTAGATCATTTGTGTGAGCCAATAAGGCTAATTAAGATTACTTAAGTGTTGTTTGGTGATTGTATCCTCGTATTCATTTATAGACGCTAGTACCGGAGACTATCAAGAGGAAGAGGTCTTCTACCAAGAGGAAGAAGAAGAGAACTTTGATCACCCCAACAATCAAGGCAAGCTAATATTCTTGCAGGCCAACTTAATACAAAGCTCTACAAGAGCAAGGCATCATTACTTTACTTTATGCTTGAAGCTCCTATCCCAAGTTTTTACTTTACAAGCTTTACTAAATTTTGTTTATCAAGGTACTTTTTGATTCATGATTCACTTGGTTTAGATATAGAGTAGTACAAGAGTATCAAATTTAGCCTAGAGCATTACAGGCTAGTTAGCACCCCTCATGACTAGTTGCTAGTGCTAACAAATAAAATTGACTACTCTAGATGGGAACTTGTGAAATGAAATGACTTTGAAAACATTGGAATGATGACTCATTCTATTGAAAGATTTTGAAGGTGAATATGAATTGTGAATCACTTGGTGAATTTTACGAAAAACTGATGGTTGGGTTCGGATGCGATAAAAGTACCCCCACAATACCCAACATGGGTAAGGGCTTAACTAGAAATTTATGTATCTTAGTATGGGTTCCCTCCAAACAAGCGTCATCGGGGTTATGCCAAGGGATGCCTCCAAAGAAATATGAAATGATGTGAAATGACGTAAATGAAGTGAATGTCCGGCCCAAGCCCTGTGCAGTTTCCAGGCTCTGTCTTCATTGGGAGGCCAAGCTCATGGGGAGAGATTGCCTATACTAGAGTTTATAAGTGAAAGGTTATGATTGGTAGTCCGCCGTATACGGAGTATGATAAATCAGGGCCAGTTAACCCTGACGGGTTATTGCAAATATTGTGGCACAATGTACGACCTCTGCAGAGTGTAGAACTATTCGAATAGCCGTGTCCACGGTTACGGACGATTGGAAAGGCCATACTGTTCCGTCATCAGACCATTTACAAAAATGTGACATATGACTGGTGACTTGAATTTGAAAGGGAATGGTGACTTTGAATGGAATCACAACAGAGTTGTGGGAATGACACTAATGTTCCCATTTGAGTTAGTCTAGTGATTCAAGCATCTTTACTAAATATTTATGAAATAAACTTGGCTTTATGCAAATAAACCTAGAGCTTAGTATCCCCTTACCACAATTGGTAGTGATTACACTAGTATTAGTTTGCGTGTACTTTAAGTACTCATGGCTCTGTCCCTGGCTATTCAAATGGCCAGACTATGAATGAACAGCAGTACGAGGAAGATAGACAGCAGGACGTCTACGACAACTAGAGACCGCTCCGCGTCAGCGTTGGCTGTGGATTAGATAGCCACTACTTAAGCTACAGCTCTTTGTGATCGTTGATCAATAGATCAACTGCTATTGTAATATTGGATCATGTGATCCATCTTTGTAAGACAATTATGTGTTGTAATAAATGATGACTCTATGATATTCAACTATTATGTCTCGCAACAACAATATTCCTGGGATTGCGATGTACGACATAATAGGCATCTGGACTCAAAAATCCGGGTGTTGACAAGTTGGTATCAGAGCCATTGTTTGACCTTAGGAGACCCTAGTTAGAATGGACGTCCTGAAAAATTTAGTTTCAAAAACAAATGAAGTGAATATTTATGAAAACTTATTCTCACTCTTATCCTTGAGATCTTTTCCAAAATAAGAGATCCATACTCTACTTTTCCTTGTAATCCTACATAAAATTTTGCACACTTGATCACTTCTCTAACTTACTCATCTTAAATTGCTCACAGATGGAATACCAATGTGAATCCTATCAGCTTGGCCACGGAGGAAACCTAATGTTCGAGAAGGATCTGGAGAAACTAGTGGAATATTTAGGACGCCCGTATCCCGAGTTCTTCGGAATACCCCTCAACCATCCATCGGGAGGACCACCTCGGTGGGAAGTTACTGCAGATCTGAGAGGAAAGCTAGGAGCCCCAATATGGGAAACCATATGGTTTTCTGTAACGGGAAATACTTGGAAGGATGGAATAGCCAAAGCCATGCAAGAAGCAATTGCCCGTCTGTGCGGACAAAATGAGAACAAGATCAAGAACACTCGCTTTGTCTACTACCCAAGACATGATCCCATGGGAAGACCACTAACCATGCCACCGCACCCGGAGATGAACTACTATGTCGCATGCCTGGACTTCCTGCTACACAAGACCCGCAAGGAGTTGGAACCCCAAGTGGAAGGTATGATGCGTATAGAAGCAAGTTTCCCTCGGTATGAAACCAAGGTTTAATCGAACCAGTAGGAGCCAAGAAGCACGTTGAAGGTTGATGGTGGCGAAATGTGATGCGGCGCAACAACAGGGGATTCCGGCGCCAACGTGGAATCTGCACAACAAAACCAAAGTACTTTGCCCCAACGAAATAGTGAGGTTGTCAATCTCACCGGCTTGCTGTAACAAAGGATTAAGCGTATCGAGTGGAAGATGATTGTTTGCAAGAAAACAGTAAAACACAATTAGTAGATTGTATGCTATGTAAAGAATAGGACCGGGGTCCACAGTTCACTAGAGGTGTCTCTCCCATAAGATAAAAGCATGTTGGGTAAACAAATTACAGTCGGGCAATTGACAAATAGAAAGGGTATAACAATGCATATACATGATATGATAAATATAGTGAGATTTAATCCGGGCATTACGACAAAGTACATAGACCGCCATCCAACTGCATCTATGCCTAAAAAGTCCACCTTCAGGTTATCATCCGAACCCCATTCAGTATTAAGTTGCTAAGCAACAGACAATTGCATTAAGTATGGTGCGTAATGTAATCGACAACTACATCCTTAGACATAGAATCAATGTTTTATCCCTAGTGGCAACAGCACATCACAACCTTAGAACTTTCTGTCACTGTCCCCGGTGTCAATGAAGGCATGAACCCACTATCGAGCATAAATACTCCCTCTTGGAGTTAAGAGTACAAACTTGGCCAGAGCCTCTACTAATAACGGAGAGCATGCAAGATCATAAACAACACATAAACAATAGATTGATAATCACCATAACATAGTATTCCCTATCCATCGGATCCCGACAAACACAACATATAGTATTACATATAGATGATCTTGATCATGTTAGGCAGCTCACAAGATCCAACAATGAAGCACAACAAGGAGAAGACGACCATCTAGCTACTGCTATGGACCCATAGTCTAGGGATGAACTACTCACTCATCACTCCGGAGGCGATCATGGCGATGAAGAGTCCTCCGGGAGATGAATCCCCTCTCCGGGGGTGCGGAGGCGATCTCTGAATCCCCGAGATGGGATTCGCGGCGGCGGCTCTGGAAGGTTTTCCGTATCGTGGCTCTCGATGCGGGGTTTCGCGACGGAGGCTTTAAGTAGGCGAAAGGGTAGGTCGGGGAGGGCTGACGAGGCGACGACACCATGGCTGGCGCGGCGGGGCCCGGGCCCGCCACCCTATCCCTGGCCCCCAGAGGCCCCCCTCTGCGGCTCTCGGGTGTTCTGGATTCTTCGGGGCAAAATAGGAACACAGGCGTTGATTTCGTCCAATTCCGAGAATATTTCGTTACTAGGATTTCTGAAACCAAAAACAGCGAAGAAAACGGGAACCGGCATCTTGTTAGTAGGTTAGTTCCGGAAAATGCACGAATATGACATAAAGTGTGCATAAAACATGTAGATATCATCAATAATGTGGCATGGAACATAAGAAATCGATACGTCGGAGACGTATCAGCATCCCCAAGCTTAGTTCTGCTCGTCCCGAGCAGGTAAAACGATAACAAAGATAATTTCTTAAGTGACATGCTATCATAATCTTGGTCATACTATTTGTAAACATATGTAATGAATGCAGCGATCAAAACAATGGTAATGACATGAGTAAACAAATGAATCATAAAGCAAAGACTTTTCATGAATAGTACTTTCAAGACAAGCATCAATAAGTCTTGCATAAGAGTTAACTCGTAAAGCAATAATTCAAAGTAAGGTATTGAAGCAACACAAAAGAAGATTAAGTTTCAGCGGTTGCTTTCAACTTTCAACATGCATATCTCATGGATAATTGTCAACATAGAGTAATATAACAAATGCAATAAGCAAGTATGTAGAAATCAATGCACAGTTCACAAGTATTTGCTTCTTGGGATGGAGAGAAATAGGTGAACTGACTCAACATAAAAGTAAAAGAAAGGCCCTTCAAAGAGGAAAGCATCGATTGCTATATTTGTGCTAGAGCTTTTATTTTGAAAACATAAAGAGGCATAAAAATAAAGTTTTGAGAGGTGTTTGTTGTTGTCAACGAATGGTAGTGGGCACTCTAACTACCTCATCAACCAGACTTTCAAGAGCGGCTCCCATGAAGGACGTTATCTCTACCAGCAAGGTAGATCATCCCTCTTCTCTTTTGTTTACACATGTACTTTAGTTTAGTTTTTCTTTATTTATGGATGACACTCCTCCCAACCTTTTGCTTACACAAGCCATGGCTAACCGAATCCTCGGGTGCCTTCCAACATTCACATACCATGGAGGAGTGTCTATTTGCAAAATTAAATTGCTTACTGATGAATCAGAGCAAAACATGTGAAGAGAGTTATTAATGCAAGTTAATTAATTGAGGCTGGGAACCTCATTGCCAGCTCTTTTTGCAAAATTATTGGATAAGCGGATGAAGACACTAGTCCATTGTGAAAGTCTGTCAAAAGTAAATGACAAGATCGAAAGATAAAACACCACATACTTCCTCATGAGCTATAAAACATTGACACAAATAAGAGGTAATAACTTTTGAATTGTTTAAAGGTAGCACTCAAGCAATTTACTTTGGAATGGCGGAAAAATACCATGTAGTAGGTAGGTATGGTGGACACAAATGGCATAGTGGTTGGCTCAAGGATTTGGATGCATGAGAAGTATTCCCTCTCGATACAAGGCTTAGGCTAGCAAGGTTATTTGAAGCAAACTCAAGGATGAACCGGTGCAGCAAAACTCATAAAAGACATATTGTAAACATTATAAGACTCTACACCGTCTTCTTGTTGTTCAAAACTCAATACTAGATATTATCTAGACCTTAGAGAGACCAAATATGCAAACCAAATTTTAGCAAGCTCTATGTATTTCTTCATTAATGGGTGCAAAGTATATGATGCAAGAGCTTAAACATGAGCACAACAATTGCCAAGTATCACATTATCCAAGACATTTTACCAATTACTACATGTAGCATTTTTCAATTCCAACCATATAACAATTTAACGAAGAGGAAACTTCGCCATGAATATTATGAGCTAAGAACACATGTGTTCATACGAACCAGCGGAGCGTGTCTCTCTCCCACACAAGGATGAACTTATTCAGAGAACTAAGATAACAAAACAAAAATAAAAGCACACACAGACGCTCCAAGTAAAGTACATAAGATGTGACCGAATAAAAATATAGTTTCAAGAGAAGGAACCTGATACTTTGTCGATGAAGAAGGGGATGCCTTGGGCATCCCCAAGCTTAGATGCTTGATTCTTCTTGAAATATGCAGGGATGAACCACGGGGGCATCCCCAAGCTTAGAGCTTTCACTCCTCTTGATCATAGTATATCATACTCCTCTCTTGACCCTTGAAAACTTCCTTCACACCAAACTTCAAGCAAACTATTTAGAGGGTTAGTCCA
The DNA here is from genome assembly GCA_030979885.1 of Lolium multiflorum. NCBI lineage: Eukaryota > Viridiplantae > Streptophyta > Magnoliopsida > Poales > Poaceae > Lolium > Lolium multiflorum. Next base: position 174,949,023 of record CM061747.1, on the reverse strand, counting down.
CAATTAATAATTCACATATTCAGAGGTGATACAATCATGCTTTACACTTCTGGACATTGCATAAAACTTCTGGACATTAATGGATCAAAGAAATTCATCCAACATAGCAAAAGAGGCAATGCGAAATAAAAGGCAGAATCTGTCAAAAACAGAACAGTCCGTAAAGACGAATTTTAAAATGGCACCAGACTTGCTCAAATGGAAAAACTCAAAACTAATGAAAGTTGCGTACATATCTGAGGATCACGCTCGTAAATTGGCAGATTTTTTCGAATTTTCTACAGAGACTTGTGCCCAGATTCGTGACAGACAGCAATGCTGTTTCTGCGCAGCGATCCCAAATATAACATCAACTTTAACATAGAAACTTTACTTGGCACAAAAACATGATAAGGAGAGGTTGCTACAGTAGTAAACAACTTCCAAGACTCAACAAAACAAAAATTGCTGTAGTAAAATAAACACATGGGTTATCTCCCAAGAAGTTCTTTCTTTATAGCCATTAAGATGGGCTCAGCAGTTTTAATGATGCACTCGCAAGAAATAGAAGTTGAAGCAAAAGAGAGCATCAAGAGGCAAGTTCAAAACACATTTAAGTCTAACATGCTTCCTATGCATAGGAATCTTGTAAATAAACAAGTTCATGAAGAGCAAAGTAACAAGCATAGGAAGATAAAACAAGTGTAGCTTCAAAAATTTCAGCACATAGAGAGGCATTTTAGTAACATGAAAATTTCTACAACCATATTTTCCTCTCTCATAATAACTTTCAGTAGCATCATGAGCAAACTCAACAATATAACTATCACTTAAAGCATTCTTATCATGAGTCTCATGCATAAAATAATTACTACTCCCAACATAAGCATAGTCATTCTTATTAATTGTAGTGGGAGCAAATTCAACAAAGTAGCTATCAAATATAGGAGGTATATTGTAATCATAATCAAATTTATCCTCCATAACAGGTGGTAACAAAAGACTACTATCATTATAATCATCATAAATAGGAGGCAAAGTATCATCAAAGAAAATTTTCTCCTCAATGCTTGGGGGACTAAAAATATCATGCTCATCAAAGCCAGCTTCCCCAAGCTTAGAATTTTCCATAGCATTAGCAACAATAGTGTTCAAAGCATTCATATTAATATGTTCCATGGGTTTTTTAATTTTCGCATCAAACCATCCATGTCTTAAATCAGGAAATAGAATAAAAAGGTCATTGTTGTCCATTATGCCTAACTAGTGTAAACAAGAAACCAAATGTCGCAATTGCAGAGTCTAAAGGAAATAGCTTCGAGCACACACAATGGCGCCAGAAAAGTACTTTTACCTGGGACCTGAGTATGAGTGCCTTTTACCCTTCCTCCCGGCAACGGCGCCAGAAATTTAGCTTGATACGCGTAGATGCACACGTCCGTTGGGAACCCCAAGTGGAAGGTATGATGCGTATAGAAGCAAGTTTCCCTCAGTATGAAACCAAGGTTTAATCGAACCAGTAGGAGCCAAGAAGCACGTTGAAGGTTGATGGTGGCGAAATGTGATGCGGCGCAACAACAGGGATTCCGGCGCCAACGTGGAATCTGCACAACAAAACCAAAGTACTTTGCCCCAACAGCAGTGAGGTTGTCAATCTCACCGGCTTGTGTAACAAAGGATTAAGCGTATCGAGTGGAAGATGATTGTTTGCAAGAAAACGGTAAAACACAATTGCAGTAGATTGTATGCTATGTAAAGAATAGGACCGGGGTCCACAGTTCACTAGAGTGTCTCTCCCATAAGATAAAACATGTTGGGTAAACAAATTACAGTCGGGCAATTGACAAATAGAGAAGGGCATAACAATGCATATACATGATATGATAAATATAGTGAGATTTAATCCGGGCATTACGACAAAGTACATAGACCGCCATCCAACTGCATCTATGCCTAAAAAGTCCACCTTCAGGTTATCATCCAAACCCCATTCAGTATTAAGTTGCTAAGCAACAGACAATTGCATTAAGTATGGTGCGTAATGTAATCGACAACTACATCCTTAGACATAGAATCAATGTTTTATCCCTAGTGGCAACAGCACATCACAACCTTAGAACTTTCTATCACTGTCCCAGGTGTCAATGAAGGCATGAACCCACTATCGAGCATAAATACTCCCTCTTGGAGTTAAGAGTACAAACTTGGCCAGAGCCTCTACTAATAACGGAGAGCATGCAAGATCATAAACAACACATAAACAATAGATTGATAATCACCATAACAAAGTATTCTCTATCCATCGGATCCCGACAAACACAACATATAGTATTACATATAGATGATCTTGATCATTTTAGGCAGCTCACAAGATCCAACAATGAAGCACAACAAGGAGAAGACGACCATCTAGCTACTGCTATGGACCCATAGTCCGGGGTGAACTACTCACTCATCACTCAGGAGGCAATCATGGCGATGAAGAGTCCTCCCGGGAGATGAATCCCCTCTCCCGCAGGGTGCCGGAGGCGATCTCCTGAATCCCCGAGATGGGATTCGCGGCGGCGCGTCTCTGGAAGGTTTTCCGTATCGTGGCTCTCGGTCTGGGGTTTCGCGATGGAGGCTTTAAGTAGGCGAAAGGGTAGGTCGGAGGGGTCGAAGGGGCGACGACACCATAGGTGGCGCGGCCGGGGCCAGGCCGCGCCACCTATCATCTGGGCCCTGGGCCCCCCTCGCGGCTCTCGGGTGTTGGATGCTTAGGGCAAAATAGGAACCTGGGCGTTGATTTCGTCAATTCAGAGAATATTTCGTTACTAGGATTTGAAACCAAAAACAGCAGAAAGAACTGGCACTTCGGCATCTTGTTAATAGGTTAGTTCCAGAAAATGCACGAATATGACATAAAGTGTGCATAAAACATGTAGATATCATCAATAATGTGGCATGGAACATAAGAAATTATCGATACGTCGGAGACGTATCACTACACAAGACCCGCAAGGAGTTAGCAACGCCGCCTGAAGAGTATCACCCTAAAGAGAGCACTAGTGTGAGTTTGTATCAGGATCCCCTTCTAGCGTAGAGCGATGAATGGTTCTTAAAACCAACGGTGTGTTAGAATTGTAATGTGTGATGTTTGGTATGAATGAAAAAGTGTTGTTGGTTTTTACCCCCTCAACACTACTCAAGTTTTGAAACTTTTTGAATTTAACTCAAACAAACCATAGAAATTTCCCTCTTATCTTATCATCTATCTCAATCTTCAGATGGCCCCACCAAACCGCAGCGCCAACCAGGATGCAATGATGCAAATGCTGCAGATGATGATGGAAGACCGCGAAGCCGAGAGAGCTGAACGACAAGCCAACATTGCTGCACTGCAGCAGATAGCTCAGAACAATCAGGGCCATGGAAACCACGATCACCCTGGATCGAAGCTGAAGAACTTTCAGAACACCAACCCTCCGATGTTTAGCAAGACCGAAGAGCCACTTGACGCTGATGACTGGCTCCAGACAATGGAGAACAACCTTAGAGGTTGCAGGAGTTGAAGCCGCAGAGAAAGTACTGTTTGCCACCCACTACCTGTCAGGACCTGCAAGAGCCTGGTGGACAAGTGCACGTGCCATGAATGCCGGACAAATGATGACCTGGGAAGACTTCAAGCTGAAGTTTAGCAAGTACCATGTGCCCCAAGGACTGATCAAAAAGATGAGAGACGAGTTCCGTGAACTCAAGCAAGGAAGGATGTCCGTGGTGGAATACCGCGACAGGTTTCTCACTCTGTCGAGGTACGCCCCGGATGAGACCGACACCAATGAGAAAAGGAAGGAGAGATTTCTGAACGGACTGCACGACGAGATGCAAACTGTGTTAGTGAACATTCCGTTCGCTGACTTGGAAGCCCTCGTAGACTCAGCCATACAGATGGAAGGAAAGCTGCATCAGGCCAATGAGAACCGCAAGCGCAGAATGATGAACCAGAATGGACCCCACCATACCCAGAGGTATCGCAACAACTCCTCTGGAGGATTCACCCCAAGACACAACAAGCCCCCTGCTCAAAATTGTCGCCCCAACTACACCAACAACAACGGAGGACCCCCGAAGCCCGGAGGCAATAACAACAATAGCCACCATAACAACAACAACCCCAACAGCAACAGCAACAATGGGAACAACAACAACACCAACACTGGCCCGAGGACTGGAAGCAATGCCATCCCCGTCACCCCGAAGGACAAGTCAACTGTAAACTGCTATGAATGTGGAGTTGTGGGTCACTACTCCAACGAGTGCCCCAAGAAGCTTGCCAAGATTGCCGCCAATACCGCTGCACCTGCTCAGCAACAGCGCCGCTTTGCAGGAAGAAGGAACCAGAACAACAACAATGGCCGTCTCTACCACATGACTGCCACTGAAGCTCAGGAAGCACCCCAGACCATGCCAAGTATGTCTTCCTGTTAATCAAAATGCTCAATCTCTCTTAGGAACCTAACTTTTCTTAAAATCTCGGGACGATATTTGTTTAAGGGGGAAGGGTTTGTAACGTCCCAAAAATTTCAAAACAAAACAAATGAATTTCCCTTTTTTCCAAATTTTGGAACCAACAAAAACTTTCATTAAATTAAGTTTGATACATAGTGATCTTGCTTAATTCTTGTGTTATTGCCATGATGGTTTGTTTATTACTTTGAAATGATCTTAAACCCTAAACCTCACCCCTAGTCTCACCACCCAAGTCAAATTAAAATAAAAAGAAATTAAATAAGAAAAAGGCCTATGTGCCTATGACTATTTTTGTGAAACTTCTAATTAGACCTTTCTACCTTTTTTAGATGTTTTGAAAACATCAACAAACTTCATCTAGTACTTCCCCAATCAAAACCAAGGTGAAACAAAAAGAAATAAAAGAAAATTAAACATATGCATAGAAGCATATGTGGCACTTAGCCATTTTATCAAATCTTGTCCTATGCACTCCTACTTTGCCCAAATGGTGTGAAACCATCTCTAGACCTAATATAATACTAAATAAACCCTAAACCATGCCTAAGTGAAGCAAAGAAAAATAAAATAAGAAACTAAGAAAAATGCACTTCATCACATATGTGGCTATGGCCAATTTTGCAAATCTTTAACCTAGACCCTTTTGGCTTGCCCCATTGGTTGGAAATGGTTAATAAACACTTATTAACACATTTGGAACCAAAGAAACTCAACTCAAATCAAATATGAAATCAAAATGAGCTTACATACACTAATGGTCAAAATTGACAATTTTAATATCATACCCACTTTGAGCCCTTCTATTAGGAGATTCTCAAACCAAACCCTCTCAACTTTTTGCACCTCATCCAAGACCTCATCAAGATGAACACTTTTGATGTTGACCACCTTGACCAGATCTTTGACCATTGCTCACAATAGTCAAACCAAAATGCCACTTTGAAACAAATTCTAGATTCCAACAAATTTTCGAATCTTCACAAATCAACCTCAAATTTCGAACCAATGCCTTGAGTGGCTGCCCAACATCATTTAGAACATATCCATGCAGAAATTTGAGCAAAAGAAAATACAAGGGAGATCATTACTTTAGAAATGGGAGGTACACATAAAGGGGAATCAAGGTACAATGCACTTTACCCTCACTTTATGCTTTCCCCTCTCTCTCCCTTGTACTCCTTGATAGTACACCATGGTACTCTGAAAGCACATCCAAGAAGTGACACCACCTTAGCAATGATCACCATGCTCAAGCATGCCACTCATTTGCATGTACCACATATGCTTTTCACTTTAATCAATGGTGCACACCTCTAGCCCTCTCCCACCTTGCACCCTATGTCAAATACCATCATCACACCTCAACCAAGCTTGCAGCACTCATAGACCAAGAAAATGATGCAAAGAGGACCATGCCAAGCCCATGCCATTGATTTGGACACCACCATGCCAACCCTAGCTATCCTACTTCTCTGGTCACCCTCACCATGTCAAATGAACTCACCTTAGCCTACTGATCATCACCAAGCCATAGTTGACCCAAGGAGAGCCCTGCACACTCCAATGCCACCCCATGTCAGCCTTGTGGGCACCATCATGTCACCACTACCCCTGGACCTCTCCTCCCCCTATGACCATGTCACATAGCTTCCCTTTTACCTGCTGATCGTGCTAGACACGACCCTTGGTGGAGGAGAGCAAGACTTGACCCAAAACAAGCATGCCATTGCACATGATCACCACCCGTGGCCACCACCGTCTCCCCGCGTGCACACCGCAACCCAACACCTCCCCCTGCGCCACCAGTACCTCCTCACACCCACACACACGCCAGACATGGCCGTAGGCCTGCACGCGCGCCAGGATGGCGACACGACGCGACGCCCACAAGGACGCCCGACGTCGGCATCATCCCCGTACGCCCTACACACAACGCCTGTGAGCCAGCCACTGCACACGCTTCCTCCCCTACCCCTTACCTCCCCTTTTCGACGCAGTAGCCATGATGGAGATGCTTGCACGCGACGCGCCCACGACGTCGCCATCATGCCGGCCATGGCACGCCTCCCTCCCCTGGACACTATATAAACCCCCCCCTCGCCCTGGATAGCACCACACCATCTCACAGCCTCCCTCTCTTCCTCCTAGCCTCCCCCTCGCCCTCCTCGAAGCTCAGAGCAAAAGCTCACGGCGGCATCCCTCAAAAACCGCCCATATTTTCATCACCATAGCCACCGAGCCCTACACCAAAGTTGTAGCCCTTGGAAACACCTTTCCAACGCACCTAACCACGCCTCAATCCGAGCTCCGAGGCGAAAGATACGGCCCCCGCAAGGTTGCAGAATCGCGAGGTACACGACGAACCAGCACCGTTGGATCTCGATCCAACGCTCTGTGCGCCCCGCGCGTCGGCCACGTGCATGCGCCATGCATGCACGGCCCGGGCAGCAGCTGGGCCAGCCCACTTCTTTCCTGCCCTCCGTTTAAATTCAAATCTCGTTTTATTATTTTTTCTGTGTTTTGCTCTCAGATGTTTTGCCAAAAGTTTAATAACTACAAATCTACTCGGTCAATTTTGATAAATTTTATATATTTAGAAAGCTCATGAAAGGCCTCATCCAACCCCACTGGATTCAAATCAAAATAGGTTGTAGAATTTGAATAGTAAAAATAACAATGCAGTAACTTTTCAAACTTCAAACAATTATTAAAAATCAACCATAAATTCTTTTGCGTTGATTCCAACTCTCATAATTCACTTGTCAAATACTCTAATTGTTTATGTAAAAATATGATATGGGTACTGTATATGATCATGGGCTAGAAGCAAAATATTGGCTATGTAGTCAATACTAGTCCATTTAAACTATTTCAAATTTTAGGAAATTAAATCTATGAGGTGTAGCACCTCATTTAAATCATGTTCTCAAGTGATATGAAGTAATGTGATGACCTCTACTGCTTAGGCTCATACTTGCTCACTTGTGGAATTTAAATCAATATAGTTTTTAAATTGCAATGGTTATTTAAATCACATGAGATGATGAATCTCATTTAAATCACTTTTCTCAAATAATAAGTGTGAAGTGTTGACCTTGGTCAACATGTGATCATCCCTGGTTATTTGAGAAGATTAAATCTTAAGAAGATTCAATGAGAGGAAATTATTTCTCCAAAGAACTAAATAGAAACCCTAATTCCAATTTCAATGAGAGGAAATTATTTTCCTAATATTAAATAAGGAAACCCTAGCATAATTTGTGAATAAATGTTAAATAGTGATGCTAGATCATTTGTGTGAGCCAATAAGGCTAATTAAGATTACTTAAGTGTTGTTTGGTGATTGTATCCTCGTATTCGTTTATAGACGCTAGTACCGGAGACTATCAAGAGGAAGAGGTCTTCTACCAAGAGGAAGAAGAAGAGAACTTTGATCACCCCAACAATCAAGGCAAGCTAATATTCTTGCAGGCCAACTTAATGCAAAGCTCTACAAGAGCAATGCATCATTACTTTACTTTATGCTTGAAGCTCCTATCCCAAGTTTTTACTTTACAAGCTTTACTAAATTTTGTTTATCAAGGTACTTTTTGATTCATGATTCACTTGGTTTAGATATAGAGTAGTACAAGAGTATCAAATTTAGCCTAGAGCATTACAGGCTAGTTAGCACCCCTCATGACTAGTTGCTAGTGCTAACAAATAAAATTGACTACTCTAGATGGGAACTTGTGAAATGAAATGACTTTGAAAACCTTGGAATGATGACTCATTCTATTGAAAGATTTTGAAGGTGAATATGAATTGTGAATGACTTGGTGAATTTTACGAAAAACTGATGGTTGGGTTCGGATGCGATACCATTCCAATTTGAAAGTACCCCCACAATACCCAACATGGGTAAGGGCTTAACTAGAAATTTATGTATCTTAGTATGGGTTCCCTCTAAACAAGCGTCATCGGGGTTATGCCAAGGGCTGCCTCCAAAGAAATATGAAATGATGTGAAATGACGTGAAATGAGGTGAATGTCCGGCCCAAGCCCTGTGCAGTTCCCAGGCTGACTATCTGTCTTCACTGGGAGGCCAAGCTCATGGGGAGAGGTGCCTATACTAGAGTTTATAAGTGAAAGGTTATGATTGGTAGTCCGCATACGGAGTATGATAAATCAGGGCCAGTTAACCCTGACGGATTATTGCAAATATTGTGGCACAAGAGTACGACCTCTGCAGAGTGTAGAACTATTCGAATAGCCGTGTCCACGGTGATTGGAAAGGCCATACTGTTCCGTCATCAGACCATTTTCAAAAATGTGACATATGACTGGTGACTTGAATTTGAAAGGTGAATGGTGACTTTGAATGGAATCACAACAGAGTTGTGGGAATGACACTAATGTTCCCACTTGAGTTAGTCTAGTGATTCAAGCATCTTTACTAAATATTTATGAAATAAACTTGGCTTTATGCAAATAAACCTAGAGCTTAGTATCCCCTTACCACAATTGGTAGTGATTACACTAGTATTAGTTTGCGAGTACTTTAAAAGTACTCATGGCTCTGTCCCTGGCTATTCAAATGGCCAGACTATGAAGGTGAACAGCAGTACGAGGAAGATGGACAGCAGGACGTCTACGACAACTAGGACCGCTCTTGACGTCAAGCGTTGGCTTGTGGATTAGATAGCCACTACTACTTCGCTTCCGCTCTTTGTGATGTTCGTTGATCAATAGATCAACTGCTATTGTAATATTGGATCATGTGATCCATCTTTGTAAGACAATTATGTGTTGTAATAAATGATGACTCTATGATATTCAACTATTATGTCTCGCAACAACAATATTCCTGGGATTGCGATGTACGGCATAATAGGCATCTGGACTCAAAAATCCGGGTGTTGACAGCGCACCACCAAGTTTATGCTGCCAATAGCACAGGAAACGCAAGGAACGGGGGAGGTGAGGAGCACACCCCTCGCTCCAGCAGACGAAGAAGCTTTGAAAATAGTGCCAGTAACAATAGTAGCGATTACACCATCGCGGAGGAGGAATGGGCAGCCGCCAGGGCAGCCGTGCTTAACAACACACCGCTCCCCGCTGGAACTTCGGTCGGAACCCTCAATGCCTATCGCTCAATATTGGACAAGAATCGGGAGCGGCTGTCGATTGAGCAAGCCACCCTCGAGAGACGTCTGCTTGCGGCAGAACAATCTAGTGAACGACGAAGGGGCTCGCGAGGAAGCGCTTCCCGAAGCAGCCAAGGCGCGGGGAAGCACCGATCAAGACTATCCAGAGTATCAGAAGACGATGCTAGGGAAATAACGTCGAACCTATCTAGGTCCTTCATGACCACAGATACTGCAGGAATGCTAAGGCCAAAAAATGTTGAGGGAGCAACTGCCAACCTCGCGGCGTACCTTGTCAACCAACGACCCGAACGTTCTATGGTTCAAGCTCATCGGGGCGCCCTGGAAAGCCTCGCAATCTTGGGAGACAAACTGGTTCCACGAAAGGAAAAAACTGCGCTCCAAGCCAGCGATTCAAAGCACCGCTCAAGGGATGCCCGAGACAAGATTACCCAGAGCAAAATCGACAGAGCCAGGCGACGCCGAGCCGCGAGGGGGGAATACGATAGTGATACCTCAGAAGAAAGCCAAGAGTACGACGGCGAGTTGAGGGGGGCTGACTGCTTGAGCTACATGATCCGTGAGACAATGCCACCCAAGAAGTTCAAACCTACCCCTACTGACGCCGCCAAGTACGATGGACAGCAGGAGCCGAGGTCATGGATAGACGATTACCTGCAGACTGTGATCCTACACAAAGGAAATCAGATAGCAGCAATGCAGTGCTTGCAGCTTTACCTGAAAGATTCGGCACGGGCCTGGCTGAGGGGCCTGCCGAAGGGATCTATCAAATCATGGGACGACCTGGTGGATGCTTTTGTCGCTAACTTCCAAGCAACATACAAGAGACCTGTTGGGATCGAAGAGTTACAGCATTGCCAGCAGAAGCCGAAAGAGTCAATGCGCGCATACATCGGGAGATTCACTAAACTCCTGAACGCTGCCGAAGATGTTTCCGTTGATAGAGCAATCGATGCCTTTAGCGATGGCATCCGACGTGAAACCTACATAGAGGAACTTGGGCGCAAGAAGCCAAAAACTATAACCAAGTTAATGGAAATTGCCAACAGCTGGGCTGATGGCGAAGACAATGTACGAAGGCCACGACAACGCAGTGACGACGAAGACAACGATCAGCCGAAGAATGATTCGGATGGCCGCAGGGATCATCGCAAGAAGAGGAAAGACCGCAGTTACGATGACAACAACTTGGTAGCTGCTGGATATTCCGATCGGCAAGATGATCGGTATGACGATAGGCGAGATGATCGACAGGACGGCTGACAAAGGATGAAATTTGTCAATGCCTACAGATTGTAGACTAGGGTTTTGCTAGAAGTAGAGGGCAAGTAGATCTCGAAGGTTTCAGGCGAAAAGTACTCGACGATTGTGAAAATTAGGGTTATGTTGACAGTAGATTCGATCCTTGCTTCGTCCCTCGACTCCTGTTGGCGTCAGAAACCCACCGGCGGGCAGCGACTGGCCAACACGGTAGAGCCGGGAATGACTAGGGCTGCGGCTGGCCCGATCCCTCAGAGCGACGGCCCGCAAAGCCTCCTGGTCGCGCGCGCCGATCTGGGTCGCAGGCGTGCCACGACCTATACTGGTCGAGGAAGGTGTGGATGATGCCTCGCTTAGTTTCTGCAGGGCACACACGTACACGTTACATACGAGCCTCGATCGGCTCTCAGGGCTGCCTGTGAATCGGCTCAGGGAGCCGATCCACCCATGATTCGTCCAAGGTGGCCGAATATATGGTGGTCTGTGATCAATATAAAGCGTATGAGATCCACGACGATCTAGGGGTTTCACCGCATAATCGGATCATCCTACTCACGATTGGGCCTCGCGCTCACGCACGGTAAACGTAAGCCAGCCCTAGACAAGGCCTAAAAACCAACACTAGGTTGATCCTCGGAACATCCTGTCTAGGGGCAGCAAACTACACCACATGCCGCTGGATCCTCCAACCCTTTGTAAGGCCTAACTATTGCAGATATTAAACTAACCCTTGATGAATCAAGGAGCGACCATAACGGATCAGATCTACTAAATAAAGATCAAGCGCGGCCCCTGCACCCATGATGAGGCACAAGGACGGCTAGACGCGCAAGGGTTGCACTACGCGAGCATATGATGCTAAGAACGATGCTAACCCTAACGCGTCTACGATAACTACGTTGCTCGCCATCAAAAAGGCTTCAGTACGAGCAACGCATGAACAACTAGGCAGGCTTGTGCTGCCTAGATCGCGAGATGCGATCTAGGCAGCATGATGCTTACCGGAGGAACCCTCGAGACGAAGGAGTTGGCGATGCGCCGAGATTGGTTTGTGTTGAACGTTGGTTGTTGTTTATTCCATAAACCCTAGGTACATATTTATAGTCCAGGGGACTTTCTAATGTGGACGTGCACCAAACCGTGCGGGTAAAACTCTAACTTCTAAACTAAGATGCGATCTAATATACAAGATACATGGGCATTTAGCCCAACTTGGTATACAAGGCCGATTCTCTATGTGTCTCCACGCATATATCTTCAAGCTCGTCTTGATCGCGGCCCACCTCTGACTTGGTCAAATTCTGGTGATAACACATGCCCCCCTGGTTTTGGAAATGACATTTCCAAAATCATTATGCTTTTCTCTCGTAGGGTCATGTCGTGGCAGAGCAGAACCGTCGCAGAGTTCTTCATTATGATAACTTGCCTCCTCAACTTCTCTGCACGATTTGACAGTTTCGACACCACTTCCTCGGAAACTGCTGTGGCATTGAATTTCTATCATGCCCTCTTTTATTTAACCGCCCCAAACAGTTCCCCTCTGCATCTCCTTCGCATTAGCACCCGAAAACCCTCCTGCGCCATCATGTCCTCTTCCTCTTCTGCCTCATCGGATCTTTCCACCCAGTCCTCTTCGTCTCGCGAGCCGACGCCGGAGCACAACCCGGCGGAGGTCCATGCGGCCAACATCCGCCGTGCCATTGCGGCCGGGGAGGAGTCAGATCATGACTTCTCCATCTGGTCAGAGGACGACCAGTCCCTGACTGATGGGGAGAGCGATCTCCGCTTCCTCGCCGACAAGGAAGCGGTGGAAGAAAGCGAGGATGATCGCTTCCCCTGGGATGGGGCCACCTCCGAGGAGGTGAAGGAGGAAAGAGGAGGATGACGACGACGACAGCTCCGACGAGCCGCCGGCCAAGCGCCATTGCCCCTGGCCGGGGAACCTGAGTGACCGAAGCGACGACGACGACGGCGACGAGGAAGACGAGGACAATGAAGGTCCCGCCGGCGGCCGCTGGAGCAGTGATGAGCCGGCGGGGAGCAGCGCCAGCGGCGATGACGGCGATGACGAGGGCAGCAACGGCCCGTAGATAGGGCCCCTAGCATAGGATCCGTAGAAGTAGGCGGGGTAATGTATCCCCTTTTGAGGGCAATCAGCTCTACTATGTAAGAAATCTCGCCTATTAATGAAGAACTTTCCCCAATTTGATTTGCCGATTTCTTCTGAGCTCAATTGAGCCGATCCCTTCTTCCACTGACCTTGCCGATTCGTTCCCTTTGCCAATGCATGATGAGCCGATAGCACCGCATCGGTCCTTCAAAATTCGCCCTTCCCTTCTTCAACTGATGATTTTCTCAATTTGGCAGAAAAAGCAGGATCTTCAGGAAAACCTTTGAACTTTCCCAACCAAACCCAATGATGCTCTTCAATATTCATCATTTGTGAAGAGGGTTGCAATGAAGGACCAGCCGATGGTATCCCAATCGGCTTTTAAACAGAGTAAAACAGAGCGTCCACCAGGCCTGCTGCCCCCCGAGCCTCACTCGAGGCGAGACTGTCAAAGAGAATGTGCCAAAGCCGATCCCCCTTCTTCCTCAGACAGTCGGAATTTGGTTCAGGAACCCAGATCGGCTCGAAGCAACGGAAGGCACCATCGCTGGCCTGAATTTAGTGAAGACTCGATAATCATCGCATAATTCCGCTATCGGCTTCTGCTATCCTTAAGTCGATGTCTGCTGCATCGGCTGTAAAAATGTTTAAAAAATTTTAGGCCGATTTGCGTATCGGCCCCCATACTCAATATTATTTCATATCCTCGTGTTTTATCCCTCTAGGTGCCCCCCGAGCCGATTCTGTCAAGAGAATTGATGGTATCGGCTCTTCAGGTAGTCCCTGTTGGGTCAAACGTTGATCCCAGGCAGAATGGATGGTGAGGATAATGGGCCGATTGCCGGAATCGGCCTCCATGTTGCTTGTTCGGTGAAGGTCTTTGTAATATCCCTTCATCAGTTTCGGAGGGCCGATCGCAAGGATCGGCCTCGCCATGTTGCTTATCGACGTAGTCTTGCTACTCGTCCATGTCGGCGGATAAAACCAGCCCAATCTCTGACTTTAGCACGTTGGTGTGCTTGCTGTTTTCCATGTCGGGTGCACTGTGTAATCGTGGAGCACTACACTCCGCCGGACGAATGAACACCATGTTCGTGCCAGCCGATGTGTCATCATCGGCTCTCTTTTGCTTGGGGCGCCACTCTTTTCTTTGCGGCAGTCCCTCCTCATCCAGGGTCCTCTGGACTTTTGCAGCCAGGTCAGGTCGTGCCTTCCTCAGCGTATGCAAGTACATCCTTTCGGCTTCCTCCAGACCACGCAATCGCTGAACCCTGCGTTTTTGTGAATGGCTGAGACCGTCAGGGCACCACCTTGGACGGTGGCACCTGTCTTCTTCGCATTCCCCTTCGTCTTCTGAATCCTCGAGATCTTCCAACGGAGGGGTCTCAGCACGTCTGTTTTGCGGTGGGAGAGGCCCTAAGCGCTCGAACACAGACACGTTGGCTGTCTCCTTCTTTTTCTGGTTGCATTCTGGGCAGTTGCCGATTGTTGGTAATCGGCTCATTCCTGAATCCCAGCAGTGTCTGAAGAAGGGGCAGTGCCAATGCCTGTCCGTATCGTCCTGCTCCCTGCCGTGGCGCTCCTGTCGCTCCTCATCATGATTATGCCGGCGATGCCTTTCGTCGTTTCTGGTCAGACGACCTCTTTCATCATTGTTGTTGTATCGCCGGCGTTGGTCATATCGACTAACATACTTGTTGAGGAGGTGATCAGAGAGGGGTCGTTGGTATCTTATGTTCTTCACTTCCCCCTCTGTGACGTAGCGCTTGCCATCTTGACGGAGCCGATCGCATGGAGCGGCCCCCTCAGTGTCCTTGCTCTGAGAGCAGCTGTCCTCATCCCCGTCCTTCTCAGAGCGGTGTCCAAGCTCTACCATACTGATGTTGGCTGAGAAATCAGGCTGGCACCCTCCAAGGTGGGTAAACTCCACCATGTTGACGGGGAAGGGGTGTGTGTCGACCTTCATGGCGTACTGGTTAAAAATTAACCGCCCATTTTCTATCGCCACTTGGATCTGCTGACGCCACACCCTGCAGTCGTTGGTGGTGTGGGTGAACGTGTTATGCCACTTGCAGTATGGCTTTCCGTTCAGCTCTTGCACCGTAGGAAACTTGTGGCCTTCGGGTACCTTTATGTGCTTCTCCGCGAGTAAGAGGTCGAAAATCTGCTCGGTTTTCGTCACGTCGAAGTCGAACCCTCTTGGAGGCCCTGGTGGCTTTACCCATTTGCAGGTTACTGGGCCTGCAGCTCGAGTCCACTCAGCTACTGCGACCTCTCGCTCTCCCGTAGGACCTTCATCTTCGCCTGCGTCAACCATGGTAACCACGCGCTTGAATTTATCTTGGTAGATATCCGGGTGGCGTTGCTCATATGCTGACAACTTCTGCACCATGTGTGCTAATGAAGGATAGTCCGCCTGGGAGGCCACTTCCTTGATCGATGATGATAGACCCACCACCGCCAATTCGACTGCTTCCTTTTCGCTTACATGAACCGAATAGCATCGGTTCCTAACGGTCCTGAAGCGCTGAATGTATTCGGACACCGTTTCTCCGCGCTTCTGTCGTACTTGGGCTAGATCGGCAATGCCAGCCTCGGAAGCCTCTGAGTGATATTGCTCGTGGAACCGTTCTTCCAGTGCTTCCAGGTCTGGATTGAGTTCGGTGGCAGCGACGTGTACCATCCGAAAGCCGATCCTGTGAGGGACTGCGAGAAGTACCTCACGCAGCTCGTCGACGCTGAGATCATGCCCGATTGTGCCAAATATCGGCTCACATGCTCGATGGAGCTGGAGCCATCTGATCCACTGAACTTTGTGAAGTCCGGGAGCCGATATTTGGGTGGTAGCGGGATCAATTCGTACTCATTGGGGTACGGCTTGGTATAGCCGATCGCCTTTCTCTTCGGCATCATGCCGAACTGATCTTTCAGGATCGTACAAATTTGATCCGCGGTGATGGCTGCGGTGCCGAACCCTGAAGATTCGTCGGAGTGGCGTACTTAACCAGCCATGCCTGTTTCTCTGGTTCTGAGCCAACTGCAGGAGCTGGGCTCGGGAGTTTCGTCGGGGTGGCGTATTTAGCTAGCCACGTTTGCTTCTCAGGGTCTGCCTCCGACGCTCCTCCTGTTGCCCCAGAAGTCCCTGCTATAGCAACCTGGTTCGAGGGTGCCCAGGTGCTGCAGTCGCACGTATGCACATGCGTATCCGTGCGGGATCTCCTTGGGCGCGTCTGTAGGAACTGGTAGTCACTGGGGTCACCACCAATCTTGTAGACGACAAAAGCCGATGAGTTCGGCGCTTCGGGCGCTGCCAACGCGAATGGCAGCGGGGGACGGGAATGGAGCAGCGCTTCCCCTTGGTGAGTCCCTAGGGCCGGTCCTGACGGAGAGTACTGATGGCTCATGATCTCCTGGATCACGCGCAGCGCGACGCGCTCCAACGTATTCACCAGGCTCTCAGAATGGCGGTGCAGCGAATGAGCCACCATGAAGTTGATCTCCTGACGCAGCGACCTGGTGCGTTCTTCGGACGGGGTGGACAGGTCCACTCCATCAAGCGCGCCTTCAGGTGTGAACCCCTTCCATCTGATGCCATGGGAGCGGGTCCTGTGGAAAGAGCCGATTAGGTCGGCTTCGAGGGCAGACTTGATCTCGTCGTACTTCTTCTTGAGCTCGCCAGTGAGATCCCCGTACGTGACCGGAGTTTCTTCTGCCACTTCTGATGAAGACGGTATGGTGTCTTTCGCCATCTGTGATGTGGATGGCGAGATGGTTGTCGTTGAAGATGTGTCGTTGAAGATTGTCCCACCGGGCGTGCCAGAATGTGTTGGCGTCGAAACCCACCGGCGGGCAGCGACGCCAACACGGTAGAGCCGGGAATGACTAGGGCTGCGGCTGCCCCGTCCCTCAGAGCGACGGCCCGCAAAGCCTCTGGTCGCGCGCCGATGCTGGGTCGCAAGGGCGTGCCACCTGACCTATACCTGGTCAGGAAGGTGTGGATGATGCCTCGCTTAGTTTCCTGCAGGGCACACACGTACACGTTAAATACGAGCCTCGATCGGCTCTCAGGTTGTCCTGTGAATCGGCTCAGAGCCGATCCACCCATGATTCGTCCAAGGTGGCCGAATATATGGTGGTCTTGATCAATATAAAGCGTATGAGATCCACGACGATCTAGGGTTTTCACCGCATAATCGGATCATCCTACTCACGATTGGGCCTCGCGCTCACGCACGGTAAACGTAAGCCAGCCCTAGACAAGGCCTAAAAACCAACACTAGGTTGATCCTCGGAACATCCTGTCTAGGGGCAGCAAACTACACCTGCATGCCGCTGGATCCTCCAACCCTTTGTAAGGCCTAACTATTGCAGATATTAAACTAATCCTTGATGAATCAAGGAGCGACCATAACGGATCAGATCTACTAAATAAAGATCAAGCGGGGTGCCGCCCTTGCACCCATGATGAGGCACAAGGACGGCTAGACGCGCAAGGGTTGCACTACGCGAGCATATGATGCTAAGAACGATGCTAACCCTAACGCGTCTACGATAACTACGTTGCTCGCCATCAAAAAGGCTTCAGTACGAGCAACGCATGAACAACTAGGCAGGCTTGTGCTGCCTAGATCGCGAGATGCGATCTAGGCAGCATGATGCTTACCGGAGGAACCCTCGAGACGAAGGAGTTGGCGATGCGCCGAGATTGGTTTGTGTTGAACGTTGGTTGTTGTTTATTCCATAAACCCTAGGTACATATTTATAGTCCAGGGGACTTTCTAATGTGGACGTGCACCAAACCGTGCACGGGTAAAACTCTAACTTCTAAACTAAGATGCGATCTAATATGTTACAGATACATGGGCAGTTTAGCCCAACTTGGTATAAACGGCCGATTCTCTATGTGTCTCCACGCATATATCTTCAAGCTCGTCTTGATCGCAGCCCACCTCTGACTTGGTCAAATTCTGGTGATAACAACTCCCCCTTATATAGAGGGTGGAGCCGAGGGTTTCGTAATACACAAGTTACAGAGTTCGGGAGGGTTTCGTACCCAACCCATAAGATTACAAATCTCCATCTTTCCTAATACAAACTATCTTGTCTTAACACTAAATGGGCTCCCAAGTCTTCTTATTCTTCGAGTCCTAGGCCTTTAGTAAACCCGGGTACCATCTTTGGCAGGCCCATTGGGGATGCCTATTGATACGTCTCCAACGTATCGATAATTTCTTATGTTCCATGCTACTTTATTGATGATACCTACATGTTTTATGCACATTATATGTCATATTTATGCATTTTCTGGAACTAACCTATTAACAAGATGCGAAGAGCCAGTTGCTGTTTTTGCTGTTTTTGGTTTCAGAAATCCTAGTAAGGAAATATTCTCGGAATTGGACGAAACTTTCGCCCAGGTCCTATTTTTGCACGAAGCTTCCAGAAGACCGAAGAGATAACGAAGTGGGGCCACGAGGCAGCCAGAGGCTAGGGCGGCGCGGCCCAGGCCCTGGCCGCGCCGACCTACCCCTGGGCCCTCGTGTGGCCCCCGCGTTGACCTTCCGCCTACTTAAAGCCTCCGTCGCGAAACCCCGTGAGAGCCACGATACGGAAAACCTTCTAGAGACGCCGCCGAATCCCATCTCGGGATTCAGGAGATCGCCTCCGGCACCCTGCGGAGAGGGGATTCATCTCCGGAGGACTCTACACCGCCATGGTCGCCTCGGAGTGATGAGTGAGTAGTTCACCCCTGGACCATGGGTCCATAGCAGTAGCTAGATGGTCGTCTTCTCCTTGTTGTGCTTCATTGTTGGATCTTGTGAGCTGCCTAACATGATCAAGATCATCTATCTGTAATACTATATGTTGTGTTTGTCGGGATCCGATGGATAGAGAGTACTATGATTATGGTGATTATCAATCTATTGTTTATGTGTTGTTTATGATCTTGCATGCTCTCCGTTATTAGTAGAGGCTCTGGCCAAGTTTGTACTCTTAACTCCAAGAGGGAGTATTTATGCTCGATAGTGGGTTCATGCCTCCATTGAATCTAGGACAGTGACAGAAAGTTCTAAGGTTGTGGATGTGCTGTTGCCACTAGGGATAAAACATTGATTATATGTCTAAGGATGTAGTTTGTCGATTACATTACGCACCATACTTAATGCAATTGTCTGTTGCTTAGCAACTTAATACTGAATGGGTTCGGATGATAACTGAAGGTGGACTTTTTAGGCATAGATGCAGTTGGATGGCGGTCTATGTACTTTTTCGTAATGCCCAATTAAATCTCACTATATTTATCATATCATGTATATGCATTGTTATGCCTTTCTCTATTTGTCAATTGCCCGACTGTAATTTGTTCACCAACATGCTTTATCTTATGGGAGAGACACCTCTAGTGAACTGTGGACCCCGGTCCTATTCTTTACATAGCATACAATCTACTGCAATTGTGTTTTACTATTTTCTTTGCAAACATCTTCCACTCGATACGCTTAATCCTTTGTTACAGCAAGCCGGTGAGATTGACAACCTCAATGTTTCGTTGGGGCAAAGTACTTTGGTTTTGTTGTGCAGATTCCACGTTGGCGCCGGAATCCCTGTTGCGCCGCATCACATTTCGCCACCATCAACCTTCAACGTGCTTCTTGGCCCCTACTGGTTCGATTAAACCTTGGTTTCTTTCTGAGGGAAAACTTGCTACTGTGCGCATCATACCTTCCTCTTGGGGTTCCCAACGAACGTGTGAGTTACACGCCATCAAGCTCTTTTTGGCGCCGTTGCCGGGGATCAAGACACGCTGCAAGGGGAGTCTCCACTTCTCAATCTCTTTACTTTGTTTTTGTCTTGCTTTATTTTATTTACTACTTTGTTTGCTGCACCTAAACAAAACACACAAAAAATTAGTTGCTAGTTTTACTTTATTTATTGTCTTGCTCTCTATATTAAAAACACAAAAAAATTAGTTACTTGCATTTAGTTTATTTTGTTATCATGTCTAGTCCTGTACTTGTTTTTATTTTTACTAGTTAGGCATAATGGACAACAATGACCTTTTTATTCTATTTCCTGATTTAAGACATGGATGGTTTGATGCGAAAATTAAAAAACCCATGGAACATACTAATATGAATGCTTTGAACACTATTGTTGCTAATGCTATGGAAAATTCTAAGCTTGGGGAAGCTGGCTTTGATGAGCATGATATTTTTAGTCCCCCAAGCATTGAGGAGAAAATTTACTTTGATGATACTTTGCCTCTTATATTTGATGATAAGAATAATAATGATAGCTACTTTGTTGAATTTGCTCCCACTACAACTAATAAAATTGATTATGCTTATGTGGAGAGTAATAATTTTATGCATGAGACTCATGATAAGAATGCTTTATGTGATAGTTATATTGTTGAGTTTGCTCATGATGCTACTGAAAGTTATTATGAGAGAGGAAAATATGGTTGTAGAAATTTTCATGTTACTAAAATGCCTCTCTATGTGCTGAAATTTTTGAAGCTACACTTGTTTTATCTTCCTATGCTTGTTACTTTGCTCTTCATGAACTTGTTTATTTACAAGATTCCTTTTCATAGGAAGCATGTTAGACTTAAATGTGTTTTGAATTTGACTCTTGATGCTCTCTTTTGCTTCAACTTCTATTTCTTGCGAGTGCATCATTAAAACTGTTGAGCCCATCTTAATGGCTATAAAGAAAGAACTTCTTGGGAGATAACCCATGTGTTTTTTTACTACAATACTTTGTTTATATTTGAGTCTTGGGAACTACTGTAGCAGCCTCTCCTTATCATGTTTTTGTGCCAAGTAAAGTTTCTATGTCAAAGTTGATGTTATATTTGGGATCGCTGCGCAGAAACAGCATTGCTGTCTGTCACGAATCTGGGCACAGTCTCTGTAGAAAATTCGAAAAAATCTGCCAATTTACGAGCGTGATCCTCAGATATGTATGCAACTTTCATTAGTTTTGAGTTTTTCCATTTGAGCAAGTCTGGTGCCAGCTTTAAATTCGTCTTTACGGACTGTTCTGTTTTTGACAGATTCTGCCTTTTATTCGCATTGCCTCTTTTGCTATGTTGGATTTATTTCTTTGATCCATTAATGTCCAGTAGCATTATGCAATGTCCAGAAGTGAAAATAATGATTGTGTCACCTCTGAATGAGTGAATTATTAATTGTGCACTAACCCTCTAATGAGTTTGCTTGAAGTTTGGTGTGAAGGAAGTTTTCAAGGGTCAAGAGAGGAGAATGATATACTATGATCAAGAGGAGTGAAAGCTCTAAGCTTGGGGATGCCCCCGTGGTTCACCCCTGCATATTTTAAGAAGACTCAAGCGTCTAAGCTTGGGGATGCCCAAGGCATCCCCTTCTTCATCGACAACATCATCGGGTTCCTCCCCTGAAACTATATTTTTATTCATCACATCTTGTGTTCTTTACTTGGAGCGTCGGTTTGTTTTTGTTTTTGTTTTTGTTTGAATAAAATGGATCCTAGCATTCACTTTGTGGGGGAGAGACACGCTCCGCTGTTGCATATGGACACATGTGTCCTTAGGCTTTACTCATAATGTTCATGGCGAAGTTTCTCCTTCATTAAATTGTTATATGGTTGGAATTGGAAAATGCTACATGTAGTAATTCTAAAATGTCTTGGATAATGTGATACTTGGCAATTGTTGTGCTCATGTTTAAGCTCTTGCATCATATGCTTTGCACCCATTAATGAAGAAATACATAGAGCTTGCTAAAATTTGATTTGCATATTTGGTCTCTCTAAGGTCTAGATAATATCTAGTATTGAGTTTTGAACAACAAGGAAGACGGTGTAGAGTCTTATAATGTTTACAATATGTCTTTTATGTGAGTTTTGCTGCACTTGTTCATCCTTGAGTTTGCTTCAAATAACCTTGCTAGCCTAAACCTTGTATCGAGAGGAATACTTCTCATGCATCCAAAATCCTTGAGCCAACCACTATGCCATTTTGTCCACCATACCTACCTACTACATGGTATTTCTCCGCCATTCCAAAGTAAATTGCTTGAGTGCTACCTTTAAAATTCCATCATTCACCTTTGCAATATATAGCTCATGGGACAAAATAGCCTTAAAAACTATCGTAGTATTGAATATGTACTTATGCACTTTATCTTTTATTAAGTTGCTTGTTGTCCGATAACCATGCTTGGGGAACGCCATCAACTATTGTTGAATATCATGTGAGTTGCTATGCATGTCCGTCTTGTCTGAAGGATCTATCATTTTAGTGGTTGGAGCATGCAAAATTGTTAGAGAAGAACATTGGGCCGCTAACTAAAGCCATGAATCATGGTGGAAGTTTCAGTTTTGGACATATATCCTCAATCTCATATGAGAATAATAATCATTGCTACATGCTTATGCATTTAAGAGGAGTCCATTATCTGTTGTCCATGTTGTCCCGGTATGGATGTCTAAGTTGAGAATAATCAAAAGCGAGAAATCAAAATGCGAGCATTCTCCTTAGACCTTTGTACAGGCGGCATGGAGGTACCCCTTTGTGACACTTGGTTGAAACATGGCATGCAAAGATCCGGTAGTCCAAGCTAAGTAGGAAGAGGTGCGGACACTATTAGTACACTATGCATGGGGCTTGCAACTTGTAAGATATAATTTTCATAACTCATATGCTTTATTACTACCGTTGACAAAATTGTTTCATGTTTTCAAAATAAAAGCTCTAGCACAAATACAGCAATCGATGCTTTCCTCTTTGAAGGACCATTCTTTTACTTTTATTGTTGAGTCAGTTTACCTATCTCCCTTCCACCTTAAGAAGCAAACACTTGTGTGACTGTGCATTGATTCCTACATATTTGCATATTGCACTTGTTATATTACTTTATGTTGACAATATCCATGAGATATACATGTTATAAGTTGAAAGCAACCGCTGAAACTTAATCTTCCTATGTGTTGCTTCAACACCTTTACTTGCTTTATGAGTTAACTCTTATGCAAGACTTATTGATGCTTGTCTTGAAGTACTATTCATGAAAAGTCTTTGCTTTATGATTCAGTTGTTTACTCATGTCATTACCTTTGTTTTGATCACTGCATTCATTACATATGTTTACAAATAGTATGATCAAGATTATGATGGCATGTCACTTGAGAAATTATCTTTGTTATCGTTTTACCTGATCGGGACGAGAAGAACTAACAGGGATGCTGATACGTCTCAACGTATCGATAATTTCTTATGTTCCATGCTACTTTATTGATGATACCTACATGTTTTATGCACATTATATGTCATGTTATGCATTTTACAGGTTAACCTATTAACAGATCTGAAAAACAGTTCTTTGTTACTTGCTGTTTTTGGTTTCAGAAATCCTAGTAAGAAATATTCTCGGAATTGGACGAAACTTTCGCCCGAGGTCCTATTTTTGCCAAGCTTCCGAACACCGAAGAGATAGCAGTGGGGCCACAGGCAGCCGAGGAGCTAGAGCGCGCGGCGAGCCACTGCGCCGCCTGACCTGGGCCCCCGTGTGGCCCCAGCGTTGACCTTCCGCCTACTTAAAGCCTCCCGTCGAAACCCCGATCACGAGAGCCACGATACGGAAAACCTTCGGAGACCGCCGCCGCAATCCCATCTCGGGGGATT
Organism: Lolium multiflorum; assembly: GCA_030979885.1. Classification (NCBI taxonomy): domain Eukaryota; kingdom Viridiplantae; phylum Streptophyta; class Magnoliopsida; order Poales; family Poaceae; genus Lolium; species Lolium multiflorum. The sequence continues at coordinate 174,925,352 of CM061747.1, read as the reverse complement.
CAGGAGATCGCCTCCGGCACCCCCGGAGAGGGGATTCATCTCTCGGAGGACTCTACACCGCCATGGTCGCCTCGGAGTGATGAGTGAGTAGTTCACCCCTGGACCATGGGTCCATAGCAGTAGCTAGATGGTCGTCTTCTCCTTGTTGTGCTTCATTGTTGGATCTTGTCAGCTGCCTAACATGATCAAGATCATCTATCTGTAATACTATATGTTGTGTTTGTCGGGATCCGATGGATAGAGTACTATGATTATGGTGATTATCAATCTATTGTTTATGTGTTGTTTATGATCTTGCATGCTCTCCGTTATTAGTAGAGGCTCTGGCCAAGTTTGTACTCTTAACTCCAAGAGGGAGTATTTATGCTCGATAGTGGGTTCATGCCTCCATTGAATCTGGGACAGTGAGAGAAAGTTCTAGGTTGTGGATGTGCTGTGCCACTAGGGATAAAACATTGATTCTATGTCTAAGGATGTAGTTATCGATTACATTACGCACCATACTTAATGCAATTGTCTGTTGCTTAGCAACTTAATACTGAATGGGGTTCGGATGATAACCTGAGGTGGACTTTTTAGGCATAGATGCAGTTGGATGGCGGTCTATGTATTTTGTCGTAATGCCCAATTAAATCTCACTATATTTATCATATCATGTATATGCATTGTTATGCCCTCTCTCTATTTGTCAATTGCCCAGACTGTAATTTGTTCACCCAACATGCTTTTATCTTATGGGAGAGACACCTCTAGTGAACTGTGGACCCCGGTCCTATTCTTTACATAACATACAATCTACTGCAATTGTGTTTTACTATTTTCTTTGCAAACATCTTCCACTCGATACGCAATCTTTGTTACAGCAAGCCGGTGGGATTGACAACCTCATTTGTTGGGGCAAAGTACTTTGGATTTTGTTGTGCAGATTCCACGTTGGCGCCAGAATCCCTGTTGTTACCGCATCACATTTCGCCACCATCAACCTTCAACGTGCTTCTTGGCTCCTACTGGTTCGATTAAACCTTGGTTTCTTTACGAGGAAAACTTGCTCTTGTCATCATACCTTCCTCTTGGGGTTCCCAACGAACGTGTGAGTTACACGCCATCACCTATGTCAGTAGCCCCCGAGATTTTTCTTGAATCGAAGAATCGGGGGAAATCTCCAACTTTACTCATTACATAATCTTTCGATATGCAAACACTATTTTGTACGGGGATAACGGTAGTTGGGGCTAGTTCATCTGACGGATCAGGTACTAGTTAGCTGCTCTAGTGGCAATCCGCAAAAACCTGCTTCAAGATCACGTCCCCGGACATGATCTCGGAATACTAGTGTAAACTTCGACGGGTGCCGCTTAAGGTCTTACCATTCGTCGAGTCAGTAATATTTTATCGGGTACCTAACGCGTCCGTTAGGATTTTCTTCGCATCTGTTGATACGGAAAAAGTAGCAATCCGCCGTCAGAGACGGTGCCACGCCGCTCAGAACGGATCTGGGGTCTTACCTTCGCAAAGTTTTGCGGCATTCACAGATTTTACCGCGACTTTTAGCGCTCTGAGAATATATTGTCGAGTGCTTTTCGGCTATTGGAATAGCACATTTTAGCGAGTCATATTTGATGACTTATTTTGCCTTCCGATGGGAGTATATGTAGAGTTATCTGTGTAACTCGAAATATACTCACTTACTGTTTCTTTATTTTAATCAAGGTTCATCGGGCACGCGAACAGCGTTCCCGATGGGAGTAGCCCCGACTACAGCCAAGAACTTGTGCTTGGGTGTAGGCTCCACGATTAATATCCTCTGCCGCTATATTTATTATCCTTCTCGATATTTTTATATCTATCGGGTGCGCGACCAGCGCTCCCGATGGGAGCCCCCGAGGCTATGAACAAATGCTTGCATTTGGTCATAGGCTCTCGCCATTTCTATCTTGTCATACTCGAAGTTTTATTTTTCCAAAGTAGCCCCCGAGCATTTGGGCAAAAACTTGTATTTGATCAAAGGCTCTCGAAATAATCTTGCGTTGTCGATAATCTCTCCCAGCTTCATAGTCGAGCTTTTCTTTTACCATGATGACGTCATTGCTGATGATAGCCACGATTTCTGTATTGGAAACATGCGAAAACCGCTCCTCTCACTGCCTTGTGGGTCCAAATTCCCCATCTGATTGACACGTCGTGCAAGTGGGGGACACACGTTCTCCACTTTTTCTGGCGCACGTGTCTCTGTCGTTTCTTTTCTCAGTGAAAAGCCATTTTTACCCCTTGTCCACGTGTAATCCATCTACGCCGTAAATTTTTCATCGAATGGCTGCGTCGATTCACCGCACCTCTATTTAATTCCATCATCTTCTTCCTCTGTTGCTTTCGCTCACTCCGCCCATCTGCGCCTCTGCCAAAAATCCTCCATTGCGCCCATTGCCTTGCGCGCTCCTCCGAGCTTGTGTTGTTCTGCTCCCCTCGAGTGGGAATCATCTTCCCCACAATACGCATACTCCAACGCTCCAACAATCTCCAATGGCCGCCGAAGATCTGGAGTGGGAGAGATCCAAGATCTCCAATCAAGACATGAACCTGCTGAAGAGGTTGGGATTCACCAAGGAGAAAGATGCCCTGCGCTTCCCCCACGAGGAAAGCTACCCAAAGCCTCCGATGGAGTACCGGGTTAGTTTTGTTGACCATCTTATCCGCGGTCTTTCTCCTCCTATCCACGAGTTTCTCCGGGGTCTTCTTTTTGTTTATGGGCTTCAGCTTCACCAGCTGACGCCCAATTCCATCTTGCACGTGTCGATTTTTATCACATTGTGCGAATGCTTTCTCGGAGTCCAACCTAACTGGGCTCTGTGGAAACGCATCTTCTGTCTCCGCCGTAATGGCTCCCACGGTGTCGCCTACAATATTGGCGGCGTCGTCATGTGTTCGTTCTGCGTCGATTATTTCGACGTCGAATTTCTGACTCTGAAGGTTGGCGCAAGAGGTGGCTGTATGTACACGAGGAAGGCTCTGACTCGATGGAGTACAACATCGCCCCTTTTGACGGAAAGGCCAAAATTCTTCGCCGCCGCTCCTGGGATGCTGAAGCTTCCGAAGAAGAGAAATTGGCGACAGAAGCGCTGATGACTCGCATCCGTGAACTTCAGAGTACCCGTGGCAAGGAGCTTTCGGGTATCCAAATCACAGCTTACTTCCTTAGGATTAGAATGCAGCCTCTGCAGGCTCGAAAAAATCCCCTTTGGATGTACGCTGGTGATGAAGATGTCGAGAGGCTCTCCACGGATCTTTCTGCAAAAGATTTGGAGAAGCTAATCCGAAGAATCTCCAAGCTTAGCAAGAAGGACACCATTCCAACTTCTTGCAAGGTTGCGCCATTTTGTCGCGCCAATCCTCTTCCCGAGGTATTTTGTTTTTCGCCGCTATTGTTCCTTCTTCTCGAATTTTTATGTCGACTATTTTTACTTATAGGGAAATATAACTATTTTGTCGATTTTCTTTACTTTCTACAGGGTCACCTTGTTCTATCTTCTCTTCCTCCCCTTCCCGAAGGTGGGGAAGTCGAAGAACGGGCTGTTGTCACCGACGACAACCAGGGTACTTCTCGCCCTGAAAGTGGAGCCGGGGATTCCCATAAATCTGCGGCTTCTCTTGAAAAAGAGACTGAGGCAGAAGTTTCTTCGTCGACGCGCTCATCTCTTCCTGCTGCTTCTCCAAAGGGCAAAAGGAAAAGGGATGAAGCCATTGACTCCGGCACCTCCAAAGTTAATACTTCCCGTGCCGGAAAATCTGCACTCGATGCCGAGGAAGAAACTTTGGATCTTTACGGTGCTGCACTCGTCAGCTCGTAAGTTTTTTGGAATTGCTATGTACTGTATTTCCCTTTGTCGATGTTTTTGAGCTTGCTTTTTTATCTTGTCGCTATATTTATGGCAGTGACGATGAAGAGGAAAATGCACCTGTTGACGAGACTGCTCGAACGAGCACGTCTCATACTTTGGTTGTTTCAGAAGCTCGTCCTGATGGCGACGAAGCTTCCCCTCCGCCGCAAAACCTTGAACACCCAAGACCAGCTCAAAGCCCCCAAGCTCCTTCCCCGAAGAGAGCTAGGGTAGAAACAACCAAGGAACCAACCATATTAGCTGGTTGTTCCTCGACTCCTCTGATGGAAGAGGTAAATTGTTCTGTATTGACTTTTTGCTTGAAATTTTCTTCTTTTTCTCCTTGATGTCAACTTTTCTTCTTCCTATATTGATTCTTTTTTCATTGTAATCTCTCCAGCCTTTTATGAAAGAGCTCGTCCGCTTTGGTACCCAATTTATCGGGTACCGTGATTATGCCCGCGAACTTGAAGGTACTTACTCGTTCTGTCCAGCTTTCTTTGTCGAGTTTTTTCTGTTACTATGCTTATCTGTCTTTATGTTGGCAGAGAAACTGGCAGAAGCCAACAAACGTGCTGATGCCCTCGCTATTGAGTTAGAACATAGCGAGAGTACGCACACAAAAACTGTCGAGGATCTTGAAAAAAGACTCGGCGACGCAAAAAGGGCCTTGGAGGAGAATGTAGCTCAGCATTCTGCTCGAGAAGAAGAGATCCTCAGTCGACTAGAAACTCAAAGTCGACGTTTTGTTAGTAAGTTCTCACACCCTTGGTGTTTTCTCACTTCGTGTTTTGGTCTCCCTCCTTTTTTCTTTTCGATAACCTTCTTTGTATTTATGCTTTAAGCAGGGAGGACACATCAAGAATATGAGCTGGAAAATCCTGAAGATGATGAGCTTCTCGATGCGCTTTCTCTCCTCGAAATTCATGGGACGGAAGCTCGTAACGGATTAGATGAAGCTGAAGCTGGCCTGTCGCGGCTCTTCCCCTATTTCTTCCACAAAAAGGAGCAACCTGCGACTTTCATTGATCTTGCCCAGTGCTTCAATGGCAAAGAAGACCTTGGACTCCAACTTCGTCAAGAAGGACTAAAGGTTGGCGTCGAAGGTACCATGGCTTTGATTGCCGAAAGTCAGCAACAAATCGACTGGTCCAAGGTTGGCGACACGGGGAAGATTGAGACGAAGAAGTGGCAGTCGCTAATTAAAGCGGCAAAGCCCAATTCGAAGAAGATCCTCGCCACTCTTGGATATAAGCCAGCACCTGCTCCGAGTTCTTCAAAGCCGGAGGTCAAGTAGACTTCGCTTTTTTCTTTTCTAGTTTATCTCCCCCTTTTGGCATTGTCGCCGTAGTGTTCTTGGCGATGATTGCTCCAGTAGTTCTCTAGAGGTCCTTCTTTTGTAATAGACATGTACATATTATGAGAATGAATGGAAATCTATCTTTGCTCGATAATTGATGTCGAAATTTCTGTTTTCAGTTGATTTTTGACAACTATACGGCAACTCCTGGTCCTTCCGAGGTTTTTCCTTCGTCTCATTTGAAGAAAACCCCTGTCTCTGTTGAATTTGTTGAAAATTCTTCGAGTAAAAGTTCGGCCGAAGATTTGGAAGAACTTCGACAACAACTCCAGTCCACGAAGAAGCAATCACTTATGCTCATGGAACAATCTCGAAAATCTTCTGAAAGGGAAAAAATTGCACTCCAACAAGCTCAAGATGCCATCTCTGAGAAGGACTGCCGTTGCTGAAGCTGCTGCAGCGACATCCCGCGAAAATTTTATGCTCCAACTGTTGACAGATGCTAGCTTGGACATGGCAGGTATGTTTCATTATCATTGTCGTGCTTTTTCTTTTCCTTTGTATTTTCTTCTCATTGCTCACTGGCTCTTGTAAAAAATAGGTTCTTTTTTGGATGCTACTACGGAAGATGAGCGTGTCGAAGCTCGATCCAATGTACTTCTTCGTCTTGCCAAAGATCATGGTTCAAGTTTTTGGGGCACACCTGAACGAACTCGCCAGATTGTCAGGTTTCAAGATCGCGCACTCCAGGTTCGCGATTATCTCGACTTCTGTACAAGGACTCTGTCTCTGGTCTATGGTACCATGTTTCCTCGGAACAAGATGCCAGAGACTCTTCCTGCTTTAATGGATAAGTTTCGGGATGCTCCTCGAATCCATGGCTTTGTGCGGGCCCAACTGGCTGCTGGCGCAAGATTTGCTATGATTATGATAAAGATCTGCTACCCGAAGTTAGACGTGGGGCAGATTGTTCCAAAGTGCTTGGCCAAGATGTCGAAGAGGAAAAGAAACTTCGGCAAATATGATGATATTGTTACTCCTGTTGCCGAAGATATGATGGATGAACTTCTTCGGATGGACGCTGAATTCTTCGTGAAGGGCAGCTACGCTGAGCATAGCACTCGTGCTGTAAATAATGAGCGCTTAACCATAGACAATATATTGGGAAATCCTTGAAGATAAATTTGTTCCGAAGATTGTTTCTTGTGTATATGATCTGTATTGTAAAGTCACTATATTTTTATTTTTATCGCCAAGCCCCCGGGCGTTTTGATTGCAGTATTTTTGTTTTTATAATGCGAGGTTGTCCCAAGGCAAAATAAATTATACTTTGTACTATTTTTGCGGGTATGAGTCTCCGAGCTTTATATTGACCGCTATTTTGTCGATATTTTTATCTTGGCGAGGTACTTTATACCAAGGCGAGATATATTTTGCGAGCTGTATTTGTTATATATATTGTAGCGTTTAGAAGCCCGAGCCTGTCGAGAAAAAGATATATAATTCCACTATCTTTATTATATTGCAGCACCGTGAGCCCGCCTCATTAAAAACCTTTCCGGCCCCACTCGGTGCCCCGAAAAAGGAAAAGAGTGCGTCTGAAAACTCGCGGGCGTTTCAGTACATTGTATGTTTACAGAAGAGGCTATCTTTCGGCATCTAAGCGTAAAAACGCCTGAGCTGCGCCACGTTCCAAGGATTTGGCTCGGCAGTCCCCGTCTTCTTGTCCTTGATTCTGTATGCTCCTCCTTCGATTACTTCTGTTACGATGTAGGGTCCAAGCCATGGTGACTCGAGTTTTTCATGGCTTGATTGAGTCGCAAAACCAAATCGCCAACTTGGAAGGATCTTGGCCGCAATCGTCGGCTGTGGTAGTTTTTCAAGTCCTGTTGGTATTTGGCGACTCGTGACAGGACTTCGTCTCGAGCTTCATCAAGTGCATCGACATCATCCTCCAAAGCTTTTCTCGAAGTTTCTTCATCATATTATGTGACTCTTGGAGAATCATGCTCTATTTCTATCGGCAGGACTGCTTCGGCTCCATGGACCAGAAAGAACGGCGTTTCCTGCGTCGCCGTATTTGGTGTTGTTCGAATACTCCACAACACACTTGGCAACTCCTCCGGCCAAGTATGCAGGCTTTTTCCAATGGTCCTAGCAGGCGCTTCTTGATACCATTGCAGATGATGCCATTGGCCTTCTCGACTTGACCGTTCTGTGGATGTCGACAGATGCAAAACTCAATTTGATGCCCACTTCTGCGCAGTATGCTTTGAACTCCTTGGACGTAAAATTGCTGCCGTTATCTGTGACAACTGTGAGGGACTCCAAATCTAAAGACGATGCTTTTCACGAACTTGATCGCCGACGCGCCATCCGGTGAATTTATCGGCTTTGCTTCTATCCATTTAGTAAATTTGTCGACAGCAACGAGCATATACTCATATCCTCCTGGCGAAGCTTTGTGTAATTTTCCCACCATGTCGAGACCCCATTGAGCAAAGGGCCAAGACAGTGGGATTGGCATAAGTTCTGCTGCGGGAGAGTGAGGTTTGGCGGCAAATCTTTGGCACGCGTCGCAAGTTCTCACTATTTCCTTCGCGTCCTCGATTGCTGTTAACCAGTAAAATCCTGCTCTGAAAACTTTGGCCGCGATAGCTCGGCTGCTCGCGTGGTGCCCGCATATTCCTTCGTGTACATCTTTCAGGATGATTCTTCCTTCTTCGGGTGTAACACATCTCTGTAGCACCCGAAATGCTTCGTTTGTACAACTCCCCTTTTACCACAGTAAAAGCTTTTGATCTCCTAATTATTCGCCTTGCTTCAACTGGGTCGTCGGGTATTGTTTTCCTTAGGATGTATGATATGTAAGCCTGCATCCATGGAATTTGCACCATCATGACTAGCTCCTGCTCCTCTTCTTCTTCTCCTGTGTCTTTGGTGATACTCAAGGTTTCTCTTTCTCCTTCTTTGTTTTGCGGCTTTGTTGATCTCTCGCTTATGTCTTCCCAAAACACGCCTGGAGGGATCGCGAGACATTGTGACCCGATGTTTGCAAGAACATCGGCTTCATCGTTACTCAGCCTGCTGATGTGGTTTACCTCGCATCCGTCAAACAATTTTTCCAGCTCGTTGTACACTTCTTTGTATGCTATCATACTTTGGGTGAGCTGCATCACATTGGTTCGTAACTTAACTTTGTGCCACCAATTGTAGTCAGCGAGAATTTTCAATGGATTACATAGCTTTAGCCATCTTCTGCATCCACGTGTATAGAGCTTCATGTGCAACTTCATTTGTTAGACGCTTTTGGGAACGTCATCAAATGAAGCATATTTCAACTTGTCGGCTTTCGGTGATACTAATATCACTTTGCTCAGAAGCCACCCTCAATCGTTTGGACACGTGAAGTTCATGGTCCAAGTTCTCGATAAATCACAGGCCCGTGTTTTGTAGCTCCATCCACTCTGCGACAAAATCTGGCAGAATTTGCGATTTTATTGCCTTTCTTTCATCGTGATGTCAGGGAAAGTTCTATTCCCCAAGGGAGACACGACCCGTAGCTTCTGGGTTGTTCAATATGTTTGACAAAGGAGCTTCATTGACCACTATTATGGTGCGCCGAAAAGTAGTGTCGCAATTTTCTTGCTGTCGTGAATACTCCATACGCAGTTCCGATGTGCAGGTACCCATTTGTTTTGCAGGCGACAGTACTTCGCTGATGAAATATACTGGCCTCTAAACTCCATGAAGCTTTTTCCTTCTTCTTCTCGACTACTAGGGGTTGTCTTGACCACAGTGTGGCTGCAATGTATAAGAGGAGAGGTTCTTTCTCTTTAGGCGCCCAAGATTGGTGGTGTCGAAATTGTCCGCTTGAGGTTCTCGAAGGCCCTATCTCGCTTCCTCGTTCCATTGAAATTTTCCCTGTTTGATCAATGCGTGACGGCAATGCCTTTTCTCCCTGGCACAGCGGCAGATACGCTTAAGCTAGAGCTAATAGTTAAGCTGTTGTATTTCTTTCAAATTTGTTGGCTTTCTCATATTAACGATGGCCTGGATTTTTTCGGGATTAGCTTCAATCCCTTGCGTTACTAAGAACAGGAAAGTTCCTCTACATAGAACTCAAAGCACTTTATCGGGTTGACTTGAAACGGAAGACATCGAGGTTGTCGAAAGTTTCCTTCAAATCTTCGATCAGATGACCCCTTCTTTGATGTTATCACGACATCGTCAATGTAAACTTGCACATTTTTTCCAATCTGTGTTGCTAGGCACTTCTGCATCATCCGGCGATATATTTATCGCGTTTTCAAACCAAAGGGCATTGTTTTGTAACAAAACACGCCGTAAGGTTATGAACGTTGTCTTGGCTTCATCTTCTTCTTTTAATCTGATTTGGTTAACCAGAGTACGCGTCCAAAAAGGAAAGACGTTCGCATCCCGCGTGGAGTCGATGATTTGATCGATCCTTGGGAGGAAAGTGATCCTTAGGACAATGTTTATTGACACACGTAAAGTCGACACACATGCGAAGGACTTTTGTGTGTTTCTTCGGCACCATCACTGGGTTGGATACCCACGTGGCTTCTGTAGATATTTCTTTAATAAAACCAGCATCTTTGAGTCGATCTATTTCTGATAACATAGCTTTGCGGTTGGGTTCCGAAACGCCGCAAAGGTTGCTTGATTGGTCTTGCGAGAGGATCCAAATTGAGGTGGTGCTCGGCAAGTTCCCTAGGTACTCCTGGCATGTCAGCTGGACACCATGCGAAGATTTTCCAGTGCTCACGGAGGAACCCAGCCCGAGCGCGGCTTTCTATGCGATATCCATGTTTAACAAGTGGATATCGTTTTCTTTAGGTATCGGGTGGATCTGCTCTTTTGAATCCTTGATTTGTGTTAAAAGTTGGCTCCTTAGAAGACCTCCCTACTTCTGGCAGCACATCATAATCCGTGAACCTTGGCGCCATCTGCTGCCTGCCTTGCATCCCGAAAGATTCAGCGATCGATGAAATCCTTGTCGCATTTATCGGATAAGCTTCCTTTGATTGTGATAGGTCCCTTGGGCCCAGGCAACCTCCACAGCAGATTATAGTGTGGCACTGCCATGAACCTGGCATACGCAGGTCGTCCCAATAAAGCGGATATTGCGACGGGAAATCCACAACTTCAAACTCAAGCTCTTCTGTAATTTTCTCGGGTTCCAAACTGGACGTCGAGATTGATCTTGCCAGCGGATAACTTGGCTTCTCTGGTGTGATCCCGTGGAAACGGTCCGTTGGCTTGAGGTTTGCCAAGGATATGTTCATCTTCCTCAATGTATATGCATACATAAGGTTTAAGCTACTGCCGCCGTCAAACTCTCGACACGTCAAAGCCAGCAATTACTGCGGGTAAGATGAGTGCCGATTGTCCTGGTCGAGGAACTTGCTGCGGATGATCCGTGATTGTGAAGCCGATGTCTTGCCCTGACCAATTTAAGTACTCAAGTGTTGGTGGAGGCATCTTCTCTACCATGAACACTTGTCGTGAGATTACCTTCTGCGCCCTGTTGGATGGCCTAGCTTTCTGAATCATTGAAACCGCACCGTTGGAATTAGGATCAACATATGGAGGTGGGTGTGGTGCTGCCGCTATTACGAAATTTGGTGCCGATTTCGTCCGTAATTGCGGGGGGAGGTGGAAGGTGGATCTCACTCCTTGGCCCCATTTCTGTTCATTGCTTGGGCATTTGCAATTCATGCGGCTCGCAACATTGCCTTGAAAATTTCGGCAATCTTTCTGGAGATGTCCTGACTACCTCTTTCCATTGTTGTCAGAGATAAAAATGCATTTGACACGGACCGTTCATCATCTCTGGGGGACACATAAGGTCTTTGAAACCTTGGTCCATTGTTGCCTATTGCCGCGAGAATCACCTCTATTGTCGCCTTGTTGCTCATTACTCCTTTGATAATCATCTCGACTATTCCCTCCAGGATTTCCCCGAAAGCCAGCCGATATATGGCCAGGAGCGTCGTTGTTGTAGAACTGGCGAGAAAATCGCCTTCTATTTTGAAAATTTCACCACGATCCTCTTCTGGCGATCTGTGTCGCTTGTTATATATTGCGTCTTCTCCATCTGCCCACTTGTTGGCTATCTCCATCAGTGCTGATATTGTCTTAGGGTTAGTTCTCCCTAAGTCTTCGACGAAATCTCCCCGCCGAATTCCTGCCACGAACGCGTCTATTGCTCTCTCGTCAGATATATCCTCTGCCGAGTTTTTAATAATGTTCCACCGCTGTATATATTTCCTCATCGACTCGTCGTGTTTCTGTCGACACGCCCTCAACTCTTCCAATGACGCAGGTTTCTTGCAGGTGGATCGGAAATTTTTCACGAAGATATCCTCAAAATTATCCCAGCTGTCGATGGAACTTGGGGGAGTTTCTTTATCCAAGATCTCGCGGCACCGCTCAAGTGAACTTGGATACTTTGCATAGTTGTTGCTTCTGGTTCCTCCTACCAGCTTTACCATCTCTAGATAATCAACGAGCCAATCCTCGGGATCTTGCAAACCACCGGCAGGCGATGGTGTAGTCCCAGCACCGTAGAGCCGGGAACAACTAGGAATGCGGCTGGCCCCGATCCCTCGGGCAGCAGCCATAAAGCCTCTGATCAGCCTTGGAAAGTGCAAATTACCAAGGGCGTACCACACGACCTGCCTCACAGTCGGGAAGGTGTGGATGATGCCTCGCTTAGTTTCTTGCGGGGCACACACGTACACGTTAAATACGAGCCTCGATCGGCTCTCAGGTTATCCTGCTGGATCGGCTCATGGAGCCGATCCACACATGATTCGTCCCAGGGTGGCCGAATATATGGTGGTCCACTGCTTGATCAAGATAAAGCACATGAGATCCACGACGATCTGGAGTTTTCACCGCATAATCGGATCATCCTACTCACGATTGGGCCTCGCTCGCGCACGGTGATTGTAAGCCAACCCTAGACAAGGCCTAAAAACCAACACGAGGTTGATCCTCGGAACATCCTGTCTAGGGCCGACCAAACTACACCCTGCATGCCGCTGGATCCTCCAACCCTTTGTAAAGCCTAACTATTGCAGATATTAAACTAATCCTTGATAAATCAAGGAGCAATCGTAACGGATCAGATCTACTAAATAACGATCAAGCGGGGTGCCGCCCCTCCACCCATGATGAGGTACAAGGACGGCTAGATGCGCAAGGGTTGCACTACGACAACATATGATACTAAGAACAATGCTAACCCTAACACATCTATGATAACTACGTTGCTAGCCATCAAAAGGCTTCATCACGAGCAACGCATGAACAACGTGGGCAGGCTCGTGCTGCCTAGATCGCAAGATGCGATCTAGGCAGCATGGTGCTTACCGAAGAAACCCTTGAGACGAAGGGGTTGGCGATGCGCCGAGATTGATTTGTGTTGAACGTTGGTTGTTGTTTATTCCATAAACCCTAGATACATATTTATAGTCGAAGGGACTTTCTAATTGCGTGCACCTAACCGTGCACAGGTAAAACTCTAACTTCTAAACAAGATGCGATCTAATATATTACAAATACATGGGCGATTTAGCCCAACTTGGTATAAAAGGCCGATTCACTATATCTTCAAGTCCGTCTTGATCGCGGCCCACCTCGGACTCGGTCAAATTCCGGTGATAACACCTTTACTGGTTTTGATAGCCAGTAATTGCAAAACCATAGCACGTCTCGAAAGGTCATGTCATTGGAAGAACAATGTGATTTCCTTTATGATGACGCCTTACCTCTGCGTCTTCCCTAACGACTTGGTGATTACGCATTACGTCCTCGGGGAGCGCCCAGGTATTAAACCACGTACTTTCCCTTTATTCAGCCACTTCTTGTAGCTTCTCGTGGCACACAGAAAAACCCACCTCCACACTTACGACCTCCTCTTCGTCCTCTTCCTCATCAGGTCTTTCCACCCAATCCTCCACTTCCCGCGACCAGCACTTTGAATGAGGGTCCACGAAGCCCATGCGGCCGACATCCCGACAGCGCCACCAGCCGGCCGAGACGAGTGAGCCCACGACTCCTTCGTTTGATCAGAAGACGACCAATGCTTTAACGGACGGGGACGACCTTCACTTTCTTGCTGTCGGACGGTGGGAGGAAAGCAACGCTGACGGCTTCTCACAGGACGGCTACCCCTCAAGAGAGGTGAAGGAGAGGAGGAAGATACCACCTCCTCAGCGAACATGAAAGCCAAGCGTCTCTGCCCACAGGCGATAGCATCTAAATTCGACGACGACTATGCGCGCTAGCGAAGAGAATGGGGACAAGAAGACCACGCGGTATTTTCTCAGCGATGAGGATGAGCCGGCCGGAAGCAGCGCTGATGATGGCGAGGATGAGGACAGCAGCGGCCCTTAGCTAGGATAGAGTTAGGAGCAGTAGATGGGACAAAGTCCCTCCTAGCAACTCCCCGTGAGAGCAATCGGCTCTTTATGTAAGAAATCTCCGCTTATCAATGAAGAAGTTCCTTTTAACTTGATTTTGCCGATTTCTTTTATACTGAGTCCGCCGATTGTCAATCCAGTAGATGCTTAATGAGCCGATGGCAATGGATTGCCAAACAGATCGATCTGATTGCTTTCCCAGATGTCGACTTGCAGTCCATGGAATTCAGACCCAAACTTTGAATCGAACAGGTCCGACGCGCAGCTTCGAGACCCCAAGGCCTTTAGACTTTTAACATCATCCGAATATGATGTTCGTCCTGATAACAAAACTCCTGGGTTAATGCTCCCAGGAAAGCCTGACCTCTGACGTTTGAAGCTGACACCTCTGCTCAACAAGTGTTTGCTCACAGCTTTTCCAGTAATGTCGCACTCCTGTGCCGCAACGAACTGGCCTAAGGTCTAACCACCGATGATGGCTCCTCCTTCAAACTCCTCCTGTCAACCCTGGTGGTTTTATTCTGCAATAACTCTCTCGTTCAGCATGGTTATGATGCAGAGACAGCCAATTTCAACACCATTGGCTCGCTGCCCCCCGAGCCTCGATCAAGGCGAGAGTGAGGTTGCACCAGCTGCATTGGGCCACTATCAGCCCCTCTACTATGGTGCAGCGTCAGCCGATTCTAATCGAAATCGGTTGTTAACAGCAGAGAACTTCCCCCCAAGTCTCTTTGGTCCGATGAAGCAACCTTTGGTGGAAATGAAATTCAGTCCAACTGGATGACCGCCGGTTGCTTTCGTGATCCTAGTCTGATCTGCACATCCATGCTGTTCCTGATGTTTGGCCAGGGTTGTGATCCTCAAACCTGCCGGCAACACCCTAAATGAGAAAAAGGGCCGTCTTGGACACCCAAACTGATAATTCTGTCGATGCTGCCGAGCTTGAAGTCTTGCCGAAGGAATTGGAAGTCGTTGAAGAGAGGGCCCGAGTTGAGGAGCAATCTCAATGAAGGGCACACTGCGGCTGGGTTAAAACAAATCCCTTGAGTCGTGTCGTGCATGAGCTTTGAATCTAAGTCGATGACTACGCATCGAGGTGTGCTCAAAAATTCTGTGTTCGATTTTATTAGGCGGTCGATTCATGAATCGTGACCCTGAGCCATCCCTAAATGACTGTGCCTTCTCCGTGTATATGCCCCCAGGCAGACCCTTCAAGTGATTGGCTCATCGCGGCTTTCAGCCAGTCGCTTTCTCGCCACTCGCATGCGAATAGCGCATCGAGTAAACAAAGGGTGGTGCAAATGTTTTAGTCGATCGCAGGAATCGTCTTCCTTGTGATCATTCGATCCATTATTTACGGAGATATTGAGATTTAGAAAATCTATGGCTGCGCGCCACAATCATCCTTTTCTCCACGGGTATTACATTGGCGGGTCCTTTCAGCGTCTGCGTGGCTGATGAACCGAGCGTCCATGACTTCCAGTCTCATGCTTGGCTTCCTCGGTCTCCTCTGGCTCGTCGGTAGATGTAAACCCTGCGACTTTCCATCGCCTTCTGGGTCAATGCTCACAGGTAAAGCGCGTGTTGAGGATAACATTGGCCAATCGCTGGAGTTGGCGTCCCTTTTCATTCGTAATGCTTACTGAGGATTCACCACTTTTCATCGTTTGGGGCCGATCATTGACCAGATCGGCCTCCTCTTTCGCGGGAGCGCGCCTGGCGGGCCAGCATCATACAATGGCGATCTACGAGCCACGCCCTGTGATATCAGGCCGCCTGGCTCGCATGCCTGCGTGGCTGGGATCGGCCATGTTGACTTCCCAGAAGCAGGCTGCGTGTCAGCTTTCATGGCAAACGATCGAAGAATAGCCGGCCTTGATCTATCGCCATCTGTGAATCTGTCAGCGCAAGACTTTGCGGTCGTTAGTGGCATAGGTGGAACGTGTCATGCCATTTGCAGTATGGTCTGCCGTTCATCTCCTGTAACGTGGGGATTTTGTGGCCGTCGGGTAACTTCAGCTGTTTTCCTTTTAGGAGCCAATCAAAAATTTGCTCCGTTTTGCTCAAATCGAAGTCGAACCCTTTTGTAGGCTCTGGTTGCTTTGCCCCCCGGATCCGCTCAGCACTAGTGAACTCCTGATCTCTTGCAGAACCTTCATCTTTGTCCTTCTCGATCAGGGTGACGTGCTTGCACTTGTTCTGGTACAAGTCTGGATGGCGCTGTTCATATGTTGTCCACTTCTGAACCATGTCTGTGTCTGCCGATGCGTCGTCATCGGCTTTCCTTTGCTTAGGGCGCCACTCTTTTCTTTGTGGCCGACCTTCTTCATCCAGGGTTCGCTGAATTTTGGCGGCCAGGTCAGGCCGTGCCTTCCTCAGCGCGTGCAGATATAACCTTTCGGCTTCTTCCAACGCACGTAGTCGCTGAACCCTTCGTTTTTGGGAGTGGCTGAGCCCATCGGGACACCATCTTGGCCGATGATACTTATCCTCTTCATCATCGTCCTCTAGTTCCTCGTGATCTCCCATCTGAACGGACTCAGTGTGCTTGCTCCAAGGCGGGAGAGGCCCTAGACGCTCGAACACGGACACCTTGGTTGTACCCTTCTCCTTTTATTTGCATTACGGGGCAATTGCGATTGTTGGTAATCGGCTCATTCCTGAATCCCAGCGGTGTCAAGGGGCAGTCCCAGTGCCTATCCACGTTGTCCGGCTCCTCAGACCTCCCTCTGGCGCGACGTTCGTACCCGTCGTCGTGGCCGTTGTTCTGACGATACCTCCCGTCTGCATCAGACCGATGATTTCTTTGGTCGTCTTCGCCGTAGCGGCGACGTCGGTCATATGGCTGTTCATATTTGCTGAGGAGATGCTCGGATAATAGGCGTGGATGCCGTATGTTTCTCACCTCCTCCTCGGCCAGGTACCGTTCATCGTCGTCTTGGGGCCGGTCACGTGGAACGGCCTCCCTTTTCTCTTTGCCACGCGCGTGGCTGCTCTCTGCTTTGTCCGCATCACGGCGAATCACGAACCCTGCCATATTGGCATCGAAAGAGAACCCTGGTTCCCTTATGGAGTGGCTGAGATCGACCGTGTTGACGCCAGGCAACGGACGCGTGTCTCCGTTGAGCTTGATGCCGTGCGAACGGGTCTTCTCACAGGAGCCGACGAGTTCGGTTCCGAGGACCGCTTTGACCTTATTATGCTTCTTCTTGAGCTTGTCAGCCAGGTCCTCGTGCTTGACCGGAGTGCTTTCCGCCATCTCAGATGTAGATGGCGATGTGGTGGATGTTGAAGATTGTCCCACCGGGTGCCGAGAATGTGTTGACGTCGAAACCGTGTTGGGCGGCGATGTTAGTCAACACCATAGAGCCGGAACAACTAGGGCTGCGGCTGGCCCTGGTCCCTCGGGCGACGGCCCCAAAGCCTCACATTCGCGACGCGATGCAAATTGCAAGGGCGTACCTGACCTATACCTGTGGTCGAAGGTGTGAATGATGCCTACAGCTTGGTTCTGCGAGGCACTACGTGCACGTGCATCTGAGCCTTGATCGGCTCTCGGGTTATCTGTGAATCGGCTCATGGAGCCGATCACCTTGATTACATCCAAGGTGGCCGAATATATGGTGGTCTGTGATCAAGATAAAGCATATGAGATCCACGACGATCTAGGGGTTTCACCGCATAATCGGATCATCCTACTCACGATTGGGCCTCGCGCTCGCGCACGGTGATCGTAAGCCAACCCTAGACAAGGCCTAAAAACCAACACGAGGTTGATCCTCGGAACATCCTGTCTAGGGCCAGCAAACTACACCCTACGCGTCGCTGGATCCTCCAACCCTTTGTAAGGCCTAACTATTGCAGATATTAAACTAATCCTTGATAAATCAAAAGGAGCAATCGTAACGGATCAGATCTACTAAATAACGATCAAGCGGGGTGCCGCCTGCACCCATGATGAGAGTACAGAATGACTAGATACGCAAAGGTTGCACCTACGACGGCATATGATACTAAGAACAATGTAACCCTAACACATCTATGATAACTCCGTTACTCGCCATCAAAAAGGCTTCAGTACGAGACAACGCATGAACAACGTGGGCAGGCTCGTGCTGCCTAGATCGCAAGATGCGATCTAGAGCAGCATGGTGCTTACCGGAGAAACCCTTGAGACGAAGGGGTTGGCGATGCGCCGAGATTGGTTTGTGTTGAACGTTGGTTGTTGTTTATTCCCATAAACCTAGATACATATTTATAGTCCGGGGACTTTCTAACGTGGCGTGCACCAAACCGTGCAGACAAAACTCTAACCTTCTAAACAAGATGCGATCATGTATTTACAGATACATGGGCAGTTTAGCCCAACTTAGTATAAAAAGGCCGATTCACATATAGATTCTTCACGTCCATCTTGATCGCAGGCCACCCTGCGACTCGGTCAAATTCCAGTGATAACACATTGTGCCCCTGGTTTTGATAATAATGATAATTGCAAAACCATATGCATTCTTGAAGGGTCATGTCGTGGAAGAGCAGAACCGAGTTTTCTTTATGATGACGCCTTGCCTCCTCGTCTTCCCTGCATGACTTGGTGATTCTGGCATTACGTCCTCGGGAACTGCTTAGGTATTAAACCACGTACTTTCCCTTTATTCAGCCACTTCTTGTAGCTTCACCGTCGGCACACCGAAAAAACCCACCTCCACCGCCATGACCTCCTCTTCGTCCTCTTCCTCATCAGGTCTTTCCACCCAATCCTCCACCTCCCGCGAGCCTGAATGGGGTCCACAGGAGGCCCATGCGGCCGACATCCGCCGCGCCATAGCCGACGGGGACGAGTCGACCCACGACTCCTTCGTTTGGTCCGAAGACGACCAATCTTTAACGGACGGGGAGAGCGACCTTCGCTTTCTTGCTGTCGGACAGTCGGAGGAGGAAAGCGACGACGACGGCTTCTCCTGGGACGGCTACTCCTCCACCGAAGAGGTGAAGGAAGAAAGAGGATACCACCTCCTCCGACGAACCGCCGGCCAAGCGTCTCTGCCCCTGGGCGGGCAACATCTGCGACTTCGACAGCGACTATGGCGACGCTAGCGAAGAAGATGAGGACACCGAAGGTCCCGCCGGTGGTTTCTCCAGCAGTGAGGATGAGCCGGCCGGAAGCAGCGCTGATGATGGCGAGGATGAGGACAGCAGCGGCCCTTAGCTAGGATAGAGTTAGGAGCAGTAGATGGGACAAAGTCCCTCCTAGCAACTCCCCGTGAGAGCAATCGGCTCTTTATGTAAGAAATCTCCGCTTATCAATGAAGAAGTTCCTTTTAACTTGATTTTGCCGATTTCTTTTATACTGAGTCCGCCGATTGTAGATGCTTAATGAGCCGATGGCAATGGATTGCCAAACAGATCGATCTGATTGCTTTCCCAGATGTCGACTTGCAGTCCATGGAATTCAGACCCAAACTTTGAATCGAACAGGTCCGACGCGCAGCTTTGAGACCCCAAGGCCTTTAGACTTTTAACATCATCCGAATATGATGTTCGTCCTGATAACAAAACTCCTGGGTTAATGCTCCCAGGAAAGCCTGACCTCTGACGTTTGAAGCTGACACCTCTGCTCAACAAGTGTTTGCTCACAGCTTTTCCAGTAATGTCGCACTCCTGTGCCGCAACGAACTGGCCTAAGGTCTAACCACCGATGATGGCTCCTCCTTCAAACTCCTCCTGTCAACCCTGGTGGTTTTATTCTGCAATAACTCTCTCGTTCAGCATGGTTATGATGCAGAGACAGCCAATTTCAACACCATTGGCTCGCTGCCCCCCGAGCCTCGATCAAGGCGAGAGTGAGGTTACACCAGCTGCATTGGGCCACTATCAGCCCCTCTACTATGGTGCAGCGTCAGCCGATTCTAATCGAAATCGGTTGTTAACAGCAGAGAACTTCCCCCCAAGTCTCTTTGGTCCGATGAAGCAACCTTTGGTGGAAATGAAGTTCAGTCCAACTGGATGACCGCCGGTTGCTTTCGTGATCCTAGTCTGATCTGCACATCCATGCTGTTCCTGATGTTTGGCCAGGGTTGTGATCCTCAAACCTGCCGGCAACACCCTAAATGAGAAAAAGGGCCGTCTTGGACACCCAAACTGATAATTCTGTCGATGCTGCCGAGCTTGAAGTCTTGCCGAAGGAATTGGAAGTCGTTGAAGAGAGGGTCCGAGTCGCCAGGCAATCTCAATGAAGGGCCTGCTCTGGCTAGGTTTCCGCTTAAATCCCTTGAGTCGATGGCCGTGCATCGGCTTTGAATCCTTAAGTCGATGACTACGCATCGGCTGTGCTCAAAAATTTCTGTATTTTCGATTTTTTATTAGCCGATCGATTCATGAATCGGCTTCCCCTGGGTACATCCCTCGTGGCTTTGTACCTTCTCCGTGTATATGCCCCCCGGGCCGAACCCTTCAAGTGATTGAAGATATCGGCTTTTCAACCAATTAAAGCTTTTCGCCACTCACCATGCGAAATAGCACATCAGTAAACAAGGGTGGTGCGAGTAATTTTAGCCGATCGCTGGAATCGTCTTCCCTTGTAGTCGTTGATCCGACTATTTACAGAATGTTGAGATTTCGAAAATCTATGGCTACGCGCCACCGGCCATCCTTTTTCTCCACAGGTATTACATTGGCAGTCCTTTCAGCGTACCTGCGTGGCCTGATGAACCCGGCGTCCAACAACTTCTTGATCTCCTTCTTGACTTCCTCAGTCTCCTCTAGCTCGTCAGCCGATGTAAACCCATACCCCAGCTTTCCATCGCCTTCTAGGTCGATGCTGAACACAGGTAAAGCGCGTGTTGAGGATAACATTGGCCATCGCTGGGTTGAGGATAACATTGGCCAATCGCTGGAGTTGGCGTCCCTTTTCATCGTTTGGGGCCGATCGTGTGGATCGGCCTCCTCTTCACCTTTTCCGCGGGAGCGACTGCTCTCGGGCTTATCCTCGCAATGGCGATCTGCGAGCCCTGCCCTATTGATATCAGACGAGCCACCTGGCTCGCGTCTTATGCAGTGGCTGAGATCGACCATGTTGACACGGAAACGGCTGCGTGTCGGCTTTCATGGAAAGCGATCGAATAACCGGCCTTGATCTATCGCCATCGAATCTGTCCCGCGCAAGACTTTGCGGTCGTTGGTGGCATGGGTGAACGTGTCATGCCATTTGCAGTATGGTCCGTTCATCTCTTGTAACGTGGGGATTTTGTGGCCGTCGGGTAACTTCATGTTTTTCCTTTAGGAGCCAATCAAAAATTTGCTCCGTTTTGCTCAAAGAAGTCGAACCCTTTTGTAGGCTCTGGTTGCTTTGCCCCCGGATCCGCTCACACTAGTGAACTCCTGATCTCTTGCGAACCATCTCTTTGTCCTTCTCGATCAGGGTGACGTGCTTGCACTTGGTACAATTCTGGATGGCGCTGTTCATATGTTGTCCACTTCTGAACCATGTCTGTGTCTGCCGATGCGTCGTCATCGGCTTTCCTTTGCTTAGGGCGCCACCCTTTTCTTTGTGGCCGACCTTCTTCATCCAGGGTTCGCTGAATTTTGGCGGCCAGGTCAGGCCGTGCCTTCCTCAGCGCGTGCAGATATAACCTTTCGGCTTCTCCAACGCACGTAGTCGCTGAACCCTTCGCTTTTGGGAGCGGCTGAGCCCATCAGGACACCATCTTGGCCGATGATACTTATCCTCTTCATCATCGTCCTCTAGTTCCTCGTGATCTCCCATCTGAACGGACTCAGTATGCTTGCTCCAAGGCGGGAGAGGCCCTAGACGCTCGAACACGGACACCTTAGCTGTACCCTTCTCCTTTTGTTTGCATTCTGGGCAATTGCCGATTGTTGGTAATCGGCTCATTCCGGAATCCCAGCAGTGTCTGAAGAAGGGGCAGTCCCAGTGCCTATCCACGTTGTCCGGCTCCTCAGACCTCCCTCTGGCGCGACGTTCGTACCCGTCGTCGTGGCCGTTGTTCTGACGATACCTCCCGCCTGCATCAGACCGATGATTTCTTTGGTCGTCTTCGCCGTGGCGACGTCGGTCGTATGGCTGATCATATTTGCTGAGGAGATGCTCGGGTAATGGGCGTGGATGCCGTATGTTTCTCACCTCCTCCTCGGTCAGGTACGTTATTGTCATCTTGGGGCCGGTCACGTGGAACGGCCTCCTCTTTCTCTTTGCCACGCGTGGCTGCTCTCTGCTTTCCGCATCACGGCGAATCACGAACCCCACCATATTGGCATCGAAGAGAACCCTGGTTCCCTTATGGAGTGGCTGAGATCGCCGTGTGACGCCAGGCAACGGACGCGTGTCTCCGTTGAGCTTGATGCCGTGCGAACGGGTCTTCTCACAGGAGCCGAGTTCGGTTAGAGGACCGCCTTGACCTTATTATGCTTCTTCTTGAGCTTGTCAGCCAGGTCCTCGTGCTTGACCGTGCTTTCCGCCATCTCAGATGTAGATGGCGATGTGGTGGATGTTGGTGTCCCACCGGGCGTGCGAAATGTGTTGACGTCGAAACCACGGCCCGGGCAGTGGCGGGTCAACACCATGGCGGGAACAACTAGGGCTGCCGGCCCCGGTCCCCAGGCGGCAAGCAAAGCCTCCAGTCGCGCCGATGCAGATTGCAAGGGGCGTGCCACCTGACCTATACATCGGAAGGTGTGGATGATGCCTCGCTTAGTTTCTGCGGGGCACACACGTACACGTTAAATACGAGCCTGATCGGCTCTCAGGTTATCCTGTGAATCGGCTCATGGAGCCGATCCACCCATGATTCGTCGGGGGTGGCCGAATATATGGTGGTCCTGCTTGATCAAGATAAAGCATATGAGATCTACGATCGACGCATAATCGGATCATCCTACTCACGATTGGGCCTCGCTCGCGCACGGTGATTGTAAGCCAACCCTAGGCCTAAAACCAGCACGAGGTTGATCCTCGGAACATCTGTCTAGGGGCAAACTACACCCCTACACGCCTTGGATCCTCCAACCCTTTGTAAGGCCTAATTGCAGATATTAAACTAATCCTTGATAAATCAAGGAGCAATCGTAACGGATCAGATCTATAAATAACGATCAAGCGGGTGCCCGCACCCATGATGAGGTAAGGGCCGGCTAGATGCGCAAGGGTTGCACTACGACAAACATATGATACTAAGAACAATGCTAACTAACACATCTATGATAACTCGTTGCCGCCATCAAAAAGGCTTGACGAGCAACGCATGAACAACGTGGGCAGGCTCGTGCTGCCTAGATCGTGAGATGCGATCTAGGCAGCATGGTGCTACCGGAGAAACCCTTGAGACGAAGGGGTTGGCGATGGCCGAGATTGGTTTGTGTTGAACGTTGGTTGTTGTTTATTCCATAAACCCTAGATACATATTTATAGTCCCGGGGACTCTAACGTGCGTGCACCAAACCGTGCACGGGTAAAACTCTAACTTCTAAACAAAGATGCGATCTAATATGTTACAGATACATGGGCAGTTTAGCCCAACTCCCGTATAAAAGGCCGATTCACATATAGATTCTTCACGTCCATCTTGATCGCGGCCCTCTCTGACTCGGTCAAATTCGGTGATAACACATGCCCCCCTGGTTTTGATAATGATAATTGCAAAACCATATGCATTCTTCGAAGGGTCATGTCGTGGAAGAACCGTCGCAGTTTCCTTTATGATGACGCCTTCCTCCTGTCTTCTGCTGACTTGGTGATTCTGGCATTACGTCTCGGGAACTGCTTAGGTATTAAACCACGTATTTCCCTTTATTTAGCCACTTCTTGTGGCTTCACCGTCGGCACACCGAAAAAACCCACCTCCACCGCCATGACCTCCTCTTCGTCCTCTTCCTCATCAGGTCTTTCCACCCAATCCTCCACCTCCCGCGAGCCAACGCCTGAATGGGGTCCACAGGAGGCCCATGCGGCCGACATCCGCCGCGCCATAGCCGACGGGGACGAGTCGACCCACGACTCCTTCGTTTGGTCCGAAGACGACCAATCTTTAACGGACGGGGAGAGCGACCTTCGCTTTCTTGCTGTCGGGCAGTCGGAGGAGGAAAGCGACGACGACGGCTTCTCCTGGGACGGCTACTCCTCCCCTGAGGAGGTGAAGGAAGAGGAGGAGGATACCACCTCCTCCGACGAACCGCCGGCCAAGCGTCTCTGCCCCTGGGCGGGCAACATCTGCGACTTCGACAGCGACTATGGCGACGCTAGCGAAGAAGATGAGGACACCGAAGGTCCCGCCGGTGGTTTCTCCAGCAGTGAGGATGAGCCGGCCGGAAGCAGCGCTGATGATGGCGAGGATGAGGACAGCAGCGGCCCTTAGCTAGGATAGAGTTAGGAGCAGTAGATGGGACAAAGTCCCTCCTAGCAACTCCCCGTGAGAGCAATCGGCTCTTTATGTAAGAAATCTCCGCTTATCAATGAAGAAGTTCCTTTTAACTTGATTTTGCCGATTTCTTTTATACTGAGTCCGCCGATTGTCAATCCAGTAGATGCTTAATGAGCCGATGGCAATGGATTGCCAAACAGATCGATCTGATTGCTTTCCCAGATGTCGACTTGCAGTCCATGGAATTCAGACCCAAACTTTGAATCGAACAGGTCCGACGCGCAGCTACCCCAAGGCCTTTAGACTTTTAACATCATCCGAATATGATGTTCGTCCTGATAACAAAACTCCTGGGTTAATGCTCCCAGGAAAGCCTGACCTCTGACGTTTGAAGCTGACACCTCTGCTCAACAAGTGTTTGCTCACAGCTTTTCCAGTAATGTCGCACTCCTGTGCCGCAACGAACTGGCCTAAGGTCTAACCACCGATGATGGCTCCTCCTTCAAACTCCTCCTGTCAACCCTGGTGGTTTTATTCTGACTCTCTCGTTCAGCATGGTTATGATGCAGAGACAGCCAATTTCAACACCATTGGCTCGCTGCCCCCCGAGCCTCGATCAAGGCGAGAGTGAGGTTGCACCAGCTGCATTGGGCCACTATCAGCCCCTCTACTATGGTGCAGCGTCAGCCGATTCTAATCGAAATCGGTTGTTAACAGCAGAGAACTTCCCCCCAAGTCTCTTTGGTCCGATGAAGCAACCTTTGGTGGAAATGAAGTTCAGTCCAACTGGATGACCGCCGGTTGCTTTCGTGATCCTAGTCTGATCTGCACATCCATGTTGTTCCTGATGTTTGGCCAGGGTTGTGATCCTCAAACCTGCCGGCAACACCCTAAATGAGAAAAAGGGCCGTCTTGGACACCCAAACTGATAATTCTGTCGATGCTGCCGAGCTTGAAGTCTTGCCGAAGGAATTGGAAGTCGTTGAAGAGAGGGCCCGAGTCGCCAGGCAATCTCAATGAAGGGCCTGCTCTGGCTAGGTTTCCGCTTAAATCCCTTGAGTCGATGGCCGTGCATCGGCTTTGAATCCTTAAGTCGATGACTACGCATCGGCTGTGCTGAAAATTTTCCGTATTTTATTAGCCGATCGATTCATGAATCGGCTTCCCCTGGGTACATCCCTCGTGGCTTTGTACCTTCTCCGTGTATATGCCCCCCGAGCCGAACCCTTCAAGTGATTGAAGATATCAGCCAATTAAAGCTTTTCTCGCCACTCACCATGCGAAATAGCACATCAGTAAACAAGGGTGGTGCGAGTAATTTTAGCCGATCGCTGGAATCGTCTTCCCTTGTAGTCGTTGATCCGACTATTTACAGAATGTTGAGATTTCGAAAATCTATGGCTACGCGCCACCGGCCATCCTTTTTCTCCACAGGTATTACATTGGAAATCCTTTCAGCGTACCTGCATGGCCTGATGAACCCGGCGTCCAACAACTTCTTGATCTCCTTCTTGACTTCCTCAATCTCCTCTAGCTCGTCAGCCGATGTAAACCCATACCCCAGCTTTCCATCGCCTTCTAGGTCAATGCTGAACACAGGTAAAGCGCGTGTTGAGGATAATCGCTGGAGTTTGGCCAATCGCTGGAGTTGGCGTCCCTTTTCATCGTTTGGGGCCGATCGTGTGGATCGGCCTCCTCTTCACCTTTTCCGCGGGAGCGACTGCTCTCGGGCTTATCCTTGCAATGGCGATCTGCCCTGCCCTATTGATATCAGACGAGCCACCTGGCTCGCGTCTTATGCAGTGGCTGAGATCGACCATGTTGACTTTCTAAACAGTGATGTGTCTTTCATATGTGATCGAAGAATAACCGTTGATCTATCGCCATCTGGATCCGCGCAAGACTGCAGTCGTTGGTGGCATGGGTGAACGTGTCATGCCATTTGCAGTAAGGTCTGCCGTTCTCTTGTAACGTGGGGATTTTGTGGCCGTTGGGTAACTTCAGCTGTTTTTCCTTCAGGAGCCAATCAAAAATTTGCTCCGTTTTGCTCAAGTCGAACCCTTTTGCAGGCTCTGGTTGCTTTGCCCCCCGGATCCGCTCAGCACTAGTGAACTCCTGATCTCTTGCGAACCTTCATCTTTGTCCTTCTCGATCAGGGTGACGTGCTTGCACTTGTGCAGTACAAGTCTGGATGGCGCTGTTCATATGTTGTCCATTCTGAACCATGTACGTGTGCCGATGCGTCGTCATCGGCTTTCTTTCTTGGCGCCACCCTTTTCTTTGTGGCCGACCTTCTTCATCCAGGGTTCGCTGAATTTTGGCGGCCAGGTCAGGCCGTGCCTTCCTCAGCGCGTGCAGATATAACCTTTCGGCTTCTTCCAACGCACGTAGTCGCTGAACCCTTCGCTTTTGGGAGCGGCTGAGCCCATCAGGACACCATCTTGGCCGATGATACTTATCCTCTTCATCATCGTCCTCTAGTTCCTCGTGATCTCCCATCTGAACGGACTCAGTATGCTTGCTCCAAGGCGGGAGAGGCCCTAGACGCTCGAACACGGACACCTTAGCTGTACCCTTCTCCTTTTGTTTACATTCTGGGCAATTGCCGATTGTTGGTAATCGGCTCATTCCGGAATCCCAGCAGTGTCTGAAGAAGGGGCAGTCCCAGTGCCTATCCACGTTGTCCGGCTCCTCAGACCTCCCTCTGGCGCGACGTTCGTACCCGTCGTCGTGGCCGTTGTTCTGACGATACCTCCCGCCTGCATCAGACCGATGATTTCTTTGGTCGTCTTCGCCGTAGCGGCGACGTCGGTCGTATGGCTGATCATATTTGCTGAGGAGATGCTCGGGTAATGGGCGTGGATGCCGTATGTTTCTCACCTCCTCCTCGGCCAGGTACCGTTTATCGTCGTCTTGGGGCCGGTCACGTGGAACGGCCTCCTCTTTCTCTTTGCCACGCGCGTGGCTGCTCTCTGCTTTGTCCGCATCACGGCGAATCACGAACCCTGCCATATTGGCATCGAAAGAGAACCCTGGTTCCCTTATGGAGTGGCTGAGATCGACCGTGTTGACGCCAGGCAACGGACGTGTGTCTCCGTTGAGCTTGATGCCGTGCGAACGGGTCTTCTCACAGGAGCCGACGAGTTCGGTTCCGAGGACCGCTTTGACCTTGTTATGCTTCTTCTTGAGCTTGTCAGCCAGGTCCTCGTGCTTGACCGGAGTGCTTTCCGCCATCTCAGATGTAGATGGCGATGTGGTGGATGTTGAAGATTGTCCCACCGGCGTGCCAGAATGTGTTGACGTCGAAACCCACCGGCGGGCAGTGACGGTCAACCGTAGCCGGGAACAACTAGGCACGGCTGGCCCAGTCCTAGACGACGGCCCGCAAAGCCTCACAGTCGCGCGCGATGCAAATTGCAGGGCGTGCCTGACCTCTGGTGGGGAAGGTGTGGATGATGCCTCGCTTAGTTTCTGCGGGGCACACACGTACACGTTAAATACGAGCCTTGATCGGCTCTCGGGTTATCCTGTGAATCGGCTCATGGAGCCGATCCACCCATGATTCGTCCGGGCCGAATATATGGTGGTCCTGCTTGATCAAGATAAAGCATATGAGATCCACGACGATCTAGGGTTTCCCGCATAATCGGATCATCCTACTCACGATTGGGCCTCGCGCTCACGCATGGTGATTGTAAGCCAACCCTAGACAAGGCCTAAAACCAACACGAGGTTGATCCTGGAACATCCTGTCTAGGGCCAGCAAACTACACCCTACACGCCGCTGGATCCTCCAACCCTTTGTAAGGCCTAACTATTACAGATATTAAACTAATCCTTGATAAATCAAGGAGCAATCGTAACGGATCAGATCTACTAAATAACGATCAAGCGGGGTGCCGCCCCTGCACCCATGATGAGGTACAAGGACGGCTAGATGCGCAAGGGTTACACTACGACATATGATACTAAGAACAATGCTAACCCTAACACATCTATGATAACTACGTTGCTCGCCATCAAAAAGGCTTCAGTACGAGCAACGCATGAACAACGTGGGCAGGCTCGTGCTGCCTAGATCGCAGATGCGATCTAGGCAGCATGGTGCTTACCGGAGAAACCCTTGAGACGAAGGGTTGGCGTGCGCCGAGATTGGTTTGTGTTGAACGTTGGTTGTTGTTTATTCCATAAACCCTAGATACATATTTATAGTCAGGGGACTTTCTAACGTGGGCGTGCACCAAACCGTGCACGGGTAAAACTCTAACTTCTAAACAAAGATGCGATCTAATATGTTACAGATACATGGGCAGTTTAGCCCAACTTGGTATAAAAGGCCGATTCACATACAGATTCTTCACGTCCATCTTGATCGCGGCCCACCTCTAACTCGGTCAAATTCCGGTGATAACAGGGATCCTGCAAACCGTCGAATTTCTTGAAATTCTCGGGTAACTTGAACCCTTTTGGGACTCGAGTCTTTCGAACTCTTCTCGTAAAGCACGGGAGCCCACACATATCTTCGTCGGCAACTTCTGGTGAGTGCTGACGCTCCCTTCTTTCTTGTCGCGCTCTGTCCACCCTTACTTGGACTGCTGTGTCTCTTGCTCCACTTGTTCTTGGTGGGTCTTGAACTGCTGCGGTGGGTCGTGGACTATTTTGCCTAGGATTTTCTTCGGGAGGCGTTGCTGCGAACGCTGTTCCCATAACTCCAACTCCAGCCATTGCCATATTAAACAATGCTTCTCTCGGGTCCCCGGGGGGTGGTCTGGACGCGAGGATGTAAGCTTGCGTTGCCATGTATCCTGCTTCTGGCGTTTTCGGGATGATATTTCCCCTTGTATCAATCGACATAAATGACATGTCGAGATTTTGAATTATGTTTCCTCTCTCTGCTTCGGGTATGTTTTGCAGCCGAGATCTTGCTCTCCTCCGGCTTCTGTGTGTCTCCCGAATTCCTGATTGTGACTTACTCTGCTCGACGTCTCTTGATGCGGAGGCTGCTTCTTTTCTCTTATTCAGGGATGTTGTCTGTTTTTCCAACTCTCTACTTACCCGAGCAAGTCTATATTGATATGCTTGTAGTTCTTGTACAGTAGCGGTGGTGGTCATTGGTTCTGAACCATCCATGGCTCTTGCAGCCCTATCCCACGCTTGCGGGAGCTGTACTCTTTCTCGAGGTGAGGACCCGACGTATTTAGTGCCTAGGCCTTTTCTGAGATCAGCGGGATCGATGTAAGGATTTCCCAAATCATCGAAAGCCTCTGACGTTTCTGGTTCTGATCGGCCTGCCTCTTCTATCGCATAGATCTGATGGTATTTTGCGTATTGATTTTTGTCAGGATTGGTGACACCATCATATAGAGTGGTGAAGACCTTTCCATGGCAGCAGATTTGTCGATGAAGTTGAAGTTGTCGACGCTGTCGGAGTCGCTGCTTATAATGGAGTCCCGCAGACGACTCGAAGGATGTGTTGCTGAAGATCTTGGCGAGCTTTCCGCTTGCCTTGCTGTCGATGAAGCGTGGCGACGGAAGCTCCTCGTCACTCGACGAAAAGTTAGAATCGACCGCTGAAAATTCCGACGAGATCGGAACTTCGAGACGGTAGGATCCTTCTTTGTTGACGCCAAATCGGAATTTCCCGAACGTCATGACGATAGGCTCCTCCAGATAGGCACATGCATCCATACGGGAGGGCGGGTGAGGAATAAAATCGACTAGATCAGTTTTTCCTGGTTACCTCGATCCATCGCATTGCTCGCCACCGACGAAGTCGACGATCTTGAACGTGCCATCGAGATCAGCTCCTTGCAACCTCTAATCCCCACGGTCGGCGCCAATTGACAAAGGATTAATTTTTCAATGCCTACAGATTGTAGACTAGGGTTTTGCTAGAAGTAGAGGGCAAGTAGATCTCGAAGGTTTCAGGCGAAAAGTACTCGACGATTGTGAAAATTAGGGTTATGTTGACAGTAGATTCGATCCTTTCTTCGTCCCTCGACTCCCCCTTATATAGAGGGTGGAGCCGAGGGTTTCGTAATACACAAGTTACAGAGTTCGGGAGGGTTTCGTACCCAACCCGTAAGATTACAAATCTCCATCTTTCCTAATACAAACTATCTTTCCTTAACACTAAATGGGCTCCCAAGTCTTCTTATTCTTCGAGTCCTGGGCCTTTAGTAAACCCCGGGTACCATCTTTGGCAGGCCCATTGGGGATGCCTATGTCAACGGCAACCGTAGCAACTCTGGGAACCGTAGCAACTACAAACCACGACCTCAGAGGACCCCTGAGTTACCCTTCGCTGAGCAGATAAACGCTCCTTGCTACCTGCACGCGTACATCGACTCTAAAGACAATAAGAAGAAGTCAAGCCACTTGCTCAGAGACTGTCGACAGTTCATCGAGATGAAGAAGCTCATTCAGCAGCAGTAGCCGCCACCACCGCCGCCACCACCTAAGCACCAGGTCCAGCATGTTCAGCCTCACAACCCCAACGAGTCCTTTCCACCACCACGCGGGCAGATGAGCATGATCCACAGGACTGGTGTTTCGAGGAGGGAGATGAAGAAGCTCACCCAAGAAATCAACCTGGCGGAAAGCATCATGGCTAATATCCCTGAATATATCGACTGGTCATCTCAGTGTTGGAGATATGCCCAAGAGGCAATAATAAAATGGTTATTATAATATATCTTTGTGTTTATGATAATGTTTACATACCATGCTATAATTGTATTAACCGAAACATTGATACATGTGTGTTATGTAAACAACAAGGAGTCCCTAGTAAGCCTCTTGTATAACTAGCTTGTTGATTAATAGATGATCATGGTTTCGTGATCATGAACATTGGATGTTATTAATAACAAGGTTATGTCATTATGTGAATGATGTAATGGACACACCCAATTAAGGGTAGCATAAGATCACGTCATTAAGTTCATTTGCTATAAGCTTTCGATACATAGTTACCAAGTCCTTTCGACCATGAGATCATGTCAATCACTTATGCCGGAAGGGTACTTTGATTACATCAAACGCCATTGCGTAAATGGGTGGTTATAAAGGTGGGATTAGGTATCCGGAAAGTATGAGTTGAGGCATATGGATCAACGGTGGGATTTGTCCATCCCGATGACGGATAGATATACTCTGGGCCCTCTCGGTGGAATGTCGTCTAATTAGCTTGCAAGCATATGAATGGTTCATAAGAGACCACATACCACGGTACGAGTAAAGAGTACTTGTCATGAGACGAGGTTGAACGAGGTATAGAGATACCGATGATCAAACCTCGGACAAGTAAAATATCGCGTGACAAAGGGAATCGGTATCGTATGTAAATGGTTCAATCGATCACTAAGTTATCGTTGAATATGTGGGAGCCATTATGGATCTCCGGATCCCGCTATTGGTTATTGGTTGGAGAGAAGTCTCAACCATGTCGCATAGTTCGCGAACCGTAGGGTGACACACTTAAGGTTTGATGTCGTTTAAGTAGATATGGAATATGGAATGGAGCTCGAATGTTGTTCGGAGTCTCGGATGGGATCAAGACATCACGAGGAGGTTCGGAATGGTCCGGAGAATAAGATTCATATATGGGAAGTCATTTTCGGGGTTCGGAAAAGTCCGGTGTTTTGACCGGAGCTTCTAGAAGGTTCTAGAAGGACCGGAATAGTCCGGAATATTATGGAAGGTTCCGGAAGTGTCCGGGACGACCCGGGATGTCTAAGGAAGTCCGGAGGGTTCCATAATAGGTGCAACCACGTTGCCTTAAGGGAAAAGGAGTCTTTCCTTAATGCAATTTCGGAATTGGCAAAAGAGTCCGAGTAGGACTAGGTTTTCGGAACCGGAAACCTATCGGAACTCAGTCAAACTTGGGGGCAGGTTTTTGGACGACCCAAGGGGCTTGGCCACCTATTTAAAGAGGCCAAGGGGCACCCCAAGGGCACCACAAGTCGCAGCCCTAGCTCCCCAAGTCGCAGCACCACCCTGCGCCCAAACCCTAGCTATTCCCTCCTCCTTCTTCTCCCGCAGCGCTTGCGGCGAAGCCCTGCCGGAGATCTCCACCACCACCGTCACCATGCCGTCGTGCTGGCGGGATTCCGAGGAGGATCTACTACTTCCGCTGCCCGCTGGAACGGGGAGGAGGACGTCGTCTTCATCAACACCGTACGTGTGACCGAGTACGGAGGTGCTGCCCGATTGTGGCACCGTCAAGTTCTTCTACACGCTTTTGCAAGCGGTCAAGATCTTCTACGCGCTTTTGAAAGCGGCAAGTGATCGACTACATCCACCACGAGATCTAATCTCGTTAGGCTTTGGAAATCTTCGAGGGTTAGTCTCATGATCTTCTCGTTGCTACCATCTACTAGATTAGATCTTGGCTTGTGTTTCGTTCTTGCGGTAGGAAATTTTTTGTTTTCTATGCTCCGAATCCCTACAGTGGTATCAGAGCCGTGTCTATGCATAGATTTGTTGCACGAGTAGAACACAATTGTTTTGTGGGCGTTGATGCTTTTGTTGTCTTTAGTTCGTGTACTTTGCATCTTGCGGCATAGTGGGATGAAGCGGCTCGGGCTAACTTTACATGACCGCGTTCATGAGACTTGCTCCATGTTCGACATGCAACTTGTATTGCATAAGTGGCTTTGCGGGTGTCTGTCTCTCCCACTATAGTGAAGATCCAATTTACTCTTTCTATTGACAACACTAGTATCACCGTTGTGGTTCATGTTCGTAGGTAGATTGGATCTTACTCGAAAACCCTAAACCACGTAAAATATGCAAACCAAATTAGAGACGTCTAACTTGTTTTTGCAGGGTTTGGTGATGTGATATGGCCATGATGTGATGATGAATATGTATGAGATGATCATTATTGTATTGTGGCAACCGGCAGGAGCCTTATGGTTGTCTTTAAATTTCATGTTGAGTAGTATTATCAAAGTAGTTGTAATAGTTGCTACATGGAGAACAATCATGAAGACGGCGCCATGGACCTTGACGCTACGCCGACGATGATGGAGATCATGCCCATTGATGATGGAGATCATGTCCGTGCTTTGGAGATGAAGATCGAAGGCGCAAAGACTAAAGGGCCATATCATATCACATATGAATTGCATGTGATGTTAATCCTTTATGCATCTTATCTTGCTTAGATCGCGACGGTAGCATTATAAGATGATCCCTCACATTAATATCAAGATAATAAAGTGTTCTCCCCTCGTATGCACCGTTGCTACAGTTCGTCGTTTCAAAGCATCTCGTGATGATCGGATGTGATAGACTCAACGTTCACATACAACGGGTGTAAGCCATGTTTGCACACGCGGAATACTTGGGTTTGCTTGACGAGCCTAGCATGTACAGACATGGCCTCAACGGAAACCGAAAGGTTGAACACGAGTCATATGGATGATATGATCAACATGTTGATGTTCACCATTGAAGCTACATCATCTCACGTGATGATCGGTTTTGGTGTAGTGGATGTGGATCGTGTACCACTTAACAACTATGAGGGATGTTGTATTAAGTGGGAGTTCATTAGTAATTAGATTAAAACTTGAACTAATTATCATAAACATAGTCTGAGTAGTATTTTGAATTAAATTTGTAGAATTGGCATCCGTTTTTCTACCATGCGTTAGTCTTGTAATTGAGATTGAAATACTGTTAAGTCTGACAATTAACTTTACGGACTGGTACCGTATTGTTAAAGAATCAAGAAATAATTAAGTCCTATTGCAAACTTTTAGTAAACCTCACATTGTTGATTCAAAGAGCTATGGTTTCAATTAGTACCTACAATTATCTTGTCTCCGTGAAACTTGATGTTCAAATTTGTTTGAAAAGTAAGGAGCTGAAAAGTTTTGTTTTCAGAAAGAAGCGAGGTATGAGATATATGCGATATCTAAGACCTTACTGCAAGATGATAGAATATAATCTAGTGAGACTACATAAACTCATAAGTTTTATGGGAATGTACGAAGGTTGAAGACGTCAGGCGTCCCAATCCTCCAACTATTGGGGCACTAACGATATTCGCATATCCATGAAGTGATCGTCCTTAGTATGCACCGTTGCTAAGACTCGTCGTTTTGAAGCATCTCGTGATGATCGGGTGTCATAGATTCCACGAGTGCATACAACGGGTGCAAGCCAGATTTGCACATGCGAATACTAAGGTTAAACTTTACGAGCCTAGCATGTACAGACATGGTCTCGGAAAGTCGTCATGATGGATAAAATTATGAGTGATATTGTTCATCATATTACAAAGTTACTAATAGTGAAATCGGAACACTTGTCATATGATGATCAACTTCAAAGTAAGAACCTCAAGGTTATTGGTATTTGACCAACAAACCTAGAAGTTTTTGAAGGTGAAGTGTTTTCTGAGAATGAGGAAAACTAAAAGAGAAACTACAAAAGATATTTTGGCAGAAATAAAGAAAAGACTAGAAAGTCTAGCTCAGGTGTATATACATGATATACATGTTATGGATGTATTCCTTGTTTTGTCACACAATGAAATTCTTGGGTATTTGTACAATATTGGTTGGTATGAAGTGTCATGCAAAACAACACAATACAAGAATACAATGGCCTAAGTGACTGACAAGGAATATGATAGGAATACACGTCTGGAACAAAAATAAAGTGTTATTATGTTCGTCGTTGGTATTCTATCTAGCCTTTAGAATTTATAATAAAGAACTTAATAATTGTTATTTTGCTCTAGTCAAATGAAAACAATAAGTTGTTCAAATTATGACATTACTCCATGTACGATGGATAAGTTATTATAAATCTTAATGGTGAAACACACATACATAACAATGACGCTAAAATGCCATAAGGCAAATGATTTGAATTCCACTTATTTGTGGAACCGCCATTTAGGTCATGTTAGAAAGGAACGCATGAAGAAACTCCATGCAGATGGATTTTTGGAGTCACATGATTTTTGAATCATTTGGCGCTTGCAAATCTCTTCTAAAGAGAATGACTTAAATACCGTTCATAGGCCAAGAGTTGAACGGGAAACTAACTTAGTGGAAACATACATGATGATGTATGTGGTTCACTGGGTATAGTTGTGTGCGGGAGATTCTTCTACTTCATGATAACTTCCAACAATGAATTGAGTATATATATGTGGATATATTCGATAAGAAAGAAGTTTGAAACATTTGAATAGATTCAAATAAATTTCAACATGAAGTGGAAATCATCGTAATAGAAAAGTCAAATATCTATGATTGGATCATGGTGGAAATATTTGAATTACGAGTTTTAGCGAACATCTAAGAGAGTTATGAAATTGTTCTACAACTCACATTTCTTGGAGTATCATAATGATGATGGAGTATCCGAGAGATGTATCCAAACCTTGTTGGGTTAATGATGAGATAATATAAAATGACGCCATTATATTTTTGTGAATTATGCTTTAGAGACTACCGTTTTTACACTGCATAGAGCGTCATCATGATCCGTTGAAATGACACCGTACGAGTTATGGCA
The DNA here is from genome assembly GCA_030979885.1 of Lolium multiflorum. Lineage (NCBI taxonomy): Eukaryota > Viridiplantae > Streptophyta > Magnoliopsida > Poales > Poaceae > Lolium > Lolium multiflorum. The sequence continues at coordinate 174,889,807 of CM061747.1, read as the reverse complement.
TGGGTATGAACCCTAATAGTCCTTTCTTTAAATTTTGGTCTAAGAGTTTACAACCAAAATCGGATGAATGTCTTTGTTGGTTATCCCAGAGAATTGATTGGGAATTCTTTCCACTATGAAGTAAAAGACAAAAGTGTTTGTTAATGTTACTTGCTTATTTCCAAGAAATTGTTTTCTAGCGAAGTATTTGAGTGGGAGGACAATAGAACTTGATAAGGTTGATGAACCTGAGCATAATGATCAGAGTAGTGCAGCATCGGAAATGGTTCCGGAAGCGGCTACGACAATCATGGCTCCCATGACTACAAAGTGTTTTAGCCATGGAGATCAAAGTACCTATTGAACCTTGTAGGTTTGGTTTACTTTGTGATCAAATAAATGATTTGTGGACAAAGGATTGTTTTTTAACAATAATAAACCAACTACATGCAAAGAAGTTATGATGGGCCCTGACTCCGTTAAAATGGCTATACGCCATGAAATCCAAGATAGATGAATACTTTTTGAAAGTAAATGGATCTATAAAATTGATGGACTTGGATGTAATATCCTTAAAGAAGCTCGACTTGTCGAAAAGTTGTTTACGACAAAGTTCAAAGAGTTGAGTACGATAAGATTAGATCTTCCGTAGCAATGCTTATAGTCCATGTGGATTATTCTAGTAATCGCTACATATTTATTTTATGAGAAGTGTGTATTAAAGGTGTATACAAGATACAACCAAGAGTTTTGCTAGTCCGTAGAATACTAAATAAGAATACGAACTTCAATTGGATGAAGTGAGTATTGCGGAGTTGGAATCTTCACCGGATGAAATAGTCAAAGAGTTTTGATTTCATCAGAAACGATGAAGGTACTTGCATTTGCAAGAAATTAAGTGGGAGCGCTGAGACATATTTGTAATACTTTATGTAGATGACATATCGTTGATTATAAATAGTGTAATTATATAATTGATTAAAAAGGTTTCATTGAGAATTAACTTCATTGAAAGGATATGGACTAAAACATATTTAGTGTCAAGATCTATGAAGATAGATTAAAACACATAATAAGTTTAAGTCAAAGTACATAGAATGGATATTGAAGTAGTTCAATATAGAAATATTAAGAAGGTGTTCTTTGCATACAAAGGTTTAACAAGACTTGAGTGTATTTGACACTCAATGAGTAAAAACACATGAGTGATTTTGGATCACAAATAATATGTACAAAATCAGATGTCCTAAAAAGTTAGGAGCATATACCAGAATGATTCATGTGATGATCATTCGACAAACAATAAGAATATCCCTGTGTGCTTTAGAAGAACCAAGGATATATAATTTTATATGGAGTAATGACAAACAAATCGTTGTAAGGTGTTGCACCGATATTAGTTTGGTCACATATAAAATTAATTTCAAATCTCAATTAGGCTAAGTGTTGTTTAAAAGGTAGTACAATGCTAGATTTAGAAGAGTTCTAAATATTGTGACGGATTCTACAAACGAAGGCAGAGTATGTCATTGTTATGACAATGACTAAAGATGTTAAGTCAAAAAGTTCTTTGAGAACTTGGTGTAGTTCCGATAGTGTCAGAACTTTGAAGCTATATTGTGTGTGACAATATTAGTGACATATTTCAGACCACGGAATTAAGGTTCCACCAGAGGACTAAGCATATATGCCGACTCATTTGGAAAATGAGTGATGCGTTGAGACGCAAATGAATTGCAAAATACATACGTTTCTGAGCATGTCAGATCCGTAGACTAAAACCTCTCCCGTAGGCGAAACATGATAAAACACCAGAAAGGCCAAGGTGTTATATCTTTACAAATGTAAACTAGATTATTGACTCTAGTGCAAGTGGGAGACTGTTGGAGATATGCCCAAGAGGCAATAATAAAATGTTTATTATAATATATCTTTGTGTTTATGATAATGTTTACATACCATGCTATAATTGTATTAACCGGAACATTGATACATGTGTGTTATGTAAACAACAAGGAGTCCCTAGTAAGCCTCTTGTATAACTAGCTTGTTGATTAATAGATGATCATGGTTTCGTGATCATGAACATTGGATGTTATTAATAACAAGGTTATGTCATTATGTGAATGATGTAATGGACACATCCAATTAAGCGTAGCATAAGATCACGTCATTAAGTTCATTTGCTATAAGCTTTCGATACATAGTTACCAAGTCCTTTCGACCATGAGATCATGTAAATCACTTATGCCGGAAGGGTACTTTGATTACATCAAACGCCATTGCGTAAATGGGTGGTTATAAAGGTGGGATTAAGTATCCGGAGAAGTATGAGTTGAGGCATATGGATCAACAGTGGGATTTGTCCATCCCGATGACGGATAGATATAGGGCCCTCTCGGTGGAATGTCGTCTAATTAGCTTGCAAGCATATGAATGGTTCATAAAACCACATACCACGGTACGAGTAAAGAGTACTTGTCATGAGACGAGGTTGAATGAGGTATAGAGATACCGATGATCAAACCTCGGACAAGTAAAATATCGCGTGACAAAGGGAATCGGTATCGTATGTAAATGGTTCAATCGATCACTAAGTTATCGTTGAATATGTGGGAGCCATTATGGATGATGTCGTTTTAAGTAGATATGGAATATGGAATGGAGCTCGAATGTTGTTCGGAGTCTCGGATGGGATCCAAGACATCACGAGGAGGTTCGGAATGGTCCGGAGAATAAGATTCATATATGGGAAGTCATTTTCCGGGGTTCGGAAAAAGTCCGGTGTTTTGACCGGAGCTTCTAGAAGGTTCTAGAAGGACCGGAATAGTCCGGAATATTATGGAAGGTTCCGGAAGTGTCCGGGACGACCCGGGATGTCTAAGGAAGTCCGGAGGGTTCCATAATAGGTGCAACCACGTTGCCTTAAGGGAAAAGGAGTCTTTCCTTAATGCAATTTCGGAATTGGCAAAAGAGTCCGAGTAGGACTAGGTTTTCGGAACCGGAAACCTATCGGAACTCAGTCAAACTTGGGGGCAGGTTTTTGGACGACCCAAGGGGCTTGGCCACCTATTTAAAGAGGCCAAGGGGCACCCCAAGGGCACCACAAGTCGCAGCCCTAGCTCCCCAAGTCGCAGCACCACCCTGCGCCCAAACCCTAGCTATTCCCTCCTCCTTCTTCTCCCGCAGCGCTTGCGGCGAAGCCCTGCCGGAGATCTCCACCACCACCGTCACCATGCCGTCGTGCTGGCGGGATTCTGAGGAGGATCTACTACTTCCGCTGCCCGCTGGAACGGGGAGGAGGACGTCGTCTTCATCAACACCGTACGTGTGACCGAGTACGGAGGTGCTGCCCGATTGTGGCACCGTCAAGTTCTTCTACGCGCTTTTGCAAGCGGTCAAATCTTCTACGCGCTTTTGCAAGTGGCAAGTGATCGACTACATGACCACGAGATCTAATCTCGTTAGGCTTTGGAAATCTTCGAGGTTAGTCTCATGATCTTCTCGTTGCTACCATCTACTAGATTAGATCTTGGCTTGTGTTTTCGTTCTTGCGGTAGGAAATTTTTTGTTTTCTATGCTACGAATCCCTACACTCAGAGCATCACATTCAGCAGGGCAGATCACCCGATGACAATTTGAAAGCCAGGACAAGATGCGGTAGTAGTCGAGGCGCAAATTGGAGGATTTAAGATGAGCAAAGTTTTCATGGATGGTGGAAGCGGACTAAACTTGATATTCCTCGACACGATGAAAAGTATGGGAATTACGATGAGGATGCTAGAAGAAACAGATACCTGTTTTCATGGGATCCTCCCCACCTCACCGGCGTACTCTATTGGCAAAGTTTACTTGAACGTTGTCTTTGGTAAACCCGACAACTTCAGGAAGGAAAAGATCGAGTTCGAAGTAGTAAATTGGGAATCACAGTACCACGCTATACTCGGAAGATCAGCTTATGCCAAGTTCATGGGCGTGCCGCACTACGCATACCTCAAGCTGAAAATGCCTGGGAACAATGGGACAAACATCACAGTCTATGGTTTTTCACGCTCGGATAATTGTGATCGCGAGTTTCAGAGGATCGCTGCAAAGTTTGGGCTCGGGCGGAAGCGTCGATCTCCCCAAAATCGTGCACACGATAGCAAGGAAGATGAACGCGCTAGGAAGATGAAGAGAAGAAGCCAGCCGATCTCTCTTTAGAAGTTCCAACGGTGAAAACTTTGGCAGTGATGCACGGCAGTCATATAGGAAAACAAAAACACAGCAATCACCGCTCGGACTCTGGTGAAATCAACGATGCTTCCAAAACCGGCGCGGTGGACAAGCTCGAAGATAAGAAGAACCCTCCTCTCGCTTAAAAGAATGGATAGCATTTAGTTTTTCTTTTCCATGGGGCCCTTTTTCGCCCCTTAGTTTTTTGCTTACTTCATTAATGGAAACTTAAGTTTTGTTTATGTGAAGCATTGCAGTAACTCGGGATACCCGAACCACATCATCATAAACCTTGTCTGCATATTTCGGCAAGCATTGGTGCGATGAAAAACACGCCAAGAGATTGCACCCTAAAAAAGCCTCTGAAATTACGAGTGCTATGATGCAAAACCAACAGGGCCCTGCTCTTTTCCTTTGCTATAGATGCCTCAAAGAGTGCCGCAAATAGCAAGGAACATGAAAACACGTATACTAACGACCCACGTTCGGTACTTTAATTATGGAAGTATCAAAGAGCAACGGAGTCATCGGCAGAGCTAGTGCTACCGATATACTCGGGAGCTGCTGTCAAGACATGCATCGGTTGAAAGCAAAGTTGCACATACAACGGGTTTTAGCAAGACCTGCAACACGAGCTGATCGCTCAAATAATTTGCTGACAAACAACGATACACATACATTAAACGGGCAATTAAGATTTGCTCCTCAAAATTTGCCAACGGCATTTAACACGTAGTGAGGTACATACATACCCTGCCGATAAAAAGTCTTCCTAATCATCCGAACATTCGGATATAGCAAGTATCCTGCTTTTATTTACAACATGACATGAATTTGAATTACTTTTTGGAGTCTCCTTTCCTTCGGATGTGGAGGTTCCTTCAAGTCTTTCGACAATAATGGCGGCAGGTAGGCCCACCTTCGGGGTAAGAGGCTATACCAACTGCATTGGCAATTGACAGCAGGTCGCCGAAGGATAACGTGCAAGGACGAGGGCAAGTGTACCTCTAGCTCCTGCCAGAAGTTGTGCCCGAACTAAACTTCGGATCTTCTTGGCGTTACTAAATTCTGACATTAAAGTCAACAGCGTGGGAGGGACCGCGTTCAAAGGAACATCGTCTTCCAGATTACCCTCAGCCCTTTGTAACACTTGTCGAAGAAACGGTGGACTTGTCCCGGTCTTGGAACTTTGCGACAGTCGAAGCCTTCGAGTGTTCTTTCCGGAAAATCTGCCGATGATAGTTGGGTCAATGCGTTTACACGTTCGTGGATCCGCTTGTTTTCTTTGGTTGGGTTCAGAGCTATGACTATTAAAGGAAATAATGGAAGATAAGAAATGCATTTCATGGAAAAACAAAGAGCAAGAGGGCAAGGGCACTACATTCAAACTTTTGTGGATTTATGCAATTCGGTAAGAGCATAGCGCTGCGTCGGCATAGCTCGTTTTCTTTTACGATAATAGCAGCCAAAGCGTAAGAAATGCTGCGCGTGGGCATTACCCTTCGGGTAACCGACATTGCCCTATCTTGTCCAACTGGAGGCCCATGAAGATACCCGACGGCAAGGTGGGCCACTATGGCGGAGCTGGAGAAGATTCCTTGGGGTACAAGACGAAGAGCCTGTCGTCGTGGTGAACGAGCAGATGCCATAGGATGGCTTATCTTGGGGCCGAATGGGCGCTAGAGGATTCGGGGGAGGGTTTGTGACTAGATGGACGAACTTCCGGATGCTTTCCTCAAGAACATGGCCCCAGAGGTAGAAGAAGAAAGACACAAGGATGAACTCGCTCTAGATCACCATGTTCATTGATCTCAAGACAGGTTACAGGTTTTTCTCCCTTCAGTGGATCGCGCATGTAAGAAGCTGCCCCCTCTCCTTATATAGGGGAGAGGGTGGCTTACAGAACAAGAAACCCTAATGGGATCTTTGACTAGACAAACTACTTTACAAAGATACTTTATAAAGCTACTTTAATCATAGATGACGCCGGGGTCTTCTTTAAACATGGAGGCTGACGTCCTCCGGCTTCTTTGACCGTCATCCTCCTCCTTGTCTTCTAGTCTTCGTTTAAAGCCACTTTGCTTAGCTCATTCTTGTCTTTTAGCTCCTGACGGAATCTTTGACCAGCCTTCCTTCCGGTGTCCGGTATCTTTCCTTCCTGGTTCCGGCATACCCCTCTTGGGGATACCGGCTTAGCTTACTTAGCCAAACTCTATTTTCTTATTCCGGTATAAATATTAAACCGGTATCTTGAAGGGTGAGACCATCCGGTATGGCATGCCTTTGGCATACCGGGGGTCATCCCCCAACATTAGTCCCCGAAGCTGGTATAGTCTGGCGGATTCTATCCAACAGACCATGCCAGGTTTTTGTATATTGGATACCGGTTTAACTTCTTTGGCCCTTGGCTCAAATCCGGCATCTTTGCTCGGACTCATACTTCCTCTGTTCTCAAGTCATTCTCCGGCATCTTACTTTCCGGTATCTTAGTCATTAAGTCTCTCCTCGACGAGGTCGAGAATATTTCGGGTTCTGTGCCTGTCAGAGACATGCGCACTGTGACTGTCGTGCCAGTGTCAGTTGTCACTTCGTATTGACACTTGCGCGCGCATTTAATGCACCGCTCCGGATCCCACTCACCGCTTCGCATCCCGTGTGCGCCTCCGTGTGGCCTTCTCTTTTCCGCGTGTATCTCTGTGACACGTGGCGATCAGCGGCCCAACGAGCGCGTCACGGGCGCGAGGCAAACCGCGCGGCCCGGCGGTTTCGGCCTGTCTCTCTCCTTTATAAGCTCAACTGCCCCTTCTTCTTCCTCTTCTTCGCATTCTCTTTACCTTCGCGCATAGTGTTCTTCGCCTCTGCGCTCCTTCACCGTACTTTGCCCGCCGCTGCTCGCCTGAGTCTCGCCGCCCGGCGAACTTACGCCGCGCCTCCGCCGGACCTCGTCGTGCGGAGAGTTCCTGCAGCGTCTTCTTCAGGCGCACTGCATTCTTGCTTCTTCTTGACCTTCACCGCCTCGCCGTCGGCAGAGCTCACCGGCGACCGCAGGCCTGTTCTTTCGCCGGAGAAGGTCTTCCTCATCAACTGCGACACTCAAGGTCAGTTCTAATCTTGCTTTGTTTGCCATTTGCTCGCTTTCCAGATCTGGGGTCTACGGTGTTCTTATTTCTTCCTTTTTCTTTGGTTTTTCTCTTACTCGTAGATCTTCACGTGGGGTCAAGTGTGGGATTTCTGTTTCTTTGCCTCCCATCCAATGTCTGACGAGGAATCTTCCTCCGCATCTTCCTCTTCTTCTTCCGCTAACCATAGCAAACAATCTTCCGGCGAATCTACACCCTCAGATTCGATGAGGACAGATTCCGGCAACCAGCAGGACTCCGGCAGCCATCAAGAGGCCGGTAGTCATCAAGATGCCGGTGGTCGCCTAGAATCCGGTAGCTCTAGCCAAGCATCCGGCAGCCACCTTGGGACGAGTAGCTCTGGCGAAGCTTTAAGTAGCTCAAGCCAATCTTCCGGCGAGGAGCCTTCCCCAGTCACACGCGGAGCTTGGATGGGCTCCAATGTTACTGAGTACGAAATAGATTGGCTGTACCGGTCCCGTAGGATTCCGGAAGGAGTCACTTGCCGGATTCCCGATGATGAACTAATTCCGGACCCCGAGCCCGACGAACGTGTTGTTTTTCTTGCTCACTTTGAGCGTGGCTTTGGCCTTCCTCCTTCTTCCTTTTTCCTTGATCTTCTAGATTTCTACAAACTCCAACCTCACCATCTTCCCGGCAACTCCGTCTTTTACCTCTCCTGCTTCACCACTTTCATGGAGGCCTACATCGGCATACGTCCCACTCGCGAGACATTTGCCCGCTTCTTCGCTCTTCGGATTAACTCCGTTCAGGGCAAGAATATTCCTGCACCCAAGCCCCCCGTTCAATGCGGGTCTTGCATCATCAGCAAGCGTCAAGGGAGCCCCTTCTTCGAGTTCTCCGGCCTGGAGTCTTGCCGGTTATGGCAAGGGACGTTTTTCTATGTGAAGAACAACGGCCCCGCAGATCTCATCTGCCTGCCTCCTTTGATCCGGCGCCGCCCGCGAAAACCAACTGGAGCTACAATCCGAAGGAGTCTCACAACGAGACCAACCGGATTATACGCTTCATGAAGCAGAAGATGAAGGACACCGGCATCTGCTCTGATGATATCATCCGCACCTTCATATCGCGCCGGGTACTTCCTCTGAAGCGCCGCGCCCATAGGATGAGCGAGATGTACGGCCCTGGCGATCCTACCAAGATCACGGGCCTGCCTCTTAGCAAGAAGGACGTTGTCCTCAAGGCCAAGCAGATTTGCCAAACTGCTATGCGCTTTAACTGGAAATGGGGCCTGCTTCCCTTCAGCACTACTAACCCTCCGACCCAAGAAGTAAGGGACTATGCGATCGGGGTTGTTTCTTGCCGGTAACCTTTTGCTTTTGCTTATTTTCTTTTTCATGTTTCAGGCCAAGGACCGCTTCCCCCTCATCGAAGCCGAGCGGCGAGGAGTTTGCCGGAAGCGCGCCCTCGACTCCTTCGACCCCGATCCCCTCATTTTTGGAAGGATCTGAAGATGGGCAAGACCCCGGCATCTCGTCTGGGCCGGTCTCCGCCAAAGCCAACCGGGTCCGCTGACGACCTGGAAATGCTTGAGGTATTTTCTTTTCCGGTTTCTTTTCTTTTCCCTTATCGTTTTCCTTCGAGCTGCTTCTTAGCCTCGTTCAAACCATAGATCCATGAGCACGTGCCGCCCCTGCGCGCCGAGGCCGGCACGGAGTTCGTGGACAAGCTCATGGCCCAGGGCCAGAAGAACAAGCGGTCGCCATCTGACGATGGCTCCAGCCAGGCCCCTCCTTCCAAGCGCTTCCGGACTGAAGAGCTGGGGGAGAAGAAAGTTGGCGTGCGCCGCTACGCGCGCAAGCAGATGCCAACCGCTGCCGGGTAAATTTTTCATTCCCTGACTCGTCTCTTTTTTGCTAAGTTCTTTTTCCGGTTGCTTTCTTCCAACCATCTCTCTTTTTTCTCTTCAGCCCGCGCTCAAGCTCGGCTCAAGACCCTCGGGCTCTGAAGGTTCCGCAAGGACCTCAACCCCTCCTCACTCAAGCCCGGCACCACCTGGTGCCGGTAACACCTCTGCCTCCCTCTCGGGGGGCACAACAAGTTCGGGGCGTGCGGCCCCTACATCTTCTGATCACCGCACGGAGGAGGATTCTTCCTTCTTCCTCGAGAACCAAGACACCGGCACCAGCAACATCGGTGCCGGAGAAGAAAAAGCTGCCGGGCAGGCGGAGCCTCCAGCTCCTCCTGTCCTTGAGAAGAAAACAAGTCCCGCGCCGGAATCCTCCGCGCCGGGAAGCTCCAACCCGGGTGGTGCGCCTACCGCTCCCCCTTCTCCACGGACCATCCTCATGCCGCCGCCAAGCGCTCCTAGCGCCCAGCCTTCCGGGGCCGCTTCTGCCGCGCCGCCGCCCAGGGCTTCCAGGCTCGTTAAGGGGAAGGCGACGGCTCCCAGCGCCTCTTCTGCCGGCCAGCAGCCTCTGGTGCTGCACGTCTCCAAGGCCGCCAAGGACACTGTCGCCAAGGCCACCGGTCTCCTCGGCCGCATCACTGACTTCAAGCGCCGAGGCCAGGATCTGGGGCACCTCATGCCCTACGCCCAGAAGTGGAACGCCGCGGACATCACTCCGGCGACCCGCGGCCTGGGCAAGGACAGGCAGCCGGCACCTGATCCCATTGGGAACCGCTCTTCCGAGGAGCACTTCACACGGCTCCGCTGCGCCGTGAAGGAGCTGGACAGTTCGTGGTACGACGCCACGAACAACGTGATGGTGCGTTTTACTATCTTTTCTCAATTGCCGATTTCCTCTCTTCCGGAGTCTTTTAGCTTTTACTTTCATGCCGGTTTCTCTCTTGTCTATCTTCCCAGTCCCCGAGTTTTGTGGTGAAAGCGTAGCTTTTAGGACAAAACTTAAACTTCAAAAACTTAGCGCGAAACCGGCACTGCCAGTCCCCGAGCTTCGGGTTAAGAACTCTGTTCTTAGCGCGAAACTTTACCTTAGAACGCGCGAAACCGGCACCGCAGTCCGAGTTTGGTTAAGAACTCTGTTCTTAGCGCGAAACTTTACCTTAAACGCGCGAAACCGGCTGCCGTCCCGAGTTTCGGTTAAGCACTGTTCTTTGGCTTTACCTTAGAGCAATGTGAAACAAACCTTTATGATCCAGAGGTTAAGTTAGAACTACATTCTTCGTGTGTTTTATAGCTTGTGGCAGGCGGCAGCGCCGGTCCGAGTTTTGTGGTGACGTGAGCACAGGACAAAACTTAAACTTTGAAACTTAGCGCGAAACCGGCCTTGCCGATCCGAGCTTCGGGTTAAGAGCTACCCATTCTTGGCGCGAAACTTACCTTAGAAACTGTGTGGCAAACACTTGCTCGATCCGGAGTTTCGAGTTAAGAACTCTGTTCTTAAGCGCGAAACTTTGCAGCAGAACGCGAAACTGTACTTTGCCAGGTCCAGAGTTCGGGTTAAGCACCTTGTTCTTAGCGTGAAACTCTGCGGTCTTTTGCCTTGAACGGCTCACGGGTGACGCTCGGAAGACCCTCTTTGAGGAGCTTCTATGGGAACACGGGAGCTTGTGGAGGCGCATGACAAGTGCCAAGGTATACTTTTGTTCTGCCGGCATCTTTCTTACCGGATTTTTTTTTTTTCTAACACTTGTAACTTCTTCTTGACAGTGCTCCCGGAAGCTTCCATTGATGCCCTCAAGGAGCAGCTCGCCAATGCCCAACGTACGACTTTGTTACCGGGACCTTTTTTCCTTCTGCTAACTTGTCTTTACTTTGAATTTTACCAACACCTTGTTGTTTACACCTTCCTTTCCGGCTCACAGGGGAGAAGGAGCAGCTGATCAAGCAGCATCAGGAGGAGCTGAGCGCCCAGAGGACCAGCTACCAGGAGCTCAAGTCCCAGCTTGTCCAGCTGGGTCTTGACCATGCCAAAGCTCTCGAGGCCGCTGCAGCTGACGCAGCGGCTAAGATGAACGAGGCCCTGGAGAACGCTAGCGACGCCACCGTGGTGCTGCAAGCTGAGCTGGAGGAGCTGGCCAAGGCCCGGAATGCTGCCGAGGAGAAAGTCGCGCGGTTGGAGGAGGAGCGCAAAGAATGCCATCAGCTGATCCTCCAAACCGACAACCTTGCCCATCGTAAGCTCTCTGATTAATGCATACAAACCATTTTTCCTCCGGTCTCATTTTCTTTTCGCTATCTTTTCATCCGGTCTCTTTTTCTTCCGGCTTCTTTTCTTTCCGGATTCTTTTCCTTAGCCGTTTTTCTTCTTTGCACAGGCCTCTTCCCGGACTCCCAGACCCATGCTGTGAAGAAGGTCAACGCGCGCCGCACAGCCCAGGGCCAGGCGAACCTTGCCGTGCCATGGACACCCCATGACCATCTGGTCGCGCTTAACGCGCGGGTGTCCCATATGCGCGCCATCGATCGCAACCTATCGGACATTCCTGAAGTAGCTTCCCAGCTCTACAGGACTCTCTGGCCTGGCGAGGTGGTGCCGGACACTTTCTCCTTGATCAGCGATCGCCTCAAGGGCGCCGGCAGGAGGATCCGCGAATGGCAGTGCTCTGCTGCCCGCGCCGGAGCAGACTCTGTCCTCCGCGTCGCCTGCTCTTGGTACCCGGAGCTCGACCTGGATGCCCTCATCGGCGTGCGCGAAGGCGCGGAAACCGATCTGGACCCGATCCTTGCCGCCAAACGGCAGGATCGCGCGTACCGGATCGCGGAGTACGCCGAAATGCGCACCTTCATCCCTCCTCCCCATGGCGTCGAAGATTTTCTTGACGAGGAGGGAGATGAAGCCGAGGAGGAGCCCCTGGACGATGCTGGTGCCGGCGACGCTCCCCCTGAAGCTCCTGCTGCCTGATTCTCGGCTTCCAGACTTTACCTGTCATGCCCTTGGCCCTGTGTGGCTTAAAACAATCTTTTGTTAAATTCTGCCCCGGTATGCCGGGGCTTATGATGTAAAACTTTAAGTCCGCTTATGGTTGTCGTACAACTTCTGTGCCGGTAGGCTATACCGGTAGCTAATTATCTTTAGTTTGTCTTAGCATTTTCGCATTTGGTTTTGCCTTTATCCTGCACTTGCAAAGATTTTCAAACTGTTTCTGCATCCAATTAGATGCACATCTGGCTCTTTTGCCTTGGCTCTGCCTGCCTTCTCTGGGCGCTTTGGCGTATGAGCACAAGGTTCTTTCACCAAACAAGCATTTTCTTGAACTTAGAAAGAATTTGAAATTTTGCAAAAAACCGGTATGACCGGGGTTAGTTAAATTTTTCCGAATTGTTCTTTCCCGGTTTCCCTCTCCACAGTTCATGTGCTTATCCCCTACCGGTTTATCTTGCTTGCCATGAAGCCAAGTTATGGACAACAGCAGAGTCGAAGACTCCGGTAGGTTTAGCACGTTACTAAACCGGAAAAGAAAAAGCGTTCAATAAGCAACCGGCAACAGAAAAAATAGACATGTTTCATGCAATTTAAACAAGACAAGTCCCCGAGATTCATTCGAGGTTCCGACATCTTTTATTCATAGCATGTAAGGTACAAAAAGGAACTTCTTACACCACAACTTCAAGAGTAGAAAGGACGTAACAAGGCTACATCTCCTTCCTCCACAGCTCCCTTGCCGGTGTTGACCGCACCAGCCATCATGACCTCCACGCTGCCGGCGGCGCGGCCAGCACACAGCCATCTTGGCGGATCCGGCGCCACCAGCACCGGCGAGAGGCGCTGGCGCACAGGGACGGTGCCGAGGTAGACGCGGATGCTGCCGAACTCGATGGTGCGGCCGTTCTGCGGGAACATGCCGCCGTTGGCGAAGCAGCCAGCGTTATCGTTGATGAAGTCGATGTTGTAGAGGCTTTGCACGAGCGCGGACACCGTGCGCTCGCCGTTGACGTCGAGGATGCCCGCCCGAATATGAACTCCAGCAAGCGCCACTTCATGCCCCACGGTGGGCGCCAACTGTCGTCGTGGTGAACGAGCAGATGCCATGGGATGGCTTATCTTGGGGCCGAATGGACGCTAGAGGATTCGGGGGAGGGTTTGTGACTAGATGGATGAACTTCCGGATGCTTTCCTCAAGAACATGGCCAGGGCCAGAGGTAGAAGAAGAAAGACACAAGGACGAACTCGCTCTAGATCACCATGTTCATTGATCTCAAGATAGGTTACAGGTTTCTTCTCTCTCTGTGGATCGCGCATGTAAAAGAAGCTGCCCCCTCTCCTTATATAGGGGAGAGGGTGGCTTACAGAACAAGAAACCCTAATGGGATCTTTGACTAGACAAACTACTTTACAAAGATACTTTATAAAGCTACTTTAATCATAGATGACGCCTTGGTCTTCTTTAAACATAGAGGCTGACGTCCTCCGGCCTCTTTGACCGTCATCCTCCTCCTTGTCTTCTAGTCTTCGTTTAAAGCCACTTTGCTTAGCTCATCCTTGTCTTTTAGCTCCTGACGGAATCTTGGACCAGTCAGCCGGCATGTTCTTCCTTCCGTCATGCCGGTATCTTTCCTTCCTGGTTCCGGCATACCCCTCTTGGGGATACCGGCTTAGCTTACTTAGCCAAACTCTATTTTCTTATTCCGGTATGAATATTAAACCGGTATCTTGAAGGGTGAGACCATCCGGTATGGCACATCTTTGGCATACCGGGGGTCATCCCCCATACTGATCAGCTGGCAGTGAGGATAATAAACAAGATATGCTATATGGGCCATCGCCGTTTCCTTCCATTAGATCACAGTTTCCGAAAAAATAGAAAAAATTGCAATTTATTGGTGATCAGGCCTGTAAAAAGACTAAACCGCAGCACTTTAAGAGTCACGAGTTGGAGGCGCACCTAGAAGCGGTCAGAAATGTTAAACCAGGAAAACCACCAGCCGCCACAGCAGGTACAGGCGTACAGCAGAGAGCATAGAGCAACATCTCTAGTTATATTCCTTTATTTTTCATGTCTAAATTGTTGTATTTGTGTTTGCTTGTAGATGATGACAATGGACAAGAAGCTAGCTTCTGGAGTGTTCTTGAAGATATTGAGGAAGGCCTCGAGGTTAGCATCTATCTCTAATACTGTAGCATTTTCACTATACTACTATGATAGATGAATGGATCATCAGTTATTCACTTGCTTGTTTCGGACAAGATGATGATACTACTATGATAGATGAATGGATCATCAGTTATTCACTTGTTTCGGACAGGATGATGATACTTGTATAGAACAAGCTTTCAGTCTAATCTTTTCACCTTATGCAGGGCCTGAAGCTGTAATGTTTAGTGAGTCGCAGCCTGCACTTCAGTGCTTCTACAAGTCTGAAATGATGAAGCAAAGCTTGGAGTAAAGACTGCAATTTATCTTCATTTTCGGTTCATTCGAATTCTGTATTGTCATGAGTCATGACTCTTGTCATGTAATGGCTGAAGTTAAACTGCCAATTGATTTGTGTCATGTAATGGCTGAACTTAAACTGCTACTCCTACCATTTGTGTCATGTAATGGCTGAAACTTAAACTGCTATGTGTCCCTGTGCGGCTATGTGCCCAGTTTTCTCCTATTGATTTGCTGTCAATATTTTTAGCTAAGGTACTAGAGAAGTGCTGCTCAATTTTTTTTAGCCTATTGTCAGGGATGGGTAACCGCTGGTTAGCCGTTAACCCGATGGTGGTGGTTATGGTATGCAGTATGTCCCCGTGGCAGTTATCAGGGATGGGGACGGGAAGAACTTTGCCTCACGGGGACGGTTTTGGTTTAGTAATAACCAGCGGTTTCTCTCCCCGTTGCCAAATGGAGGTACAGCAGAGAAGAATACAGAAGATGCAGCAGCAGTAGTAGCAGATAGAAAAAGGAAGAAGAGACGAGATGAACTGAGTCTAGCAGCTACCAAAAGGAAGATGGGAGGTGAAATAGCAGCACGTACCAAGAGGAAGGAAATGGAAAATGATAGACCGAGAATATTTTATAAGCGCAGGACCACTCTTTGGGACTTGCCGTATTGGGCTGGTAAGAAGCTTCGGCATAATATTGATATCATGCACATGGAGAAGAATATATGTGACAGCATTGTCGGCACATTACTCAACATTCCATCCAAGACAAAAGATAGCTCAAATGCTAGGATTGATTGTGCAACATTGAATGTTAACAGGCACTTGCAACTGGATCGTAATGACAAAGTGAACAAAGGCAAGGAAAAACATTATAAATTTCGAGGCGCGGAATTCACATTGCCGATGCCTAAAAGGAGATTATTTTGTGAGTACCTCCGAGGTGTGATGTTCCCGTTCGGATTTGCTTCCAACATTGCAAATTGTCTCAATGCTGAAGGAAACAAGCTCCAAGGGTTGAAAACTCACGATTGTCACATCCTGCTGCAAAGGCTTTTAGCTATTGGCATTAAAGATTTAGTGAAGCCAAATATGTACAACGTGATTGCAGAGTTGGGAAGGTTCTTTAGGGAAATATGTAGTAAAACTCTAAGCAGAGCTGTTGTAAAACGTCTTAAGGTGGACATAGCAGTAATCCTGTGCAAGCTGGAGCTGATATATCCTCCAGCCTTCTTTGATGTGATGGTGCATTTGGCTGTTCATCTACCTGATGAGGCACTTTTAAGAGGTCCGGTACAGTATGGATGGATGTACCCTATAGAACGTCGACTGTGCACTTTCAAGAATACAGTTAGGAACAAAGCTAGACCGGAGGCTTGCATTGCAGTGGCGTATATTGCTGCTGAAGCATATACATTTGCCTCAAGATATATTCCTGATATTGAGACCAGATTCAATCGGGGTCGCAGAATTTTGGAAGTTGGAGGATCTGTTTTTAAACATGGTGTTGAGCTAATAGGAAAGAGGACCGAAAAAACATTAGAGCAGTCTGAATTTGAACAGTTGTCTTGGTATGTGCTGAATAATGCTACAGAGGCTGATGAATATGTTAAGTGAGTACTATGCACCCGAAATCCTCAGTTCCTCGCATATACTATGAACTTGTATCAAAATGAAATATATTCAGCTGACTTGGCTATGTTTTGCAGGTTGTACATGGAAACGAATGGAAAGCTATCGGCACGTGGGAGTGGGTTTCAGGACTGGTTTGAGAAATATGTAAGATGTTCAATTGCACTCTGACTTGTCTATGTGTTTTCACATGAGATGACCTCTTGTCTATTTTGTAATCGTAGATCTCGAAACTCCATGCGGAGAATCCAGGCGCTGTTAGTGCTGATCTCCTTGTCCTATCACGTGGTCCAGATAAGAGGGTGTTGGTAGCTGCAGCTTGCAATGCCAATGGTGTCCATTACAGCTCCTATGAGCGTGAACAACATTTGAAGACACGAAATAGTGGCATCACAACCAGTGGAGATCACTTGACAACCAGAAAAAAGAGATCAGAGTCATTTGACCATTATGGTCACATAGAAGAGGTTATTCAGTTGTTCTATAGTGATAAGGTTACTGTCCGATCTGTGGTTCTATTTAAGTGTTATTGGTACAACCAAGATCCAAACAAGGGCAAAGGTGCCAGAAATGATGGGTATTTCATATCAGTCGATACTACTGCTCAGTGGTACAAGGATGATCCTTATATTTTGGTACCTCAAGCGGCCAAGGTACTTTTCTTGGAAGACAGATCTAGAAAAGGATGGCAGTATGTGCAAAAGTTTGTGGCAAGGAACATATATGATTTGGATGAGAATGCGGATCCAATAATTGGTGCCCAGCAAGATGATTTCGCTGGTTGTATGCAAACTAAAGTTGCTGACATTGATGAAACCTCGTTGGATACAGGTATCCCTGCACATGATGGAGAAGTAGATTTCACTGTTGAGGTAAGCATAGTCGACAAAGAGATGGATAAACTGAAGCTACCTGGTGAATCTCAGGAGGAGAATGGACAGGACGAGCAGGATGAGACCATGCACGAATATCAGAATGAAGACGGAGGTGATGATGATGATGATGATGATGATGATGATGATGATGATTAGACTCTTGTCTCTGTATCATGCTGTGAGATGAAGAACCATGATTTGTTTTGATTTTTCTATTTGGAAAATGTATGAGTCCTGAAGACAATTATCTGTTGGATTGTAATCCCATGATGACTAATTATTTATGTTTGTTGTCCTACTAAAAGTTGGTCAAACTTAATTGTGTGGAAGTAATCCCATGTTGTTTGATTCATAGGGTCATATCCCATAGGAAAATAGAATGATAATAGATCAAACTAATGCAGAATATCTTATAACCACAATCAAATAGAATTTCTCTTGACATAGGATTCAAGTTGGCATGGCATCCCTATCATACAGGGTTTTTATTCATACTATGCTACAAATCGAAAATAAGATGGGTCAGCACTTTATCGCGGCAGATAGGGCAGCTGGCGTTCGTTACAAACCAGGAGAAGATGCACTTCCTATGGAACGGGTGTTTGCATCCCCGGAGACGCACCGTTGTGCGCTGCGACAGCCCCAGCATGCATATGCTGCAGTGGCCGTCCTCCGGCGCAACTAGGACCCAACTGTCCTGCAGCGCCGGCAAGTTGACGATGAGCCGGTGGTCCACCCTAAGGGTGAGGTCGAAGTGGAGGCCACCGAGCCGACGACACGCCTGCTGCCACATCAGGTGCATAACATGGTAAGGCATGATGATGTCCCACTCCTCCTCCGTGAGGTTCAGGTTCTTGAGCAGCCATACACGGGCAAGAATCTCGCGCATAGTTCGCACGACATTGCCCCCACTACGCAGCTTCCTCGGAGGCAAGCCAAGATCCAGCACCACCTCTTCGCAGGGTGTAGTGGTGATATCGTCCTCATCCAGTGGGGCAGGGAGGGGGCCGGCCATCCTCCTGAGCTCGTACGTCCTCGAGAAGAAGATGTGCACTGTCATAGTGTACGGGGACGCCTCGCCCTCGCCCACGGCCGGCGGCTCGCCGACGGAGAAGTCGGTCGTGCTTGCCGACACACGGCAGGCACGGAAGACATGTGGGCCAGACTCGATGATGCGCTCGCGTGAGGAGCGCTCTAGTAGGGGCGTCGCCGCCATTGGGGATTCTTCGGAGGGCTGTAGACTGGCGGCTAGTCGACGGTGAGGTGGTTGGTGTGAGATCTCTGGGATGAGGCCAGGGGAAGTGGGCGAAGTGCTCGGGACTAGGGACTCCCCTCAACTTTCCGCAGTAGTTTATGATAATAATTGGTGGACGAGGGAGACTAGTCCAGAGACTACCCAAAGTTGATAAATCATGTTCGAGGGAAAATGCCCAAGATTTATTATCAAAATTCAAGCTAATTTCGCCGATTTTGTTCTGCCGTTCATTAGACATCATCCAACGGCCTTTGGTCTCTGGGATTCGCTGCTACAGTGTCATCGAGTACTATTTTCTACCCAATTCCAGAAACATCCATAAAGCTAGTACAGTAGATAGCTTTCCTGCTTGTTGGCCCCACCCCATTTTTTTAATCTTTTCTTCCTTATCCCCTTCGCTCATGCTAGCAGCTACTTGCAGCCATTGCTACACCAGCGAGGTGATCTCTATATGATAGGCACGGTTTTAGTAAGACAGCAAGTTGTAGATAGCTAACCATGAGACACATGCCTCTCTGGTTGAGACTGAGCTCGCTCTTGTGATTGGGCTCCAATGGTCGAGGTGAGTCACAGCTGCAATGACAGAGGTTTGTGCTGAATTAATTAGCACAGAGGCGTAACTAGCACTAGATGGAGAAGGCATAGTACACATATCGGACACGAAGTCGCGTCTGGCGAGCAGCTCGCATTCACTTGCATCAGTGCGGTACAACAAAGATGATGAAGAAGGATTGGAGCTTTGAAGGTAGTCAGAAAAGTTACAAAAAATAATACGTGCAAAACTTAACCTGTATAAACGCACATGCATGGATAATTTTACATTTCTGCATGAGAAAGACATGTCAATTTTCAGTACGACATGGTTTGATTTGTCAAATTTGATGCTCCTTAATGCATTTTAAGTGAAAATTACAGGTTTATTCATTATAATTGCCGATTTTTAACGTTACGTGCAGCTGACTAGCAAACTATAAGTGTGTGATTGCTTGCTTCCAAAATAAGGATATGTAATCATTTTGTATAAGGTAGTACCAATTAGTCGTTATATTGCAGAACTTAAAGAGTTTTGAGAGATTCAACTCGTTGCTACTCCATAAGAATGGTCATGTTGACAAATTTGATCCAGTGTTGAACAGAGCCAGAAACATTTCAAAAACTTGAGCATGGAAGAGGCTAGGGGTAAATGCCCCAAGGCCAGCCGAGCCTATCGTAGGTGCCGTCCCGAGGAGGAAGTACCTTAATTTGGGGCGCGCGCGGACGCTGCGGTACCCCGAGCTCGAGACGCCGCCGTACCGGTAGCTCGACCCGCGACGAGGCATGGCGGCGGCGGCGGAAGCGGAGCGGCGGCGGCGGAAGGTAAAGCTCCTGCTGACAAACATATTAGGCACAAATGGGCAACCTTCAGTAACCCATGTTCCATTTTTTTGTCAGGACCCCATGTACCACCTTCCCAATAGAAAAAGTATTGTTCAACCTTCCCCTGTTGGGCCCAATATTTCACTTTTGGGTTGCCAAGGAACATCTACATGGTAATTGTTATCGGTCTACTTGCTCCGGCCGTCGAAGCCCAATAACTACAAATGGGCCTTTCTGCTCATGCAATTTCGGCCCTTTTCTAATGAAACACAGATCCTATGATTGGCAAAAAAAATACACGGAGATTCTACATAAAAGTTGTTTTTATTTATTTTGAATTATAGGGTTCCAATTTTTGAAACTGCTCATGCCCAATATGAAAATCCTTGATCGCTCCATACCCACATGGATAACGGTATTTTTAAAAATTCATAAAGTGGATTTGAAATTTAAAACATATCCTAATAATTCCTTGATTTAATCTATCAACTTGCAAGATCTTGGAGCCAAAGAGCTTGTATTAGTCTGCGAAAATAATACTGATAAACCTATCGTTAACAAGAAATGAAGGTTTATCGTTCAGAGAGGATGCCATGTGGGACCCATGAGACAGTAGCGTCCTCAACGTTTCAAAGAAAAAGGCAAGTAGCCCGAAAATAGGGGTAAAAAATAAATCCTACAAGAAACATTTATAGTTCATAGAGGCTGACATGTGGGACCGATCTGCCAGCTGCATCCTCATCATTTCGAAGTCGGCAGGGATCAGAAGAAAAAGGCAAATAGCCAGAAATTAGGGGTCAAAAATAAATCCAAAAAGGAAACTTATATTCTTCATAGAGGATGACATGTGGGACCGACCTGCCAGCAGCGTCCTCATCGTTTCAAAGGCCGCAGGGGATCAAAAGAAAAAGGCAAATAGCCAGAAATTAGGGGTAAAAAAAATACAACAAAGGAAAGGTTTATTGTTCATAGAGGCTGACTTGTGGGACTCATGAGCCAGCGGCGACCTCAATTTCAAAGGCGGCATATGATCGAAAAGAAAAAGGCAAGTTAGCAAAAATCAGTGGGTAAAAAAATCTAAGAAATGAAACTTTATTGTACAGTCCCATGAGCCAGCACCTTACTCAACGTTTCAGTGGCGGCATGAGATAGAAAGAAAAAGGAAAGTGACCAAATATCAGGAGCAAAAAATAATCCAAGAAAAGAAACTTTTATTGTACATAGATGATGACATATGGGTCCCACTTATACAAGCTCTTTCGCTCCAAGATCTTGCAAGTTGATTGTACATAGAGAGGATGACATGGGGCCCCTTGTGTCAGCACGCTTACTCAACGTTTCCAAGGCGGCGGGGGATCAAAAGAAAAAGGCAGAGAGGGTGAAAAAATCGAAGAGAAGAAACTTTTATTGTTCATAGAGAGTATGACATGCGGGACCCCGTAAGCTGCTTGACTCTTCCTCCAATTCAAAAGGGGCATGAGATCGAAGAAAAAGACAAGTGACCAAATATCAGGAGCCAAAAATAATCCCAGAAAAAACTTTATTGTACATAAAAGATGACTACGGGTCCCATTTTGCGACAGCGGTGTCCAGCGTTTCCGTGCGACGAGATCAAAGAAAAGAGTAGCCCGAGAAATTAAGAGGTAAAAAAAACTCCCGGAAAAGAAGTTGATTGTACATAGAGGATGGCATCTGGTCCCATGACCCGGCACCTTACTCAACGTTTGAAGACGGCATGAGATCGAAGAAAAAGGAAAGAGAAAATATCAAGAGCAAAAAATAATCCAAGAAAAAGAAACTTTTATTGCACGAGGATGTATGTGATTCCCACTTATACAATCTTCGCCCAAGATCTTGCAAAGTTGATTGTACATAGAGGATGTGTCTGAATTTTTGTGTCAGCAGCTTAATCAATGTTTCCAAGGCGGCGGGGATCAAAAGAAAAAGAAACGACCAAAAATAGAAGGTGAAAAAAATCCAAAAAAAGAAACTTTTATAGTATAGAGGATGACATGTGGGTCCCATGAGCCAGCAGCTTCTCAACGTTTCAGAGGCTGCATGAGATCGAAAAGAAAAAGGCAAGTGACCAAAAATAAGGGGGGAAAAAAATCCAAGAAAAGAGACTTGATTGTACATAGAAGAGGATGACATGCGGGTCCCCGCAGTCGACTTACTAAATTTCAAGGCGCGGGGGATGAAAAGAAAAATAGCCAAAGATGGAGGGTGAAAAAATCAAAGAAAAAAACTTTATAGTACATAGAGGATGACATGTGGGTCCAATTTTGCAGCAGCGGTCTACGTTTCAAAATGGCTTATGAGATCGAAAGAAAAGGCAAGTGACCAAAAATCAGAGGTGAAAAATAATCCAAAAAAAGAAACTTTTATTGTACATGGAGAATTGCAGCGTTTCAAATGCGGTTTGAGATCAAAAGAAAAGAAATGGCAGAATTAGGGGTAAAAAAACTCCAAGAAAAGAAAATTGATTGTACATAGAGGATGACATGCGGGTCCCACGAGTTTGCAGCTTACTCAACGTTTCCAAGGCGGCAGGGGATCAAAAGAAAAAGGAAATAGCCAAAAATCAGAGAGTGAAAAAAAACCCAAGAAAATAAACTTTTATAGTACATAGAGGATGACATACGGGTCCCATGAGCAATGAGGTTCCTCGACGTTTCAAACGTGGCATGGGATCGAAGGAAAAAGGCAAGTGAAATATCGGGAGCCAAAAATAATCCAAGAAAAGAAACTTTGTACATAGAGGATGACATGCGGGTCCCATTTTGCAGCGGCGGTCCTCAGCGTTTCAAATGCGGCTTGAGAACCAAAAGAAAAAGAAAGTAGCGAGAAGTGGGGGTGAAAAAAACTCCAAGAAGAGAAAGTTGATTGCTCATCATAGAGGATGACATGTGGGACCTATGAGCCAGCAGCTTACTGAACGTTTCAAAGGCGCAGGGGATAAAAAGAAAAAAGGAAATAGCCAAAAATCGGAGGGTGAAAAAAATCCAGAAAAAACGTTTATTGTACATAGAGGATGACATGCGGGACCCATGAGCCGGCCAGATTCCTCAACGTTTCAAACGTGGCATGAGATCGAAAGAAAAAGGCAAGTGACCAAATATCGGGAGCCAAAAATAATCCAGAAAGAAACTTTGTGTACATAGAGGATGTTGCTCGGGTCCCATTTTGCGACGACGATCTCAGAACGTTTCCAAGGCGGCAACACAGGACCAAAAGAAAAATGAAGTAGCCAGAAATCAGGGGGTGAAAAAAATCCAAGAAAAGAAAGATTTCAATTGGGCTGCATCTGGACATCTGGGCCTTCGAACTATCCTTCTGGGCCTTTTGACTCGTACAATTTCAGCCCACTCCAGAACATGATAGTTCGGATTTTTCTCAAAAAAAAACAGGAAGTCTATGCTTCGCAGGAAACAAAAAACAAGGAGATTCAAGATATATGTTGTAAAAATAAAGATTTAATTTATCCATTTGCAATAGCTCAGAGCGAAACGCATTATTCTTGTTTATTATGCAAAATAATCAAGATATCACATGTTTCTTGTACGGGAAGGCTGACATCGGGGACCCATGAACGAGCGTCGTTTTAAGGTGGCGGGGGATGGAAAGAAAAAATAAACCAAAAATCTGTTGGTAAAAAATCCAAAAAAAGAAACATTTTCGTTACGAGAGGATGACATGCGGGACCCATGAGGCGACGGCGTCCTCGGCAGCTTATTGTTCATAGAGGCTGACATGTGGGACCCGCGAGCCAGCAGCGTCCTCAACGTTTTAAAGGCGGCAGGATATCGAAAGAAAAAATAAGCCAAAAATCATTTGGTAAACAATATCCAAGAAAAGAAACATTTGTTCGGGGAGGATGACATGCGGGACCCATGAGCCGGCAACATCCTCAACGATTCCAAGGCGGCAAGGGATCAAAAAAAGAAATATCCAGAAATTAATTAGGGGTTCAAAAAAATCCATCAAAGAAACTTTATTGTTCATAGAGGATGACTTGTGGGACCGACCATAGCGTCCTCATCGTTTCAAAGGGGCAGGAGATCAAAAGAAAAGGCAAATAGCCAGAAATTAGGGGTCAAAAATAACTCCAAGAAAACTTTTATTGTTCGTAGAGGGGATGACATACGGGACCCATGAGGCAGCTCAAACGTGACATGAGATCGAAAGAAAAAGGCAAGTGACAAAATATAAGGGACAAAGATAATCCAAGAAAAGAAACTTTATTGTACATAGAGGATGACATGTGGGTCCCATTTTGCAGCAGCGGTCTCAATGTTTGTAATGCGGCTTGAGATCAAAAGAAAAAGAAAGTAGCTAGTAATTAGGGGGTGAAAAAAAATCCAAGAAAATAATATAGTACATAGTGGATGACATGCGGGTCCCTTGAGCCAGCAGCTTACTCAACGTTTCAAAGGGGGCAGGGGATCAAAAGAAAAAGGCAAGCCAAAAATCAGAGGGTGAAAAAAAAATCCAACAAAGGAAACTTTTATAGCACATAGAGGATGACATGCGGGTCCCATGAGCCAGCAGGTTCCTCAACGTTTCAAACGTGGCATGAGATCGAAAAAAAAAGGCAAGGCCAAATATCAGGAGCCAAAATAATTCAAGAAAAGAAAGTTTTAGTACATAGAGGATGACATGCGGGTCCCATTTAGCGGCAGCGGTATCACCGTTTGAGAGGCGGGATCAAAGAAAAGAAATTGCAAAATCAGATAGTGAAAAAAAACCAAGAAAAGAACTTTTATAGTACATAGAGGATGACATCCGGGTCCCGCCAGCAGGTTTCTCAACGTTTCAAACGTGGCATGAGATCGAAGAAAAAGGCAAGTGAAAAAATATAAGGGAGACAAAAATAATTCAAGAAAAGAAAGTTTTATAGTACATAGAGGATGACATACGGGTCCCATTTAGCAGCAGCGGTATCACCGTTTGAGAGGCGGCAGGGGATCGAAAGAAAAAGGCAAGTGAAAAAATATGAGGAGCCAAAAATAATTCAAGAAAAAAAAGTTTTATAGTACATAGAGAGGATGACATGCGGGTCCATTTAGCGACTGACGGTATCAGCACATTTGAGAGGCAGCAGGTGATCGAAAGAAAAAGTCAAGTGACCAAATATGAGGAAAAAAAATCCAAGAAAAAGAAAGTTTTATAGTACATAGAGGATGACATGGGGGTCCCATTTAGCAGCAGCGGATCACCGTTTGAGAGGCGGCAGAGGATCGAAAGAAAAAGTCAAGTGACCAAATATGAGGTGCAAAAATAATTCAAGAAAAGAAAGTTTTATAATTACATAGAGGATGACATGCGGGTCCCATTTAGCGACAGCGGTATCACCGTTTGAGAGGCGCGGGATCGAAAGAAAAGGCAAGTGAAAAAATATGAGGAGCCAAAAATAATTCAAGAAAGAAAGTTTTATAGTACATAGAGGATGACATGGATCCCATTTAGCGACAGCGGTATCAACATTTGAGGAACGCGAGGGATCGAAAGAAAAGTCAAGTGACCAAATATGAGGTGCCAAAAAAAATTCAAAGAAAAGAAGGTTTTATAGTACATAGAAGAGGATGACATACGGGTCCCATTTAACGACGACGGTATCACCGTTGAGAGGCGCGGAGGATCGAAAAGAAAAAGGTAAGTGACCAAATATGAAAAAAAAAAAATAATTCAAGAAAAGAAAGTTTTATAGTACATAGAGGATGACATGCGGGTCCGATTTAGCAGCAGCGGTATGAGAGGCGGCCGGGGATCGAAAGAAAAAGGCAAGTGACCAAATTTGAGGTGCCAAAAAAAACTCCACATAGAAAGAATTTTGGTGCATAGAGGATGACATGCGGGTCCCATTTAGCGGCAGCGGTCTCAGCGTTTCAAGGCGGCAAGGGATCAAAGAAAGAGTAGCCCCGAGAAATCGGGAGAGGTCAAAATCCAAGAATAGAAAGAATTTTGGTTCATAGAGGATGACATACGGGACCTGTGGTCACACACGCCATGCAGCTCGATCGGAGAGCATTGAGCCGAGATCGCGCGATCTAGAAAAAACAATGCCGGAAGAGGCTATACATCACAATTTCATCCCTGTTGAGATGTAACGATTTGCGTTGACTGGCCGGCGAACCCGAGATTCCGAGATGCACCACGTCCCGGGCCACCATACGCCACGTTTTGGCCGCTTTCGTCGGGCTAGGTGGCCTCAAAAACGAGAAAAAAAAAAAGTTTTGACATGCACCACGGAGGGACCAAAATCGTCGGCCATGGTGCACCAACAACCACGGCGCGACTTCAACTTCGTCGACCATGGCAACTTTTCTTGTAGTGAACGTTTCGAAGCTGTCAAGCAGTCATATTCGGCTCACCTAAGCGAGAAGGAGCGGTCGGGCGGCCGTCGCCGAGCCTTGCGGCGTCATTCAAGGACACGACCCGTTTGGGTTGAATACAGCTTGTTGACGCACCTTGTCAATGGGCGACCATATATGAACGGCGCCATCGAGAACTGTGCAGGGACAAGTTCAGCGCGCGACCAACCTGGTCAATGCGGTGAGGATGAAGATCTGCGGAAGATCGAGGAAGATGCGTGCGAGTGGACTCGAGGCCTTGATCTGTATCACTGCAAATGGAGTGAACCGCTAGAAGACCTCAAGAGGGTTGGACAGCGTGACCAAGGCCCGAACGGATCTTCGATCTGCTGTAAGAAAGAAACGATTGAAGCTACCCGAAGGCCACAAGATCCCTACGGCACAGGAGATGAACGCCATACTGCAAATGGCATCATACGTTCACGCACGCCACCAACGACT
Source organism: Lolium multiflorum (assembly GCA_030979885.1). Taxonomy (NCBI): domain Eukaryota; kingdom Viridiplantae; phylum Streptophyta; class Magnoliopsida; order Poales; family Poaceae; genus Lolium; species Lolium multiflorum. The sequence continues at coordinate 174,863,266 of CM061747.1, read as the reverse complement.
GCAAAGTGTTGCGCGCACAAATTCAGATGGCGATAGAATCAGGCCGATTAACTTTCGGACAGTTTGCCATGAAGGTAGACATGCGTCCGTTTCCGGACGTCAACATGGTGGACCTAAGCCACTCCATAAGAGAATTCTCTTTCGATGTCAATATGGCAGGGTTCGTGATTCGCCACGACCGGACAAGGCAGAGAGCAGCCACTCCCGTGGCAAAGATAAAGCAGAGAGCAGCCACTCTCGTGGCAAAGATAAAGAGGAGGCCGTTCCACGCGACCGGCCCCAAGACGACGATAGACGGTACCTAACCGAGGAGGAGGTGAGAAGCATACGGTATCAGCGCCCATTATCCGTACATCTCCTCAACAAATATGAGCAGCAGTACGACCGACGTCGACGCTACGACGAAGACGATGAAAGATATCGTCGGTCTGATGCGGAGGACAGGAGGTATCGTCAGAACAGCGGCAACAACGACGGGTACGAACGTCGCGCCAGCGAGAGGTCAAGGGAGCAAGACAACGTGGACAGGCACTGGGACTGCTGTCCCTTCTTCAAACATTGCTGGGACTCAGGAATGAGCCGATTGCCAACAATCGAGAACTGCCCAGAATGCACACAGCAAAGGAGAAGGACGAACGAAGTTTCAGTGTTCGAGCGTCTAGGACCTCTCCCACATCAGAGTAAACGAGCTGAGTCATCTCAAGAAGAAGACTTTGAGGAGTCGGATGGAGAAGAAGATAGGTATCACCGACCAAGGTGGTGCTGCTGATGGACTGACCATTACCGAGCGCGAGTGCGGCTGCGGAACGGAAAGCCAGAGGCACGATGCACAATACACATTGAGAAGAGTACGACCCGACCTGGCCGCGAAAATCCAGCAAACGTTGGAGACAAAGGCGCGCCCACCAAAAGAAAGTATGAGCGCCCAAAGCAGTGAAAGCGATGCACGAGCGCTTGGTGATGCCGATACGAGACATCGGCTGATACGAACATGATATCCATGACCCGGACGGGGTAGCAAGTCCAAGGCGTTGGACATACGTGGCAAGGCGATCCCTGAGATCGGCCCTCAAAAAAATGAAAGCAGGGATCTTATCTCCAACATGCCACGTAGCTACAATGGAAATCCGAGAAGTTGCACATCATCGCCAAGCATTGCAACTAGAAGGGAGGCGATTCCATAATCGGCCAAAATTATCCTCAACATACCTTCGTCTGTGTTCAGCATTGATCCAACCGAGATGCACGGAAAGGCGACCATCAATTACTTGACGGGAATCGGCTCAGAGACACATAGATGGATGAATACGAGGATGCGGAAGTACAGGAACGAATGTCAATGTCCAGCGAGAGCAGCTCAAGTATGGGGGCCGAGATATAAACAAATCGGCCGTAAAAAATCGAAAATAATCGAAATTTTTGAGCACAGCCGATGCATAGGCATCGACTTAAGGATTCAAAGCCGATGCGCGGCCATCGACTCAAGGGATACGGCTGTTACAAACAGGAGCCTAATGGAGCAGTCATCAAGTTACGTAGCGAGGCTCTACTGAAGGAGTCCCTCAGTGGAATGGTTGGTGGCTAGCACAAGAAGGGAGGCTGCTGATCCTTCCGAGCCGTCCCTAGTACAATGTCTCCTGGGCGTAAGCTTTCCCTGCCAAGTTTTGATGAAGGCTGGAATGACTCGGGGGGCAGCTCACCTTGGAGGTTCTCTGCTATTAACAGCCGATTTGGTCAGAATCGGGATCTTGATAGTGGCCCGTGCGGGCTGGTGCACCTTCATTCTCGCCTTGATCGAGGCTCGGGGGGCAGCGAGCCTGAGAATTCCTCATTCTGAAGAGCCAGTGGTGTTGAAATTGGCTATCTCTGCGTCATAACCATGCTGAACAGGAGAGCTCTTGCAGAGTAAAACCACCAGGGTTGACAGGAGGAGTTGGAAGAAGGAGCCATCATCGTTGATCGGGCTCTAAACCGATTAGTTGCTGCAGAAACAAACGTCACAAGGAAGCTGCCAGGCAGAAGTGACACCTGCTTTGGGAGTGTCGACCGAGATCAAGATTGTCGGCGGACTAAGGAGGCACATCTGGAAACATTAATCCGAGGAGGTTTTGCCGTCAGGACAAATACTACGATCGGATGATTTTAAAGTCCAAGGATCTAGGGGTCTCACAGCTGCACGTTGGACCTGTCCGGTTGGAGGTTTGGATCTGAATTTCATGGATTGCAAGTTAATATCTGAGAAGGTGATTGGATCGACCTGTTTTGCAATCTATTGGAAAAGCTGATGCTTTGCCATCGGCTCATTGAGCATCTACCGAATCAACAATCGGCAGACTCAGTACGAAGGGCAATCGGCTAAATCATCACCAAGGAAATCAGTAAAATCAAATTGGGGAATTCTTCATTGATAAACAAGGATTTCTTACATAAAGAGCTGATTGCTCTCAAAAGGAATTGCTAGGGGGAACATTGCCCCATCTACTACTCCTAGCTCTATCCTATCTAAGGGCCGCTGCTGTCCTCATCGTCGCCGTCGCCGCTATCGGCGCTGCTCCCGGCCGGCTCGTCGTCACTGCTATAGTGACCACCGGCGGAACCTTCATTGTCTTCATCTTCTTCGCTAGCGTCGCCATAGTCGCTGTCGAAGTCGCAGATGTTGCCTGCCCAGGGGCAGAGACGCAGCCGGCGGTTCGTCGGAGAGGTGGTGTCCTCCTCCTCTTCCTTCACCTCCTCGGCGGAGGAGTAGCCGTCCCAGGAGAAGCCGTCGTCGTCGCTTTCCTCCTCCGATTGCCCAACGGCAAGGAAGCGAAGGTCGCTCTCCCCGTCCGTTAAGGACTGGTCGTCTTCGGACCAGACGAAGGAGTCGTGGGTCGACTCGTCCCCGTCGGCTATGGCGCGGCGGATGTTGGCCGCGTGGGCCTCCTGTGGGTCCCATTCAGGCGTTGGCTCGCGGGAGGTGGAGGATTGGGTGGAAAGACCCGATGAGGGAGAAGACGAAGAGGAAGACATGGCGGCGGAGGAGGGTTTTTCGGTTTGCCGATGGCTACTGTGGAGCAGGGGGATGAAGAAAGAAACCACAGGAAGTGGCCGAATAAAAGGGGGAATATATGGTTTAATGCCTAAGCAGTTCCCGAGGACGTAGTGCCAGAATCACCAAGTCATGCAGAGAAGACGAGGAGGCAAGGCGTCATCATGAAGAAAACTGCGACGGCTCTTCCACGACATGACCCTTCGAAGAATGCATATGGTTTTGCAATTATCATTATCAAAACCAGGGGGCATGTGTTACCACCCGATTTTGGCCAAATCAGGAGTTGGGCCGTAAGTGAAGATGGGCTTGAAGGACGTACACGTGGAGCATCTTCGAAGCGGCCTTGCGCTGAGAGTTTGGGCTAAGTTGCCCATGTATCTGTAAATTAGTAGATCGTGTTGTGTTTAGATTAAAGAGATAGAGTCGCCCGTGCACGGTTAGGTGTACGCCTCAATTAGAAAGTCCCTTGGACTATAAATATGTATCTAGGGTTATCGGAAAAGGAGGACAATCATCGTTCAACAAACACAAAATCAGGCGCATCGCCACCCCTTCTCTTCGAGGGTTTCTCCCTGCCTAGATCGCATCTAGCGATCTAGGCAGTACACGTTTATTCGTTATCCTTGTACTGCTCGTGCTGAAGCCTTGTTGATGGCGAGCAGTACTATTTATCCTTAGGTGTTTAGGGGCTTGCATTGGTGCTTTCACGTGCATATCTGCGTGGCAATGCCGTCCCTAGACACCTTTAACAACTCTTACGTCGATCTAGACGTAGGGCAGCATCCTGCTTGTTCTTATTCAGTAGATCCGATCCGTTATAGTTGCTCCTTGCTACATGAAGTTAGTTTAATATGCGCATAGTTGGGCCTTATCTTTGGGAGTCGGAGGATCGGTGAATGCGTTAGATACGCATTTTGCACGTCCTGAGGGATGTTCGAGGATCAACGTTATGTTGGTTTTAGGCCTCTCGTAGGGGTAGTTTGCATCGTCTCTCGTAGCTGCGAGGCCCAATCGCGAGTAGGATGATCCGATTATGCAGTGAAAACCCTAAGCTGTCGTGGATCCGCTTTAGCTTTGTCCTGATCAAGCAGGATCCCATGCCATTGTAAATCCAACGTGAAGCATGGGGCGATCGGCTCCTTGAGCCGATTCACACAGGGAAACCTGAGAGCCGATAGGGCTCGTATTTAATGTTTACGTATGCACTTCATGCAGGAACAATCGAAGCACTAACACCTTCCTGATCGGGTCTAGGTCAGGTGGCACGCCCTAGCAACCGCCAGGACGTTTGGCCAGAAGATTTGCGGGACGACGCGAGGTGCCAGGGATCCACTAAGCGGCCCTGGGAGCTTCCCGGCTCTTCGTGTTGCTTAACCAAAGCCCGTCGGGGGGTTTTGGAGGGTAACACATTCTGGCACGCCCGGTGTGGAAAACCCTCCCGAGCTCCGCTCCGATCGATGGCGATGGCGGCGCCCCTGATGCATGTAAAATGCATACATGAACTTGTAGTTCATTGCCACATATTCCCACATATTTGCATCTTATATAATGTTATTTCCATGTTTTCACGTTGTTTGGAGATTTTCTAAATAATCCCTCTCTTTTGATTTTAACTGTCTGGCAGAAAACACCTTCTACTATTTAGTATTTTTGACTTTTCAGAAGGTGCGGGACTAGAAAAACAGCCAGATCAGGGACCCACCAACCGGAATTTTGAGACGTATAAAATGATATTTTGCTGCTATTTGCTGTAGTCTGCACCGGGAACAGTGACACAAGGTAGTTAGACTAATTGAGTTTTCATGTTTTATGCGAGGAATTTGTTTACGCACAGAACATTATCTGGTACAACTGTGAATATTGTTCACAACATAAGAAACTGCTTGAAACAAAGAATGTGACAAGCTAAAGTTTGCTGGATGCCCGACAAATCTTGCTCAACCTTTTCAACTAATCCAACCTTTTCAGAGGGATCGATAGAGACCCCAATTAAATCTATCTCACCCCACAGCAACTTGGATGAGCTGAAGTCAAGCTCCGCCATAGCCAGAACCTCGACATATCCTCATAGCTAGACCATGCCATGCGCGCAAACGTGAGTGAGGTTCGTGGATCAACCGCTCGAGAGCGAGTGGTTGACAAGACAACCGGCTGAGATGGCTCGGGAATCAATCACGTTACGGGCCAGCAACAGGTGAATTGGGTTTGCCTATACCGCGCGTGCGCGGCAAGACGAACGACCGACATGGCTGCCTCCATTATTTGCTTGGCTGCCGCCGCGGTGGAGTCATCCAGTGAGCAGTCGCCGGTCACCATGGAGACTCAGCCGTCGTGCAACTTAACGAACACAAGGACCTTTTTTTGAATTTAGCCTTTTCCGGCTATCTTGCCTTGGGAAGATACTGGCTTGGTGCCCTATCGAGGCCTGGGTCGTAACAGGAACGGTGACAAGGAACGAAGCAGGACTTTCAGTCGGTGTTCTTCCACGCAGAGTATCAAATATAGAGCATTTTTGTGCGACTTTCCTTTCAGACCATAATTGTGTTCATGTCGTTCCGTTTGGATCGGTCCACAGATAAAATGAAGCCGCCTCTTTCTCCTTATCCGTTTGGATCGGAGGGAGATCAAGTGTTCTGATGCGAATTTTGTCATTTTTTATTTTACAGATGAAACATCATACATATGTCGAACATTAAAGGAAGAATACATGAATAGAAATGCAATACATCGTGAAAGCTTCATGGCCGAGGCTTTGTCCTCGGGGCAGGTGCCTTTTGCCACTAGAGGCCACATGCAGCCCTATTCTTCCTTGTTGGAGTCGAGGTTGACGATGTCAACCTCCATGGCAGCTGCTGAACGAAGGCAACACAGGCGTTCTCAGCGTTATCTCTCAAGGTGCGGCCGGGCACTAACCAAAACAGCCTTCGATTGGCGATGTTCTTGTCCAGTCGTGGATGCTTGCTAGTGAAGCAGTTCAGCGCCGCCTCTCGCTACTCGTGAAATAGGGTCGCCTAGTAGTCGATATCCGTGATCGTAGGGGTCAAGCCATTGTGTGCTTTAGTTTTGCAGTAAGAAAGATCTCATGCTCGGAGTCCTTCCCGAGGCGGGCACACCCATTAACACGGGTATCTAGCCCAACCAGATGGCCCAGCCCCTTTGCACCGTCGTTTTTGGTGGCAGGTCGCCATGTTGGCGACGCGATGGCCGCGTGCCATTCCAGCCAAAGCATGTCCATGCCGACGGTTGGAGAGAAGAACTACTAGTGACCACAGTGGTTGGGGAAGTAAGGAATAGGCTTAGTAGCAATGGCAGCGACGCCTGTGAGCTGGGGTGGTGTGGACGGTCTGCTCAATGCTGGTGCAGTAGTCGGCGGGCATCATTAATAGTGGCAGACCTCGACCTACCATTACTAGCAAGGCATAAAGATAATGAGATGTTGATCTCGCTGCCAAAGCGGGTCTGGTTATCTTGGGGAACGCGAGCGGTCCGTGGCATATCTGCTCCGACGCATTCCCATTCCATATGTGGGCCAAGAATGGGACAGCCCGGGCGTGACGGTCCGACGGACTGTTGGGGATAGCCTCGGTCCGTTAGGCTGTTTGAACAAGCATGAGGCAAACCGTCTTTTGTTTTCTCTCTTAAACGAGGAAAATGACTTGTCATATTTATTAATTAAGAAAAAAGTTGAACAGTTTATTACAAAAATTTTCTCCTCTTTTTTATAGTTTCACTAGTAGGGAAAAGGCTACAGACGCCCGACTAATAGCAGCGGACACTTTCCCGTGCACGCGGCTGCTGCTTGTAGCAGCGTGCGGAAAAAGCACACGCGACTAGTAAGGATGTAGTGGCAGCTTGCGGCGATGTTTAGCACATGACTAGCAAGTGGGCTCCGCCTGCGCATGGGCACCTGCTTATCCACATAGCGTGTGACCCTGCCGGCACGCGGCTAGTAAGATCTTATCGATGGTGTACACCGCGGCGCACGCAACCACTAGTTCACGAAACCAGTGAAGACAAATAGGGCAGCCGTACCCCGGTGCGGCTCGTTGCTATTATATGGTTTCAAACCAAAATTCCCCAGACACATTTCAGTTTCTCCGACCAGTTCACCATCTGTCGCACCCCTTATCTCTCACACAGACGATGGCGGGCGCTGGTATGGCATACGGCAACGCGCTCCCTCGACCCCCGCCAAAACCAAGTGGAAAATAGGGTGCCCGACAACCTTCCTATCTTGTTCCGATCGATCGAAGATTGGATTGCCAGGAGTCGACAAGGACCACATCCCAAGTACCAACGCAATGTGGTGTCTGGTTCTACCGAGGTGTCTAGTTACGCTGGGCACATGACACATGTGGCGTCGGATCTGCCGCGCCCACATCACAAGTGGCGTCGGATCCTGCGGGCCTACTTTGAAAAAAGGGACGGAAAATACCTAAGAAAAGAAGTTATGTCCTTGATAGACAAGCCGGGTTGTGAGCAAGATCTACAAGCAAGACCGGCAATATCATGTAGCCGGTGAACCTATGTTATCGTGGGAGAAATACCTAACACTACACAGTGATATGAAGAGTCATGACCTCATTCTCAAAGAAGAAAGGCGTCTTATTTATGGAATCTCCACATACCCGTTTTTTGTTGTCAATGTTCCTAAGGGCTTGGAGTTTGTCGATAAACACCCAGCGACGTGTTTTTTGAGATTTCTAGACATATTCTTCATGTTTCACATGCATAGACTCCACCGAAACTTTGTTCGCCTGACTACGCTTGCTCAGACCTACCAGGTCAGAAAAGAGCAAGAGTTATCCCCGCTCTTGGAAATAGGTGTGAGATCTACTTGGTCACCTATGAGAACAGACTCAATGCGATGCATTACATGAGAAAGTCTCTTCTTGGTGAATAAAGATAAAGAAATGTTTGATATTTCCTTATTTTCCCGGAGTTGAATTCCACTAAGCCACAAGGTGCTTTCGTATATATTTCTTTCATTTTGTTTGAGTTGATGATATAATGGTCCGTTTAAATTGTGTTTCACAGGGCCAATGTGCACCCTCATTGTTTTGTGGATCCAACACTAACACGCCGTGTATTTTGATTCGGGGTGGAAACCGAAAAACTACACTAGCATCAAGACATTTTGGATGATGCTCTCAACCGTTACTACTTAAAGGGTAGAGAGGCAGGCATGTATTTGGCTACAAAGCGGAGTTTCCTACGTGAAGCAACCAAAAGATAACGATGGAGGCATTCTACGCAATCCATCACATGCGTGAGCTTTATGGGATCATCGGCTACTTGTGGAGCCATCTAGTCTTACAAATGGGTCAAGGACTTTGCGAACTGTAAGCGAGAAGATTTCAGTCGAACTGTATCGCATTCATCATAAGCTTGGGCAACTCATTAGAAAGGATGTCTACAGTTCGGAGGGATCTTTCTATTATGGCCATGTAAAAACCAACTCGGTGGGAGATAGAATGACTCTGTCATCTTCCAGGCGACTATCGGGACTTGTGACGTTTGATGGCCTCCGCTTGAGAGTTCCCTCGTTAATTTTATGATGAAATTACTTAGGTTTAACTTTGAATGGTGTTGTAAACTGATCTTGCACATTGTTTGTGCATTTGACTTGATCTTGTTGGTTGACCTCTGACATCTTTCTTTTATATTGAAATGCACTTGGCGATGATTGTACTCGGCACCGTCTAATGAAAAACCCAGGCCAATAAGACTATGTCTATATGTCCATGCACGTTTCTTGCGCATTTAACTTGGTCTTATTGGTTTACCTCTTCTATCGTGTGTCTTTTTATGAGGATGATCTCTTGGTTTTCTTCTTTTAAATGTTGTGGCACTAAATGCATTATATTATGTATGAATTTGCTTACTACGCATATTATTTATCTTATGCATAGAGATTCCGTCATATATCGTTTACAAGAGTAGGGTTCCCCGGAGTCTATGTCAATTGGGGACTGTTGGAGGTAGGTACATCATTTTCGCATCTGCATCTACACGGTACGACACTATGGAGGAGGCAGAAGCTGAATACGCGCACTATCTAACTGAAGAATTAGAGTGATGAGGAGGAATCGGATGAAGACCGCCTTCGTCCTGATATTTATCATGTGTTCCATTCAACTATGTGATTTTTAGTTTAGACTACTAATTATCAGATCTTGGTTCAAACATTTAGAGATCAAATAATGGTTTGGTACTGGTATAATCATATCATGTGTGTATCTGTTGCGTATCATGTGTATGTATTTGGTACTGCATGTATAGGTATGCTATTATTTGTGTATGTGTGTATCTATTTCGTATCATGTGTATGTATTTAGGTACTGCATTTGAGATCAGAAGTACTCGCAGCATGCGCGGAGCACTGGCAGCGTGCGGCCAACAGGCTGTCGTTAGATCTATTAGTCCTGATGTCCGCTGCAATTGATATACTTCAAGTATTGGTAAACGTGCCACACCACACACGACTACTAACGAATACCACTGGCCGAGTACCAATCGCTAGCCGGCACCACATGACTGTTAGCCCAAATCCTCACTTCAGCAGTATCACTTTCCTACTAGCTAGTGTTTTTCATGGAACTCCTGGGTACGATCTAAACATAGCCTTTTGATTCAAGTACACTATTTTGGGGTATTTAGAATCTTTAAGAAGTTTCTATGATGGTTTTTTTCGATATGTCTAGGATTCTTTTGTCAACTACAGTTTATCAAGTGTTATTTCGTATTTTGTCAACCACAGTATGCAGAAATGGCAATGGTGCAACGGAGAATTTTGTCTAAAATTCTGAACATCATAATCTAATTCTGAAGCCCTCGTCAATAACTCAGCGGATAAGAGGGATCATTAATCCAAGTAACAGTATAGAAGATAAATCATTATAATTATTTAGAATTTTAAACTAGTACAATGATATTAGCAATAGGACTAATTATAGATTGCATGTGCTCTACCTGTAAGAGCATCTCCAGTCGCGTCCCCCAAACCGCCTCCAAAAGTATTTGGGGCGCGCCGGATAAAAAATCGTTCCCAGCCGCGCGCCCCAAAGATCTTTTTTATCCGGCATGGCTCAATACGGTGTCCGGCGCCCTGAATCTGTTCCCGCTACACAGGGGACGCTTCGGGCATGCCGGAAACAACAAAATGAGAGGCGAGGAGGCGCGGGCCCGACGCGTCAGCGGCTCGGACGCTCAACCGCCGCCTACGTAGCGACGGTGCAGTTGCCGGGAAGGGGAACCGTCGCATTGGCAACCGCGTCGACCGACGCGCCAACCGCCGGAATGGAGCGCGAACTCCTCGGAAGAGCAACCGCCGCTCTCTTCGACTTCTGCGCCGCCGTTCATCCGCGCTCAATAAGACCCGTACGTAGGCGCTTTTGGATCTTCAACCGGCCGCCATTCATCCAACCTTCTCCTCACGATGAACTACATCTCTGGCCTTCCATCTGACACCTGCAGCGAGGGCAAGCCTCCAGGATGACGTCATTGGTGGGACAGAGTCCGGACGCCCAACAGCGGCGATGATTTCCCGCGGCCACTGGACAGCGCGGAGGAATGGCAGGGCGTGGAGGAGGAGGCGGAGGAGGAAGGGTCTGAACGGCGGCGGCGGCCCGTGCGAAGGTAGGCGGACGCGAAAGCGGAGGCCAAGGCCAAGGCGCAGCCGGCGAGCACCGGCGACGACGAGGAGGACACAAGTTCCTCCGACGCGTCGACCGACACCGCCTCTATGGTGACCCTGCATACCACTGCATGTTGTAGTATGCCAGTCATTGATATAACATTCGCGAAGTACCAATCCGCAAATATTACATCCCTCAGAGTAGTACAACAGAACATAGCAGGTCCATAACTCATTCATACATTATTACAAACCAAAGGTACACATCATCCTGGAGCTCCTCTTGGGTCCTGAGAGGGTTACTCCTGGGTTCGAGGCGAACCCAACTTAACTTACAATATAGAAGTTTCATGAGACTAAACATTTATTCTCTCGAGCAGCTAAGTATTAAGAGTTCGTGCTGCTCGGCTACTACTACTACTCGATACTTCTAGGCATGGTCTCCTCCTGAAGCCTCCCCAGTTCCGTAGACGATGAGGTAGTCTACGCCTTCAATACCTCCAGAGAGGTCTGGTTCTTCATAGCCGATGATGTCGGCTTCTTCAGGGTTGTCGTTGTCCTCCTCCAGATGGTTCAGACAGTCTAAGCAGGGGATTTAAGAGTGGTATGAGTACGAGCGTACTCAACAAGTTCATATTAGGAAAGAGGTGTTTGATGCACTAACTACGGTACCGGACCAGAAAGTCTGATACCATGCAAGTTTTGATAACCATTTCTTCAAAAGGTTGTTTTTATTCAGAAGAACTATGTCCGTCAGCCTTCACCGGTTTACTAGAACTTCATGGAGTTCCTTTCCGGCAGCGTTCGCAGTTCCAAATCCGGAACAAGGAGTGACTGGTCACGATTCGTTACACTCTGCAGAGGTGTGTTCTTTACCCATAAGAGATCTTAACCTTGGTGCCAACCGGGCAGCTTTCCCGTCCACACTTCCTTTGGTGTGAGGCCCGGTATAAGGTCCTAGCCGTTCATATTCCTCCGCTACCTCGCACACCCACCCTTTGTTGCATCCCCGACCCTGGGTCCTCGCCGGTCCCATTATTCCCATATTTCAGGGTGGACCCCGACCACGACGACAGTTTGGGATCGAACCAAACTCCTTCGCCGGTAGATGCAACCCCTCATAGACCGCAATACCGTGGGGACTTGAGGCTTCCCCAGCCACCAAATGATCTTCGGGCTACAAGTGTTCTACGGACAAAGCCGTGGGGACTTGAGGCTTCCCCAGCCACCAAATGCACCCTAGGATTCAAGTGTTCTCCGGTAAAGCGCGTCCGTTGATGTACGAGAGGTGGAAATACAATTGGCTACTCCGTCCCATTCCAGATCCTATGGTGAACACGGTTTATACGGCACAAGAATCACTGGACGACATTTGTTGCTTAATCCTAGATGGATATAAACCCTTGCAATGGAACCTCCACCATATCAACACAATCCATGGTTCCATTGCCCACCACATAGTCATATTCATAGTTATGAAAATAGTGGTTTTGTTTTTTATGCAATAGTGATAAACATAGTACTTTGCAAGTAATTTGGTAAAAATACTCAAATGACATGAGCAAGCGATGAACTTGCCTGAACACTGCAAAGTGTTGCAGTTGGATGGTGTGGACTGACCCTTGTCCTCTGTTGCTGAAAAATAGCATCATTGTCCGATAAGGGCAATGGTTAAAGAACCAAATATGCATGATTCAGCTTTTAGGGTTGTTTCCCCCCTTTCCGGTGTTTATTATTTTATGTAGAAGGTTAATACTAAGAACAATTTAGAGATATTCTGTTTAGGGTAAAATACAACCTTGAAATGTTGTCAAGGTGTTTTTATAGTCCAAAGGTATTAATGGACTTATTTTCATTATTGAAAATAATATGTGTGATTTAAATGATTATTTAAATCATTAATTTAAGACTTATTCTTGATTGTCTTCAAAAATTCCTTTTGATATTTTATTCATGTAGAGAATTTTATGCTGATCAATTTTCATATTTTTAATTATTTTTTTAGAGCCATAAAATAATTATTGTGCTTTTCTAAAGTTTATGCATTTTAATAGAATTTGTGAAAAGGCAAAAATGCCCCTGGGCCCACCTGTCGGTGCAACCCAGTGGTTAGATCGAACCGACCGGCTCGGTCCGGCTCGACCAGCCCCATTCCCCTCTCTCCTCTCACGCGCGACCAAACCCTATCCCTCTCCCGTCGCTCTGGCGATCCGTGGTCGCCGCCGTCGCCGATTTACCCCGGCCGCCTCCGGCCATCTCTGGCGACGAGATAGGTCGCAAAAGAACGGCCGCACGACGGCGCACCGATCTATCCGCGGCGATCTAGTTTTCCTCGCCGCCATCGCTCTTCCCCGACACCTCAGCGACATGGCCATGGTGGTTCGCGGCGACTTCGTCGATGCCGACGAGCCTGGTGCCGTGGCGTGGCCGTGTGCCTCGCCATGGTTGTGCTGGAGCCTCCGCGCCTTGGCGACCGCCTGGCTTGGCCCCGGCTTGGCGCTGCCGTGGCCAGGCAGTGCCGCCGTGCCGCTACGGTGACGCCGTGGTGCTGCTCCAGGTTAGTACCCCCCGGTTCTCCTCCTTCTTCTAGCTAGAGATGCGGCTGCTCCTCCCCATGGAGAGGTCATGCCGTGCTGCTACAGCTGCGCTACTAGCTGCTGCTGCTGTGCTGTTGCTGTGCGTATGCTGCTGTTCCTGCTGCTGCTGCCATGGATTGCTAGCTGCTGCTGCTCTTCTAGCTTTGTTCTATGCACTACTGTTGTATCCTATACTCCTACTGTGGCCCTCCTGTGAATGCTCATGAGCATCCAGTGATGCTCATGGCCTACTGACTGGCTCCTGTGATAACTACGCCACAAGGATATCCCGTGTGTGCATAATCTGGGCCCTGGCTTGATCATGATGCATGATTCTTGTGGGATGCAAGTGTCAGTGCCCCTGTGTGATGATTATTGAACTGTAGCTCCTGGGAATGTCCTACTGAGCATGATGGTTGACTAGACAGCTCTAACCCTTGTTAGTGTGCTTTGATGACCCACAAGTATAGGGGATCGCAACAGTCTTCGAGGGAAGTAAAACCCAAATTTATTGATTCGACACAAGGGGAGGTAAAGAATACTTATAAGCCTTAACAATTGAGTTGTCAATTCAGCTGCACCTGGAAAAGCACTAGTAACGGGGTGATGTGAAAGTAGCGTAATATGAGAGCAGAGTAATAGTAACAACAGTAGCAATATGAGAGCAATGGCACCAGAAAATAGTTGATACTACTTCCAATGACATGAAGAACAAGTATATAATGATGCGAGATGGACCGGGGTTCCCAGCTATCTACACTAGTGGTAACTCTCCAATAACAAGTGTTGGGTGAACAAATTACAGTTGGGCAATTGATAGGATTGATAAGGCATTAAGAAAGAACATCAATTCATTAATCATGTAGGCATGTTTTCCATATTTAGTCGTACGTGCTCGCAATGAGAAACTTGCACAACATCTATTGTCCTACCAGCCGGTGGCAGCCGGGCCTCAAGGGAATCTACTGGATATTAAGGTACTCCTTTTAATAGAGCACCGGAGCAAAGCATTAACACTCCGTGAAAACATGTGTCCCTCACATCACCGCCATCCCCTCCGGTTGTCCCGATGTCACTTCGGGGCCTTTGGTTCCGGACAGTGACATGTGCATACAACTTGTAGATACAATCTAAGCAATAATTATAGAGCTCAAATCTAAGATCATGCCACTCGGGCCCTAGTGACAAGCATTAAGCATAACAAGATTGCAGCAACAATAACTTCACAAACTTTATAGATAGACTAATCATAATGTATCATCCATCGGATCCCAACAAACACAACACCGATTACATCAGATGAATCTCAATCATGTAAGGCAGCTCATGAGATCATTGTATTGAAGTACATGGGGGAGAGAATACCAACTAGCTACAGCTAGAACCCGTAGTCCATGGGGGAACTACTCACGGAGCATGATGGAGGCGATGGCGTTGATGGAGATGGCTTCCGGGGGCACTTCCCCGTCCGGCAGGGTGCCGGAACCGAGACTTCTGTCCCCCGAATTGGAGTTTCGCGATGGCGGCGGCGCCCCTGGAGTCTTTCTGGAGTTTCGTCAAGTGGTACGGTGTTTTTAGGTCGAAAGGGGTTAAATAGGCGAAGAGGCGACGGGAGGGCTGACAGGGTGGCCTCCTCATAGGGGGCGCGGCCCGGGGCTAGCCCGCGCGGCCCACCCTCCTGGTGGCCCCCTGGCTCTCCTCCGACTCTTCTTCTGTTCTGATGCTTCCGGGAAAAATAAGATCTTTGGCGTTGATTTCGTCCAATTCCGAGAATATTGCCCGAACAGCCTTTCTGGAACCAAAAACAGCAGAAAACAGGAACTGGCACTGTGGCATCTTGTTAATAGGTTAGTTCCGGAAAACGCATAAAAACATCATAAAGTGCAAGCAAAACATGTAAGTATTGTCATAAAACAAGCATGGAACGACAGAAATTATGGATACGTTGGAGACGTATCAGCATCCCCAAGCTTAGTTCTGCTCGTCCCGAGCAGGTAAAACGATAACAAAGATAATTTCTGAAGTGACATGCTACTTACATAACCTTGATCATACTATTACAAAGCATATGAAATGAATGAAGTGACTCAAGGCAATGATCTATAGTTGCTAACAAGTAGATAACATATAGCAAAACTTTTCATGGAGAGTACTTTCAAGACAAGCATCAAAAGTTTTGCACAAGAGTTAACTCATAAAGCAATAAGTTCATAGTAAAGGCATCGAAGCAACACAAAGGAGGATATAAGTTTCAGCGGTTGCTTTCAACTTTCAACATGTATATCTCATGGATATTGTCAACATAGAGTAATATGATGAATGCAAATATGCAAGTATGTAAGAATCAATGCACAGTTGACACAAGTGTTTGCTTCTAAGGTGGAAGGAATTAGGTAACTGACTCAACATAAAGTAAAAGAATGGCCCTTCAAAGAGGAAAGCATCGATTGCTATATTTGTGCTAGAGCTTTGGTTTTGAAAACATAAAGAGAGCATAAAAGTAAAAGTTTTGAGAGGTGTTTGTTGTTGTCAACGAATGGTAGTGGGCACACTAACTACCTCATCAACCGGACTCCCAAGAGCGGCTCCCATTTTATTTATTTTTGGGTGGCACTCCTTCCAACCTTTCTTTCACAAACCATGGCTAACCGAATCCTCGGGTGCCTGCCAACAATCTCATACCATGAAGGAGTGCCTTTTTATTTAAGTTTTATTATGATGATGACACTCCCCCCAACCTTTGCTTACACAAGCCATGGCTAACCGAATCTTCGGGTGCCGTCCAACAATCACAAACCATGGAGGAGTGTCTATTTAAATTAATTAATTCGGGACTGGGAATCCCATTGCCAGCTCTTTTTGCAAAATTATTGGATAAGCGGATGTGCCACTAGTCCATATGAGAGTCCGTCAAAAGTAAATGACAAGGTTGAAAGCTAAACACCACATACTTCCTCATGAGCTATGAAACATTAACACAAATTGAGAAGCATTTTGAATTATTTAAAGGTAGCACTCAAGCAATTTACTTTGGAATGGCAGGAAATACCACATAGTAGGTAGGTATGGTGGACACAAATGGCATAGGTTTTGGCTCAAGGTTTTTGGATGCACGAGAAGTATTCCCTCGATACAAGGTTTAGGCTAGCAAGGTTGTTTGAAGCAAACACAAGTATGAACCGGTACAGCAAAACTTACATAAGAACATATTGCAAGCATTATAATACTCTACACTGTCTTCCTTGTTGCTCAAACACTTTTACCAGAAAATATCTAGACCTTAAGAGAGATCAATTATGCAAACCAATTTTAACAAGCTTTACGGTAGTTCTCCACTAATAGGTTTAAACTACATGCAAAAACTTATGATCTACTTGAGAGCTCAAAACAATTGCCAAGTATCAAATTATCCAAGACATATGAGGCATTTTCTTTTCCCAACCAAATAAAGATAAATATTGTAGCTTCCAACTTTTATCATTGAACATTAAAAGTAAAACGAAGAACAAGTGTTCATATGAAAAAGCGGAGCGTGTCTCTCTCCCAAACAAGGATTGCTAGGATCCGAATTTATTCAAACATAAACAAAACGAAAAATAAACACACAGACGCTCCAAGTAAAGCACATATGATGTGACCGAATAAAAATATAGTTTCAGGGGAGGAACCTGATAAGTTGATGAAGAAGGGGATGCCTTGGGCATCCCCAAGCTTAGACGCTTGAGTCTTCTTGAAATATGCAGGGATGAACCACGGGGGCATCCCCAAGCTTAGACTTTTCACTCTTCTTGATCATATATCATCCTCCTCTCTTGACCCTTGAAAACTTCCTTCACAACAAACTTCTCATAAACTTCATTAGAGGGGTTAGTACTCAAAAAATTTGAATCCACCTTGGTCCTGTAGTGGCACATTGCAAGAACTCAATAAAACATTAGCTACAGCTCTCCACGTCTAGAAAGCCTCACATAAAGTCCACAAGAGACAATGCAAAAAACAGAGACAGAATCTGCCAAAACAGAACAGCCAGTAAACACGAATTTTTACGGGGTACTTCCGTTGCTCAAATCAGAAAACTCAAAACTAATGAAAGTTGCGTACATATCTGAGGATCACGCACGTAAATTGACAGATTTTTCTGAGTTTCCTACAGAGAAATTTGCCCAGATTCGTGACAGATAGAAATCTGTTTCTGCGCAGGAATCCAAATCTAGTATCAACCTTCGATTAGAGGCTTCACTTGGCACAACAAAACACAAAACTAAGATAAGGAGAGGTTGCTAAAGTAGTAAACAACTTCCAAGACACAAATATAAAACAAAGTACTGTAGCAAAATAACACATGGGTTATCTCCCAAGAAGTTCTTTTCTTTATAGCCATTAAGATGGGCTCAGCAGTTTTAATGATGCACTCGCAAGAAATAGTATTTGAAGCAAAAGAGAGCATCAAAAAGCAAATTCAAAACACATTTAAGTCTAACCCACTTCCTATGCATAGGAATCTTGTACACAAATAAATTCATGAAGAACAAAGTGATAAGCATAAGAAGATAAAACAAGTGTAACTTCAAAATTTTAAGCACATAGAGAGGTGTTTTAGTACCATGCAAATTTCTACAACCATATTTTCCTCTCTCATAATAATTTTCAGTAGCTTCATGAATAAACTTAACAATATAACTATCACATGCAGCATACTTTTCATGATTTCCAAACACATAATTTTTATCAAGTTCAAGAATAGTGGAATTAAAACTTTCAAACTTACTTTTATTAATAATATAACAAGGTAGTTGATCAATCTCAAGAGATATGGGACTCCTAAATAAAGTCAATACTTCTCCAATCCCATTTTCATTAGTAGTACAATTAATATTATCAAGTAACATAGGACCATCATCTAGAGCTTTATCATAAACATTTGCCAAGCAAAATTCTTTAGTACCATGCATTTCGACATCAGGCACAAACAAAGCATTATCATAAGATTTATCAAAGTAGCATGGATTATCATATATAACATCAGCATAATTATTCTCACAAGTTTTACTTATAGGAAATATTTCAAGAGAATCCACAGGAACATAACATTCAACCTCTTTCGGTAAGCATGGAGGACAATCAAATAATGTAAGAGATAAAGAGTTACTCTCATTAGAAGGTTGGCATGGGTAGCTAATCCATTCTTCCTCCTTTTGTTCGTCGCTCTCTTCTTCTTTTTCATCCAATGAGCTTTCAAGTTCATCAATTTCCTCCTCTTTTTCATCCAATGAGCTTTCAGGTTCATCAATTTCTTCTTCCACTGGTTCCTGCAAATTGTGAGTGCATTCTTGTGCATTAATGTGTCTCTCTTTATAATCAAGGATATAAGGATTCCTACTGTAGCATTCTATGCATGAATTAAGGATAGTAGAGACATAATCTTTAAGGTCCTTACAAATAGCACAAGTTTCATAATTCTCAACCATGAAGGATTCTATCTCGGAGGCTCCCATAAATAAGACAAATTGTTCTACCTCTTCGAACCCATAATGAATATAGCAATTCCGATTATAGTTCTTAATTAAAAATTCCTCACTAAAGCCACATTGAAATTTAAGATGTTTAGTATCATGTTCAGAGCAACAGTTTATATCATGGCGTCTAAGCAAGATTCTAGCCATTGTATTCAATTTTTCTATCATAGCACTCATTATTTTACCAGTTCTTGATTTTCTATAATTATTATAACATTCTATAAGCTCCAAATAGGTTGTTGGTTCTCCCATAACAGCAGTTTTTAATTTTTAGGTTTTTCAAATTTTTATGGATTTTTGGGTATATGAGGAAAATAAAACAAGACAAAAATAAACTAGACAAAAGTAAACTAAGCAAAGTAAAACTAGACAGAAATAAACTAAGCACAAATAAACTAGACAGAAATAAACTAGCAAGACAAAATAAAATAAAAGCAGAGAGAGAGGTAGAGTGTACTCCCCAGGTGAACTTATGAGTAGAGCTATGCCTCCCCGGCAACGGCGCCAGAAAATAGTCTTGATGACCCACAAGTATAGGGGATCGCAACAGTCTTCGAGGGAAGTAAAACCCAAATTTATTGATTCGACAAGGGGAGGTAAAGAATACTTATAAGCCTTAACAACTGAGTTGTCAATTCAGCTGCACCTGGAAAAGCACTAGTAACAGGGGTGATGTGAAAGTAGCAGTAATATGAGAGCAGTAGTAATAGTAACACAGCAGCAGTAATAGCAATATGAGAGCAATGGCACCAGAAAATAGTTGATACTACTTCCAATGACATGAAGAACAAGTATATAATGATGCGAGATGGACCGGGGTTCCCAGCTATCTACACTAGTGGTAACTCTCCAATAACAAGTGTTGGGTGAACAAATTACAGTTGGGCAATTGATAGGATTGATAAGGCATTAAGAAAGAACATCAATTCATTAATCATGTAGGCATGTTTTCCATATTTAGTCGTACGTGCTCGCAATGAGAAACTTGCACAACATCTATTGTCCTACCAGCCGGTGGCAGCCGGGCCTCAAGGGAATCTACTGGATATTAAGGTACTCCTTTTAATAGAGCACCGGAGCAAAGCATTAACACTCCGTGAAAACATGTGTCCCTCACATCACCGCCATCCCCTCCGGTTGTCCCGATTTCTGTCACTTCGGGGCCTTTGGTTCCGGACAGTGACATGTGCATACAACTTGTAGATACAATCTAAGCAATAATTATAGAGCTCAAATCTAAGATCATGCCACTCGGGCCCTAGTGACAAGCATTAAGCATAACAAGATTGCAGCAACAATAACTTCACAAACTTTATAGATAGACTAATCATAATGTATCATCCATCGGATCCCAACAAACACAACACCGATTACATCAGATGAATCTCAATCATGTAAGGCAGCTCATGAGATCATTGTATTGAAGTACATGGGGGAGAGAATACCAACTAGCTACAGCTAGAACCCGTAGTCCATGGGGGAACTACTCACGGAGCATGATGGAGGCGATGGCGTTGATGGAGATGGCTTCCGGGGGCACTTCCCCGTCCCGCAGGGTGCCGGGACAGAGACTTCTGTCCCCCGAATTGGAGTTTCGCGATGGCGGCGGCGCCCCTGGAGTCTTTCTGGAGTTTCGTCAAGTGGTACGGTGTTTTTAGGTCGAAAGGGGTTAAATAGGCGAAGAGGCGACGCAGGAGGGCTGACAGGGTGGCCTCATGGGGGGCGCGCCTGGGGCTAGCCCGCGCGGCCCACCCTCCTGGTGGCCCCCTGGCTCTCCTCCGACTCTTCTTCGGTGTTCTGGATGCTTCCGGGAAAAATAAGATCTTTGGCGTTGATTTCGTCCAATTCCGAGAATATTGCTGATACGTCTCAAACGTATCTATAATTTCTTATGTTCCATGCCACTTTATTGATGATATCTACATGTTTTATACACATTATATGTCATTATTATGCGTTTTCCAGAACTAACCTATTGACGAGATGCCGAAAGGCCAGTTCTGTTTTCTGCTGTTTTTGGTTTCAGAAATCCTAGTAACGAAATATTCTCGGAATTGGACGAAATCAACGCCAGGTTCCTATTTTTCCACGAAGCTTCCAACACCCGGGAAGGACAGGAGGGGGCCACAGGCCCACCAGGAGGGTGGCCGGCGCGGCCTAGGGTTGGCCCGCGCCGCCTTACCCCCTGGCCGCCTCTTCGACCTTCGGACGCCGCCTCTTCGCCTATATAAAGCCCCGGCATCGAAAACCCTTACGGAGGAAGCCACGATACGAGAAAAGTTCCAGAGCCGCCGCCGTCGCGAAGCCAAGATCCGGGGACAGGAGTCTCTGTTCGGCACCCTGCCGGGAGGGGAAGTGCCCCGGAAGGCTTCTCCATCGACACCGCTGCCATCTCCACCGCCATCTTCATCACCGCTGCTGCTCCCATGAGGAGGGAGTAGTTCTCCATCGAGGCTCGGGGCTGTACCGGTAGCTATGTGGTTAATCTCTCTCCTATGTACTTCAATACAATGATCTCATGAGCTGCTTTACATGATTGAGATTCATATGAGTTTTGTATCACTACTATCTATGTGCTACTCTAGCAAAGTTATTAAAGTAGTTCTATTCCTCCTGCACGTGTGTAAAGGTGACAGTGCGTGCACCGTGTTAGTACTTGGTTTATGCTATGATCATGATCTCTTGTAGATTGCGAAGTTAACTATTGCTATGATAATATTGATGTGATCTATTCCTCCTACATATGCATGAAGGTGACAGTGTGCATGCTATGCTAGTACTTGGTTTAGTCGTTTTGATCTATCTTACACTTAAGGTTACCTAAACATGAGCATTATTGTGGAGCTTGTTAACTCCGGCATTGAGGGTTCGTGTAATCCTACGCAATGTGTTCATCATCCAACAAAAGTGTAGAGTATGCATTTATCTATTCTGTTATGTGATCAATGTTGAGAGTGTCCACTAGTGAAAGTGTAATCCCTAGGCCTTGTTCCCAAATACTGCTGAGTTACTACTGCTTGTTTACTGTTTTACTGTGTTACTACTGCTGCAATACTACCACCATCAACTACACGCCCAAGCTATTTTCTGGCACCATTGCTACTGCTCATATATATTCATACCACCTGTATTTCACTATCTCTTCGCCGAACTAGTGCACCTATTTGGTGTGTTGGGGACACAAGAGACTTCTTGCTTTGTGGTTGCAGGGTTGCATGAGAGGGATATCTTTGACCTCTTCCTCCCCGAGTTCGATAAACCTTGGGTGATCCACTTAAGGGAAAACTTGCTGCTGTTCTACAAACCTCTGCACTTGGAGGCCCAACACTGTCTACAGGAAAGGAGGGGGAACGTAGACATCAAGCACTTTTCTGGCGCCGTTGCCGGGGAGGAAAGGTAAAAGGTACTCACACTCCGGATCTCGGCTACTAAGCTATTTTCCCGGCGCCATTGTAAGTACTCGAAGCTATTTCCTTTAGACTCTGCAATTGCGACATTTGGTTTCTTGTTTACACTAGTTAGGCTTAATGGAAGACAACAATAAAATGAGAGATCTTTATGAACTTTATCTTGAATTAGGACATGATGTGTTTGAAGAAAGAATTAAGAAACCCATGGAACTTTATATGCATGCTAATGGGAATGTTATTACTATGAATGCTTTGAACACCATTGTTGCTAATGCTATGGAAAATTCTAAGCTTGGGGAAGCTGGCTTTGATGAGCATGATATTTTTAGTCCCCCAAGCATTGAGGAGAAAATTTACTTTGATGATACTTTGCCTCCCATTTATGATGATTATAATGATAGTAGTCTTTTGTTACCACCTGTTATGGAGGATAAATTTGATTATGATTACAATATACCTCCTATATTTGATAGCTACTTTGTTGAATTTGCTCCCACTACAATTAATAAGAATGACTATGCTTATGTGGAGAGTAATTATTTTATGCATGAGACTCATGATAAGAATGCTTTATGTGATAGTTATATTGTTGAGTTTGCTCATGATGCCACTGAAAGTTATTATGAGAGAGGAAAATATGGTTGTAGAAATTTTCATGTTACTAAAATGCCTCTCTATGTGCTGAAATTTTTGAAGCTACACTTGTTTTATCTTCCTATGCTTGTTACTTTGCTCTTCATGAACTTGTTTATTTACAAGATTCCTATGCATAGGAAGCATGTTAGACTTAAATGTGTTTTGAATTTGCCTCTTGATGCTCTCTTTTGCTTCAAATACTATTTCTTATGAGAGCATTATCATTAAAACTGCTGAGCCCATCTTAATGGCTATAAAGAAAAGAACTTCTTGGGAGATAACCCATGTGTTATTTTGCTACAGTAATTTGTTTTATATTTGTGTCTTGGAAGTTGTTTACTACTGTAGCAACCTCTCCTTATCTTAGTTTTGTGTTTTGTTGTGCCAAGTAAAGTTTCTATGTCAAAGTTGATGTTATATTTGGGATCGCTGCGCAGAAACAGCATTGCTGTCTGTCACGAATCTGGGCCTAATTCTCTGTAGAAAATTCGAAAAAATCTGCCAATTTACGAGCGTGATCCTCAGATATGTACGCAACTTTCATTAGTTTTGAGTTTTTCCATTTGAGCAAGTCTGGTGCCATCTTAAAATTCGTCTTTACGGACTGTTCTGTTTTTGACAGATTCTGCATTTTATTTCGCATTGCCGCTTTTGTTAAGTTGAATGAGTTTCTTTGTTCCATTAACTTTCAGAAGTTTTGTGCAATGTCCAGAAGTGTAAAGAATGATTGTGTCACCTCTGAACATGTGAATTTTGATTATGCACTAACCCTCTAATGAGTTTGCTTGAAGTTTGGTGTGTCAGAAGTTTTCAAGGGTCAATAGAAGAGGGTGATATAATGTGATCGAGAAGAGTGAAAGGTCTAAGCTTGGGGATGCCCCAGTGGTTCATCCCTGCATATTTCAAGAAGACTCAAGCATCTAAGCTTGGGGATGCCCAAGGCATCCCCTTCTTCATCGACAACTTATCAGGTTTCTTCTAGTGAAACTATATTTTTATTCCGTCACATCCTATGTATTTTACTTGGAGCGTCTGTGTGCTTTTATTTTTGTTTTTGTTTTGTTATCTTAGTTCTCTGAATAAGTTCATCCTTGTGTGGGAGAGAGACACGCTCCGCTGGTTCGTATGAACACATGTGTTCTTAGCTTTTAATTTTCATGGCGAAGGTTGAAACTGCTTCGTTAATTGTTATATGGTTGGAAACGGGAAATGCTACATGTAGTAATTGGTATAATGTCTTGAATAAGGTGAAACTTGGCAATTGTTGTGCTCGTATAGATCTTGTTTAAGCTCTTGCATCATGTACCTTGTACCCATTAATGAATAATTGCATAGAGCTTGTTAAAATTTGGTTTGCATGATTGGTCTCTCTAAGTCTAGATATTTTCTGGTTGAGGTGTTTGAACAACAAGGAGACGATGTAAAGTCTTATAATGCTTACAATATGTTTATATGTGAGTCTTGCTGCACCATTTCATACTTGAGTTTGCTTCAAATAACCTTGCTAGCCTAAAACCCTGTATCGAGAGGGATTACTTCTCATGCATCCAAATACTTGAGCCAATATTCATGCCATTTGTGTCCACCATACCTACCTACTACATGGTATTTCTCCGCCATTCCAAAGTAAATTGCTTGAGTGCTACCTTTAAACAATTCAAAAGTTATTACCTCTTATTTGTGTCAATGTTTTATAGCTCATGAGGAAGTATGTGGTGTTTATCTTTCAATCTTGTTGGGCAACTTTCACCAATGGACTAGTGGCTTCATCCGCTTATCCAATAATTTTGCAAAAAGAGCTGGCAATGGGATTCCCAGTCCCAAATTAATTAACAAAAATAGACACTCCTCCATGGTATGTGATTGTTGGACGGCACCCGAAGGATTCGGTTAGCCATGGCTTGAGAAAGCAAAGGTGGGGAGGAGTGTCATCATAATAAAACTAAAATAAAAAGGCACTCCTTCATGGTATGAGATTGTTGGCAGGCACCCGAGGATTCGGTTAGCCATGGTTTGTGAAAGAAAGGTTGGAAGGAGTGCCAACCAAAAATAAAATAAAATGGGAGCCGCTCTTTGAAGGTTTGTCTGGCAAGGGGTTAGAGTACCCGCTACCATTCGTTGACAACGACAAACACCTCTCAAAACTTTACTTTTATGCTCTCTATATGTTTTCAAAATCAAAACTCTAGCACAAATATAGCAATCGATGCTTTCCTCTTTGAAGGAACATTCTTTTACTTTATTGTTGAGTCAGTTCACCTATTCTTTCTATCTTAGAAGCAAACACTTGTGTGAACTGTGTGCATTGATTCTTACATGTTTACCTATTGCACTTGTTATATTACTTTGTGTTGACAATTATCCATGAGATATACATGTTAAAGTTGAAAGCAACCGCTGAAACTTATATCTTCCTTTGTGTTGTTTCAAAGCTTTCTACCAAGAATTTATTGCTTATGAGTTAACTCTTATGCAAGACTTATTGATGCTTGGCTTGAAAGTATTATTCATGAAAAGTCTTTGTTATATGATTCATTTGTTTACTCATTATCCTCATCATTGCTTCGAATCTCTGCATTCATCTCATGTGCTTTACAATAGTATGATCAAGGCTATGATGGCATGTCACTTAAGAAATTATCATTTGTTATCGTTTTACCTGCTCGGGACGAGCAGAACTAAGCTTGGGGATGCTTGATACGTCTCAAACGTATCTATAATTTCTTATGTTCCATGCCACTTTATTGATGATATCTACATGTTTTATACACATTATATGTCATTATTATGCGTTTTAACTAACCTATTGACGAGATGCCGAAAGGCGTTCCTGTTTTCTGTTTTTGGTTTCAGAAATCCTAGTAACGAAATATTCTCGGAATTGGACGAAATCAACGCCCAGGTTCCTATTTTTCCACGAAGCTTCCAACACCAAGGGACGAGGGGGCCACAGGCCCACCAGGAGGGTGGCCGGCGCGGCCTAGGGTTGGCCCGCGCCGCCTTACCCCCTGGCCGCCTCTTCGACCTTCGACGCCGCCTCTTCGCCTATATAAAGCCCCTGCATCGAAAACCCTTACGGAGGAAGCCACGATACGAGAAAAGTTCCGAGCCGCCGCCGCGAAGCCAAGATCTGGGGGACAGGAGTCTCTGTTCCGGCACCCTGCGGAGCGGGGAAGTGCCCCGGAAGGCTTCTCCATCGACACCGCTGCCATCTCCACCGCCATCTTCATCGCTGCTGCTCCCATGAGGAGGGAGTAGTTCTCCATCGAGGCTCGGGGCTGTACCGGTAGCTATGTGGTTAATCTCTCTCCTATGTACTTCAATACAATGATCTCATGAGCTGCTTTACATGATTGAGATTCATATGAGTTTTGTATCACTACTATCTATGTGCTACTCTAGCAAAGTTATTAAAGTAGTTCTATTCCTCCTGCACGTGTGTAAAGGTGACAGTGCGTGCACCGTGTTAGTACTTGGTTTATGCTATGATCATGATCTCTTGTAGATTGCGAAGTTAACTATTGCTATGATAATATTGATGTGATCTATTCCTCCTACATATGCATGAAGGTGACAGTGTGCATGCTATGCTAGTACTTGGTTTAGTCGTTTTGATCTATCTTACACTTAAGGTTACCTAAACATGAGCATTATTGTGGAGCTTGTTAACTCCGGCATTGAGGGTTCGTGTAATCCTACGCAATGTGTTCATCATCCAACAAAAGTGTAGAGTATGCATTTATCTATTCTGTTATGTGATCAATGTTGAGAGTGTCCACTAGTGAAAGTGTAATCCCTAGGCCTTGTTCCCAAATACTGCTGAGTTACTACTGCTTGTTTACTTTTACTGTGTTACTACTGCTGCAATACTACCACCATCAACTACACGCCAGCAAGCTATTTTCTGGCACCATTGCTACTGCTCATATATATTCATACCACCTGTATTTCACTATCTCTTCGCCGAACTAGTGCACCTATTTGGTGTGTTGGGGACACAAGAGACTTCTTGCTTTGTGGTTGCAGGGTTGCATGAGAGGGATATCTTTGACCTCTTCCTCCCTGAGTTCGATAAACCTTGGGTGATCCACTTAAGGGAAAACTTCTGCTGTTCTACAAACCTCTGCACTTGGAGGCCCAACAGTCTACAGGAAAAGGAGGACATAGACCGAACAGCCTTTTTAACCAAAAACAGAAAAGGAACTGGCACTGTGGCATCTTGTTAATAGGTTAGTTCCGGAAAACGCATAAAAACATCATAAAGTGCAAGCAAAACATGTAAGTATTGTCATAAAACAAGCATGGAACGACAGAAATTATGGATACGTTGGAGACGTATCAGCATCCCCAAGCTTAGTTCTGCTCGTCCCGAGCAGGTAAAACGATAACAAAGATAATTTCTGAAGTGACATGCTACTTACATAACCTTGATCATACTATTACAAAGCATATGAAATGAATGAAGTGACTCAAGGCAATGATCTATAGTTGCTAACAAGTAGATAACATATAGCAAAACTTTTCATGGAGAGTACTTTCAAGACAAGCATCAAAAGTTTTGCACAAGAGTTAACTCATAAAGCAATAAGTTCATAGTAAAGGCATCGAAGCAACACAAAGGAGGATATAAGTTTCAGCGGTTGCTTTCAACTTTCAACATGTATATCTCATGGATATTGTCAACATAGAGTAATATGATGAATGCAAATATGCAAGTATGTAAGAATCAATGCACAGTTGACACAAGTGTTTGCTTCTAAGGTGGAAGGAATTAGGTAACTGACTCAACATAAAGTAAAAGAATGGCCCTTCAAAGAGGAAAGCATCGATTGCTATATTTGTGCTAGAGCTTTGGTTTTGAAAACATAAAGAGAGCATAAAAGTAAAGTTTTGAGAGGTGTTTGTTGTTGTCAACGAATGGTAGTGGGCACACTAACTACCTCATCAACCGGACTCCCAAGAGCGGCTCCCATTTTATTTATTTTTGGGTGGCACTCCTTCCAACCTTTCTTTCACAAACCATGGCTAACCGAATCCTCGGGTGCCTGCCAACAATCTCATACCATGAAGGAGTGCCTTTTTATTTAAGTTTTATTATGATGATGACACTCCCCCAACCTTTGCTTACACAAGCCATGGCTAACCGAATCTTCGGGTGCCGTCCAACAATCACAAACCATGGAGGAGTGTCTATTTAAATTAATTAATTCGGGACTGGGAATCCCATTGCCAGCTCTTTTTGCAAAATTATTGGATAAGCGGATGTGCCACTAGTCCATATGAGAGTCCGTCAAAAGTAAATGACAAGGTTGAAAGCTAAACACCACATACTTCCTCATGAGCTATGAAACATTAACACAAATTGAGAAGCATTTTGAATTATTTAAAGGTAGCACTCAAGCAATTTACTTTGGAATGGCAGGAAATACCACATAGTAGGTAGGTATGGTGGACACAAATGGCATAGGTTTTG
The DNA here is from genome assembly GCA_030979885.1 of Lolium multiflorum. Lineage (NCBI taxonomy): Eukaryota > Viridiplantae > Streptophyta > Magnoliopsida > Poales > Poaceae > Lolium > Lolium multiflorum. The sequence goes on along the minus strand of CM061747.1, from coordinate 174,834,988 downwards.
GCTCAAGGTTTTTGGATGCACGAGAAGTATTCCCTCTCAGTACAAGGTTTAGGCTAGCAAGGTTGTTTGAAGCAAACACAAGTATGAACCGGTACAGCAAAACTTACATAAGAACATATTGCAAGCATTATAATACTCTACACTGTCTTCCTTGTTGCTCAAACACTTTTACCAGAAAATATCTAGACCTTAAGAGAGATCAATTATGCAAACCAATTTTAACAAGCTTTACGGTAGTTCTCCACTAATAGGTTTAAACTACATGCAAAAACTTATGATCTACTTGAGAGCTCAAAACAATTGCCAAGTATCAAATTATCCAAGACATATGAGGCATTTTCTTTTCCCAACCAAATAAAGATAAATATTGTAGCTTCCAACTTTTATCATTGAACATTAAAAGTAAAACGAAGAACAAGTGTTCATATGAAAAAGCGGAGCGTGTCTCTCTCCCAAACAAGGATTGCTAGGATCCGAATTTATTCAAACATAAACAAAACGAAAAATAAACACACAGACGCTCCAAGTAAAGCACATATGATGTGACCGAATAAAAATATAGTTTCAGGGGAGGAACCTGATAAGTTGATGAAGAAGGGGATGCCTTGGGCATCCCCAAGCTTAGACGCTTGAGTCTTCTTGAAATATGCAGGGATGAACCACGGGGGCATCCCCAAGCTTAGACTTTTCACTCTTCTTGATCATATATCATCCTCCTCTCTTGACCCTTGAAAACTTCCTTCACAACAAACTTCTCATAAACTTCATTAGAGGGGTTAGTACTCAAAAAAATTGAATCCACCTTGGTCCTGTAGTGGCACATTGCAAGAACTCAATAAAACATTAGCTACAGCTCTCCACGTCTAGAAAGCCTCACATAAAGTCCACAAGAGACAATGCAAAAAACAGAGACAGAATCTGCCAAAACAGAACAGCCAGTAAACACGAATTTTTACGGGGTACTTCCGTTGCTCAAATCAGAAAACTCAAAACTAATGAAAGTTGCGTACATATCTGAGGATCACGCACGTAAATTGACAGATTTTTCTGAGTTTCCTACAGAGAAATTTGCCCAGATTCGTGACAGATAGAAATCTGTTTCTGCGCAGGAATCCAAATCTAGTATCAACCTTCGATTAGAGGCTTCACTTGGCACAACAAAACACAAAACTAAGATAAGGAGAGGTTGCTACAGTAGTAAACAACTTCCAAGACACAAATATAAAACAAAGTACTGTAGCAAAATAACACATGGGTTATCTCCCAAGAAGTTCTTTTCTTTATAGCCATTAAGATGGGCTCAGCAGTTTTAAATGATGCACTCGCAAGAAATAGTATTTGAAGCAAAAGAGAGCATCAAAAAGCAAATTCAAAACACATTTAAGTCTAACCCACTTCCTATGCATAGGAATCTTGTACACAAATAAATTCATGAAGAACAAAGTGATAAGCATAAGAAGATAAAACAGGTGTAGCTTCAAAATTTTAAGCACATAGAGAGGTGTTTTAGTACCATGCAAATTTCTACAACCATATTTTCCTCTCTCATAATAATTTTCAGTAGCTTCATGAATAAACTTAACAATATAACTATCACATGCAGCATACTTTTCATGATTTCCAAACACATAATTTTTATCAAGTTCAAGAATAGTGGAATTAAAACTTTCAAACTTACTTTTATTAATAATATAACAAGGTAGTTGATCAATCTCAAGAGATATGGGACTCCTAAATAAAGTCAATACTTCTCCAATCCCATTTTCATTAGTAGTACAATTAATATTATCAAGTAACATAGGACCATCATCTAGAGCTTTATCATAAACATTTGCCAAGCAAAATTCTTTAGTACCATGCATTTCGACATCAGGCACAAACAAAGCATTATCATAAGATTTATCAAAGTAGCATGGATTATCATATATAACATCAGCATAATTATTCTCACAAGTTTTACTTATAGGAAATATTTCAAGAGAATCCACAGGAACATAACATTCAACCTCTTTCGGTAAGCATGGAGGACAATCAAATAATGTAAGAGATAAAGAGTTACTCTCATTAGAAGGTTGGCATGGGTAGCTAATCCATTCTTCCTCCTTTTGTTCGTCGCTCTCTTCTTCTTTTTCATCCAATGAGCTTTCAAGTTCATCAATTTCCTCCTCTTTTTCATCCAATGAGCTTTCAGGTTCATCAATTTCTTCTTCCACCGGTTCCTGCAAATTGTGAGTGCATTCTTGTGCATTAATGTGTCTCTCTTTATAATCAAGGATATAAGGATTCCTACTGTAGCATTCTATGCATGAATTAAGGATAGTAGAGACATAATCTTTAAGGTCCTTACAAATAGCACAAGTTTCATAATTCTCAACCATGAAGGATTCTATCTCGGAGGCTCCCATAAATAAGACAAATTGTTCTACCTCTTCGAACCCATAATGAATATAGCAATTCCGATTATAGTTCTTAATTAAAAATTCCTCACTAAAGCCACATTGAAATTTAAGATGTTTAGTATCATGTTCAGAGCAACAGTTTATATCATGGCGTTTAAGCAAGATTCTAGCCATTGTATTCAATTTTTCTATCATAGCACTCATTATTTTACCAGTTCTTGATTTTCTATAATTATTATAACATTCTATAAGCTCCAAATAGGTTGTTGGTTCTCCCATAACAGCAGTTTTTAATTTTTAGGTTTTTCAAATTTTTATGGATTTTTGGGTATATGAGGAAAATAAAACAAGACAAAAATAAACTAGACAAAAGTAAACTAAGCAAAGTAAAACTAGACAGAAATAAACTAAGCACAAATAAACTAGACAGAAATAAACTAGCAAACAAAATAAAATAAAAGAGAGAGAGGTAGAGTGTACTCCCCAGGTGAACTTATGAGTAGAGCTATGCCTCCCCGGCGACGGCGCCAGAAAATAGTCTTGATGACCCACAAGTATAGGGGATCGCAACAGTCTTCGAGGGAAGTAAAACCCAAATTTATTGATTCGACACAAGGGGAGGTAATACTTATAAGCCTTAACAATGAGTTGTCAATTCAGCTGCACCTGGAAAAGCACTAGTAACAGGGTGATGTGAAAGTAGCAGTAATATGAGAGCAGTAGTAATAGTAACACAGCAGCAGTAATAGCAATATGAGAGCAATGGCACCGGAAAATAGTTGATACTACTTCCAATGACATGAAGAACAAGTATATAATGATGCGAGATGGACCGGGGTTCCCAGCTATCTACACTAGTGGTAACTCTCCAATAACAAGTGTTGGGTGAACAAATTACAGTTGGGCAATTGATAGGATTGATAAGGCATTAAGAAAGAACATCAATTCATTAATCATGTAGGCATGTTTTCCATATTTAGTCGTACGTGCTCGCAATGAGAAACTTGCACAACATCTATTGTCCTACCAGCCGGTGGCAGCCGGGCCTCAAGGGAATCTACTGGATATTAAGGTACTCCTTTTAATAGAGCACCGGAGCAAAGCATTAACACTCCGTGAAAACATGTGTCCCTCACATCACCGCCATCCCCTCCGGTTGTCCCGATTTCTGTCACTTCGGGGCCTTTGGTTCCGGACAGTGACATGTGCATACAACTTGTAGATACAATCTAAGCAATAATTATAGAGCTCAAATCTAAGATCATGCCACTCGGGCCCTAGTGACAAGCATTAAGCATAACAAGATTGCAGCAACAATAACTTCACAAACTTTATAGATAGACTAATCATAATGTATCATCCATCGGATCCCAACAAACACAACACCGATTACATCAGATGAATCTCAATCATGTAAGGCAGCTCATGAGATCATTGTATTGAAGTACATGGGGGAGAGAATACCAACTAGCTACAGCTAGAACCCGTAGTCCATGGGGGAACTACTCACGGAGCATGATGGAGGCGATGGCGTTGATGGAGATGGCTTCCGGGGGCACTTCCCCGTCCCGGCAGGTGCCGGGACAGAGACTTCTGTCCCGAATTGGAGTTTGGCGGCGGCGCCCTGGAGTCTTTCGGAGTTTCGTCAAGTGGTACGGTGTTTTTAGGTCGAAAGGGGTTAAATAGGCGAAGAGGCGACGGGAGGGCTGAGGGTGGCCTCCTCATAGGCGCGGCCTGGGGCTGCCCCGCGGCCCACCCTCCTGGTGGCCCCCTCCTCTCCGACTCTTCTTCGGTGTTCCGGATGCTTCCGGGAAAAATAAGATCTTTGGCGTTGATTTCGTCCAATTCCGAGAATATTGCCCGAACAGCCTTTCTGGAACCAAAAACAGCAGAAAACAGGAACTGCATTGTGGCATCTTGTTAATAGGTTAGTTCAAACGCATAAAAACATCATAAAGTGCAAGCAAAACATGTAAGTATTGTCATAAAACAAGCATGGAACGACAGAAATTATGGATACGTTGGAGACGTATCATGCTTCTGCATACAATTATATATCATGTATTTGATTGTCTGCTATGCCATTGTTCTTGTTCTGTGGTTATGTAATTTATCTGGTGCATGTGTTGATGCTATGCTTGGCTGTGGTGATCTGTAGCAAGAGCTAGTGATGCTCTGATGATCAATTTATCATTACTTGCTTGTGAGCAAGTGTGTGCTCCTCTCTGTGACTCACTGGTGCTCATCCAGTTGTGCTTCCTACAGGCTTAGCCTCATGGATGCTGGTGCTTGTCCAGCATCAGTGGATGCTTGCAATGATCCATTGGATCATCTGCAAGATCCAGTGCATCGATTATGCTGCTTCATTTATCTGCTTTGTTTGCCTTAATGTTTGGATAACTGATGTGAACTGCTGATGTCTACGTTCCCCCTCCTTTCCTGTAGACAGTGTTGGGCCTCCAAGTGCAGAGGTTTGTAGAACAGCAGCAAGTTTTCCCTTAAGTGGATCACCCAAGTTTTATCGAACTCAGGGAGGAAGAGGTCAAAGATATCCCTCTCATGCAACCCTGCAACCACAAAGCAAGAAGTCTCTTGTGTCCCCAACACACCTAATAGGTGCACTAGTTCGGCGAAGAGATAGTGAAATACAGGTGGTATGAATATATATGAGCAGTAGCAACGGTGCCAGAAAATAGCTTGCTGGCGTGTAGTTGATGGTGGTAGTATTGCAGCAGTAGTAACACAGTAAAACAGTAAACAAGCAGTAACTCAGCAGTATTTAGGAACAAGGCCTAGGGATTACACTTTCACTAGTGGACACTCTCAACATTGATCACATAACAGAATAGATAAATGCATACTCTACACTTTTGTTGGATGATGAACACATTGCGTAGGATTACACGAACCCTCAATGCCGGAGTTAACAAGCTCCACAATAATGCTCATGTTTAAGTAACCTTAAGTGTAAGATAGATCAAAAGACTAAACCAAGTACTAGCATAGCATGCACACTGTCACCTTCATGCATATGTAGGAGGAATAGATCACATCAATATTATCATAGCAATAGTTAACTTCGCAATCTACAAGAGATCATGATCATAGCATAAACCAAGTACTAACACGGTGCACGCACTGTCACCTTTACACACATGCAGGAGGAATAAAACTACTTTAATAACACATCACTAGAGTAGCACATAGATAGTAGTGATACAAAACTCATATGAATCTCAATCATGTAAAGCAGCTCATGAGATCATTGTATTGAGGTACATAGGAGAGAGATTAACCACATAGCTACCGGTACAGCCCCGAGCCTTGATGGAGAACTACTCCCTCCTCATGGGAGCAGCAGCGGTGATGAAGATGGCGGTGGAGATGGCAGCGGTGTCGATGGAGAAGCCTTCCGGGCACTTCCCCGCTCCGGCAGGGTGCCGGAACAGAGACTCTGTCCCCCGATCTTGGCTTCGTGATGACGGCGGCTCTGGAACTTTTCTCGTATCGTGGCTTCCTCCGTAAGGGTTTTCGATGCAGGGGCTTTATATAGGCGAAGAGGCGGCGCAGAGGGTCGAAGGGGTGGCGACACCATAAGGCGGCGCGGCCAGGGCCTGGGCCGCGCCGGCCTATGGTCTGGGGGCCAGTGCCCTCTGGTCCTTCCGGGTGTTGGAAGCTTCGTGGAAAAATAGGAACCTGGGAGGTGATTTCGTCCAATTCCGAGAATATTTCGTTACTAGGATTTATGAAACCAAAAACAGCAGAAAACAGGCGCTTCGGCATCTTGTTAATAGGTTAGTTCCGGAAAATGCGTAAATACGACATATAATGTGCATAAAACATGTAGGTATCATCAATAAAGTAGCATGGAACATAAGAAATTATCGATACGTTGGAGACGTATCAGCATCCCCAAGCTTAGTTCTGCTCGTCCCGAGCAGGTAAAACGATAACAAAGATAATTTCTTAAGTGACATGCCATCATAACCTTGATCATACTATTGTAAGCATATGAGATGAATGCAGCGATCAAAACAATGGTAATGACATGAGAAAACAACTGAATCATAAAGCAAAGACTTTTCATGAATAGTACTTCAAGACAGGCATCAATAAGTCTTGCATAAAAGTTAACTCATAAAGCAATAATTTAAAGTATAGACATTGAAGCAACACAATGGAAGATTAAGTTTCAGCGGTTGCTTTCAACTTGTAACATGTATATCTCATGGATAATTGTCAACATAGAGTAATATAACAAATGCAATATGCAAGTATGTAGGAATCAATGCACAGTTCACACAAGTGTTTGCTTCTTGAGGTGGAGAGAGATAGGTAAACTGACTCAACATAAAAAGTAAAAGAATGGCCCTTCAAAGAGGAAAGCATCGATTGCTATATTTGTGCTAGAGCTTTTATTTTGAAAACATATAGAGAGCGTAAAAGTAAAGTTTTGAGAGGTGTTTGTTGTTGTCAACGAATGGTAATGGGTACTCTAACCCCCTTGCCAGACAAACCTTCAAAGAGCGGCTCCCATTTTATTTTATTTTTGTGTGGCACTCCTTCCAACCTTTCTTTCACAAACCATGGCTAACCGAATCCTCGGGTGCCTGCCAACAATCTCATACCATGAAGGAGTGCCTTTTTATTTTAGTTTTATTATGATGACACTCCTCCCCACCTTTGCTTTCTCAAGCCATGGCTAACCGAATCCTTCGGGTGCCGTCCAACAATCACATACCATGGAGGAGTGTCTATTTTTGTTAATTAATTTGGGACTGGGAATCCCATTGCCAGCTCTTTTTGCAAAATTATTGGATAAGCGGATGAAGCCACTAGTCCATTGGTGAAAGTTGCCCAACAAGATTGAAAGATAAACACCACATACTTCCTCATGAGCTATAAAACATTAACACAAATCAGAGGTAATAACTTTTGAATTGTTTAAAGGTAGCACTCAAGCAATTTACTTTGGAATGGCGGAGAAATACCATGTAGTAGGTAGATATGGTGGACACAAATGGCATGAATATTGGCTCAAGGATTTGGATGCATGAGAAGTATTCCCTCTCGATACAAGGTTTAGGCTAGCAAGGTTTATTTGAAACAAACACAAGGATGAACCGGTGCAGCAAAACTCACATAAAAGACATATTGTAAACATTATAAGACTTTACACCGTCTTCCTTGTTGTTCAAAACTCAATACTAGAAATTATCTAGACCTTAGAGAGACCAATTATGCAAACCAAATTTTAGCATGCTCTATGTATTTCTTCATTAATGGGTGCAAAGCATATGATGCAAGAGCTTAAACATGAGCACAACAATTGCCAAGTATCACATTATCCAAGACATTTTAGGATTACTACATGTAGCATTTTCCAATTCCAACCATATAACAATATAACGAAGAGGAAACTTCGCCATGAATATTATGAGCTAAGAACACATGTGTTCATACGAACCAGCGGAGCGTGTATCTCTCCCACACAAGGATGAACTTATTCAGAGAATGAAAATAACAAAACAAAAACAAAAATAAAAGCACACAGACGCTCCAAGTAAAGTACATAAGATGTGATGGAATAAAAATATAGTTTCAGGGGAGGAACCTGATGATGTTGTCGATGAAGAAGGGGATGCCTTGGGCATCCCCAAGCTTAGATGCTTGAGTCTTCTTAAAATATGCAGGGATGAACCACGGGGCATCCCCAAGCTTAGAGCTTTCACTCCTCTTGATCTTAGTATATCATTCTCCTCTCTTGACCCTTGAAAACTTCCTTCACACCAAACTTCAAGCAAACTCATTAGAGGGTTAGTGCATCATTAATAATTCACACATTCAGAGGTGACACAATCATTCTTTTCACTTCTGGACATTGCATAATGCTACTGGACATTAATGGATCAAAGAAATAAATCCAACATAGCAAAAGAGGCAATGCGAAATAAAAGGCAGAATCTGTCAAAAACAGAACAGTCCGTAAAGACGAATTTATAAATGGCACCAGACTTGCTCAAATGGAAAAACTCAAAACTAATGAAAGTTGCGTACATATCTGAGGATCACGCTCGTAAATTGGCAGATTTTTTCGAATTTTCTACAGAGAATTATGCCCAGATTCGTGACAGACAGCAATGCTGTTTCTGTGCAGCGATCCCAAATATAACATCAACTTTGACATAGAAACTTTACTTGGCACAAAAACATGATAAGGAGAGGTTGCTACAGTAGTAAACAACTTCCAAGACTCAACAAAACAAAAAATTGCTGTAGTAAAATAAACACATGGGTTATCTCCCAAGAAGTTCTTTCTTTATAGCCATTAAGATGGGCTCAGCAGTTTTAATGATACTTTCGCAAGAAATAATATTTGAAGCAAAAGAGAGCATCCAGAGGCAAATTCAAAACACATTTAAGTCTAACATGCTTCCTATGAAAAGGAATATTGTAAGTAAACAAGTTCAAAAAGCATAATGCAACAAGCATAGAAAGATAAAACAAGTGTAGCTTAAAAAATTTCAGCACATAGAGAGGCATTTTAGTAACATGAAAATTTCTATAACCATATTTTCCTCTCTCATAATAACTTTCAGTAGCATCATGAGCAAACTCAACAATATAACTATTACTTAAAGCATTCTTATCATGAGTCTCATGCATAAAATAATTACTACTCCCAACATAAGCATAGTCATTCTTATTAATTGTAGTGGGAGCAAATTCAACAAAGTAGCTATCAAATATAGGAGGTATATTGTAATCATAATCAAATTTATCCTCCATAATAGGTGGTAACAAAATACTACTATCATTATAATCATCATAAATAGGAGGCAAAGTATCATCAAAGTAAATTTTCTCCTCAATGCTTGGGGGACTAAAAATATCATGCTCATCAAAGCCAGCTTCCCCAAGCTTAGAATTTTCCATATCATTAGCAACAATAGTGTTCAAAGCATTCATATTAATATGTTCCATGGGTTTTTTAATTTTTGCATCAAACCATCCATGTCTTAAATCAGGAAATAGAATAAAAAGGTCATTGTTGTCCATTATACCTAACTAGTGTAAACAAGAAACCAAATGTCGCAATTGCAGAGTCTAAAGGAAATAGCTTCGAGTACTTACAACGGCGCCGGAGAATAGCTTAGTAGCCGAGATCCGGAGTGTGAGTACCTTTACCTTTCCTCCCCGGCGGCGCCAGAAAAAGTGCTTGATGTCTACGTCCCCCCTTCCCTGTAGACAGTGTTGGGCCTCCAAGTGCAGAGGTTTGTAGAACAGCAGCAAGTTTTCCCTTAAGTGGATCACCCAAGGTTTATCGAACTCGGGGAGGAAGAGGTCAAAGATATCCCTCTCATGCAACCCTGCAACCACAAAGCAAGAAGTCTCTTGTGTCCCCAACACACCTAATAGGTGCACTAGTTCGGCGAAGAGATAGTGAAATACGGGTGGTATGAATATATATGAGCAGTAGCAACGGTGCAGAAAATAGCTTGCTAGCGTGTAGTTGGTGGTAGTATTGCAGCAGTAGTAACACAGTAAAACAGTAAACAAGCAGTAGTAACTCAGCAGTATTTAGGAACAAGGCCTAGGGATTACACTTTCACTAGTGGACACTCTCAACATTGATCACATAACAGAATAGATAAATGCATACTCTACACTTTTGTTGGATGATGAACACATTGCGTAGGATTACACGAACCCTCAATGCCGGAGTTAACAAGCTCCACAATAATGCTCATGTTTAAGTAACCTTAAGTGTAAGATAGATCAAAAGACTAAACCAAGTACTAGCATAGCATGCACACTGTCACCTTCATGCATATGTAGGAGGAATAGATCACATCAATATTATCATAGCAATAGTTAACTTCGCAATCTACAAGAGATCATGATCATAGCATAAACCAAGTACTAACACGGTGCACACACTGTCACCTTTACACACATGCAGGAGGAATAAAACTACTTTAATAACACATCACTAGAGTAGCACATAGATAGTAGTGATACAAAACTCATATGAATCTCAATCATGTAAAGCAGCTCATGAGATCATTGTATTGAGGTACATAGGAGAGAGATTAACCACATAGCTACCGGTACAGCCCCGAGCCTTGATGGAGAACTACTCCCTCCTCATGGGAGCAGCAGCGGTGATGAAGATGGCGGTGGAGATGGCAGCGGTGTCGATGGAGAAGCCTTCCGGGGCACTTCCCCGCTCCGGCGGGTGCCGGAACAGAGACTCCTGTCCCCCGATCTTGGCTTCGTGATGACGGCGGCTCTGGAACTTTTCTCGTATCGTGGCTTCCTCCGTAAGGGTTTTCGATGCAGGGGCTTTATATAGGCGAAGAGGCGGCGCGGGAGGGTCGAAGGGGTGGCGACACCATAAGGCGGCGCGGCCGGGGCGCCGCGCCGGCCTATGGTGCAGGGCCCTGCCCCCTCCGGAACTTCCGGGTGTTGGAAGCTTCGTGGAAAAATAGGAACCTGGGAGGTGATTTCGTCCAATTCCGAGAATATTTCGTTACTAGGATTTCTGAAACCAAAAACAGCAGAAAACAGGAACTGGCACTTCGGCATCTTGTTAATAGGTTAGTTCCAGAAAATGCGTAAATACGACATATAATGTGCATAAAACATGTAGGTATCATCAATAAAGTAGCATGGAACATAAGAAATTATCGATACGTTGGAGACGTATCAACTGCCTTGCAGTGATGATCATATAAGTGGATTTGGTAGGGCTAGATGGATGCCAATGCTTGGTTGAGTACCCTAGCCCTCCTTTTGAACCCCACAGGGTGATGATATCAGTGCATGGCTTCTCTGTTGGGATTGGTTAAGTGGTTGAGGTGGCCTCAACATCAACTCTTGCTGTTCAGGAAGCTCCCACCCCATGTTGGCTTGCTGTGAATGAACAACTGCTTTGGCTGATCCCTTTTTGTTGGAATAGCCAGTAGCCTTTGCTGTTGAAACAAAATAGACACATATCGTCTATATGTCTGATGGCATAGGTAGCTGTGGGTGTTAAGTGTGTGGGCTAAGCTAGTCTGTGACTTCATTCTTTGCTGGATTTCTTCAGTTATGCACTGATTTGCATAACTGTTGTTCCCATAGGATGATCTCCTATGTCTTTACCCATATTTGCTTGCACCAAATGGCTTTTCAGCCAGAGGATGACACAAACAGGGTTCTACCCTTCTTTTGTTTCTGTGATGCATGTGGATGCTTAAGTATGAGCAAGATATGATCTTGCTCAGGCTCTTGTGTGGTATACCTCACTCCAGCTCCTAGGATTTGGGTGTTGGTGTAGAGGATTGCTTCTGGATGCTGTTTATGCTTGCCCTGCTCCTCCTAGCTAGCTGATGATGCTTGTTCTGTTTCTGTGTATGACTGGAACTAGTGGAACAGAAGTGACTGTTCTACTGTTCTAGCTGTGCTTGTGTTCTTGATGTTCTTGAGACTTACCCTGTGAAGCTGCTGTCGATGAATGATCTAGGGTTCACTATTGGAGAGGCTTTTATATGATCTCCCTCTCCTTCTCTGGTCGACAACAAGGCCTGGCAGCCTGTTGGTGATTCACCAGCTGTGTGTGTGTGGTGTGTGCATGCACACTGCCTTGTGAGCACTCTGGCTGTGTGTGTGTGCAGATACTTGGTATCTGGCTTGGTCCTTGGCTGTGACTAGATCAGCTCGGCAGAGTTGATCATATCTTCTAAATTTTTATTTCTTTGCTAACCTGCCAAGTGGCAATGCCACTTGGCATAATACTTGTTTTATTTTCTTGTGTTTGTTTTGTTTGTATGCAGGGATCAAGAAGTTGATCAAATGGACATGAAGATCACCAAGTTCAAGATCATATTGTAGATTAGGATAAATTTCATTTACTTGTAATTTTCTTTATCTTTTTCTATTCAAGCAATTCTTGTAATGTGTTGTAATTTTCATTTATTTTCTTATGAATATTGTAAAGACAATGTAATTTGTGTGATGATCAATAAAGCTCAAGATTTTCTCTAATGAGCTTTACTTATTAATTGTCTTGTTCAATATTGTTTATTATTTATTATTTATTTAATGAATTTCCTCACAATTGAATTATGAGATAATTATTTAATGTTTGAATTTGAAATTCAAATTCAACTTAGGTTTGAATTCAATCATGCAACTTAAGTTGTGATGAAATCTCTCCCCTCTCTTCTCAAAACCCTAATTTAGTTGAATGGAAACAAGTTTGTCGCACTCTCGAAACCCTAACCCTGTAAGGTGTCGAGAGAGAAACTTGTCCCCCTTCGATGCAGTTTTTGTTTAAAAGCGCGAAATTTCCCCAGAATTTACAATGCAATGCACATCCCTTTCTAAAATCTACCCCTCGATCATCTCTAAACCTGGGACATTACAGCCTTTCCCCCTTAAAGAAAACTTCGTCCCGAAGTTGTGGTTGTAATACCTGAAGAGTTCGGGGTATGTTTTCCTCAGGTCTTCCTCCTTTTCCCAGGTGGCTTCCCTCTCGGGGTGATGCTTCCATTGTATCTTGCAGTACTTGATAGCTTTATTTCTGAGTTGTTTCCAGCTCTCCTCGAGAATCTTGGCTGGCTTCTCGATGTAAGTCAAATCTGGTTGTAACTCGAGCTCAGCATGTGATACTGGCTCATCTGGGGTCTTTAAGCATTTTCTGAGTTGTGACACATGGAATACATTGTGAACTTGAGCTAGCCTTCCTGGTAGATCCAATTCAAAGGCTAAACCTCGGTTCTGACTCAGTATCTTGAAAGGTCCGATGTATCTAGGGCTCAACTTTCCCTTTACTCCGAATCTCTGAAGACCTTTCATCGGGCTCACCTTAAGATATACCATATCTCCAACTTGTGGCTCCCAAGTCCTTCTCTTTTGATCTGCATAGCTCTTCTGTCGACTTTGGGCTATCTTCAGTCTATCTCTTATGATGTCAATGATGTGTTGCTTTTCCTTGACATAATCTGGGTTGAACTCTTTGCTTGATCCAGCTTCATACCAACATATCGGTGATCTACACTTTCTTCCATACAGAGCTTCGAATGGTGCCATCTTGATACTGCTTTGATAGCTGTTGTTGTATGAGAACTCTGCTAATGGTAAGTGTTCTTCCCATGATCCTCCGAAGTCTAGGGCACAAGCCCTAAGCATGTCCTCTAGGATCTGGTTAGTTCTCTCGGTTTGTCCACCTGTCTGAGGATGATAGGCGGTACTATAGTCCAATTTGGATCCTAAAGCTTCATGTAGTTGCTTCCAGAATGCTGACGTGAACACGGATCCTCGATCCGACACGATCTTCTTGGGCACTCCATGTTTACTCACGATCTCTTTGATGTAAAGATCGATGAGTTTCTCTCCTTTGTCTTGCTGATTTACCGCTAAGAAGTGTGCACTTTTCGTCAACCGGTCCACGATTACCCATATCATGTCCTTCTTTTTATTGGTCATGGGTAGTCCGGTGATGAAATCCATTCCTATCTCCTCCCATTTCCATTCTGGAATAGGTAAAGGTTGTAACTTTCCTGCCGGACTCTGGTGTTCGGCCTTCACTCTTTGGCAAGTATGGCATTCCGCCACATACTGTGCTATTTCTCTCTTCATGTTGTTCCACCAGAATAGTTCCTTTAGATCCATGTACATCTTTGTACTTCCTGGATGGATAGAGTATGGTGTTTGATGGGCTTCCCGGAGTATTACTTCCTTGATCTCAGCACTATCCGGAACACAAATCCTCTTCTGGAACCACAATGATCCCATCTCTCCACGGTGAAATTCTGATGGTCTTCCTTCGTCAATCCTCCTCATCTCCTCTACGATGAATGGATCATCTAATTGACCCATGATTATCTCATTCTTGAGGTTGACATTCATTTCATCGGCTACTTGCAAAGCTGATAGTCCTTCGTGAGCTTCTTTCTCCCAAAGTTGTATTTGGGCTTGGCTTATTTCCTTCTTCAACTCCGGTGAAATTTCTGGTTCTATTCCGCCAGTACTCTTCCTACTCAAGGCATCTGCTACAACATTAGCCTTTCCTGGGGTATAGTTGATGGTCAAATCATAGTCCTTGATCAATTCAAGCCATCTTTTCTGCCTCATATTGAGTTCCTTTTGAGTGAAGAAGTACTTGAGACTCTTATGATCAGTATAGAGCTCACACTTGGCTCCATAGAGAAAATGTCTCCAAGTCTTAAGGGCAAAAACAACTGCTGCTAACTCTAAATCATGTGTTGGATAGTTCACTTCATGAGGTCTGAGTTGCCTTGATCCATATGATATTACTTTCCGGTCTTGCATGAGTACACATCCCAATCCATGTTTGGATGCATCGCAGTACACGGTGTAATCCTTGCCATCTTCCGGAACTGCTAACACCGGTGCTGTGGTGAGTTTTTCTTTCAGAGTTTGAAAACTCTTCTCACACTCATCAGACCACACAAATGGTGTGTTCTTCCTTAGCAGCTTGGTCATCGGTCCTGCGATCTTGGAGAATCCTTCAATGAATCTCCTATAGTATCCTGCCATTCCCAAGAATCCTCGAATTTCCTTGACGTTCTTGGGTGCTTCCCAGTCCAAAACTGAGGCTACTTTGCTTGGGTTTACTGCTATCCCATCCTTACTAATGACATGTCCAAGAAATTCTACTTGATCTAGCCAAAATTCACACTTACTGAACTTGGCATAGAGTTGATGTTCCCTTAGTGTTTGCAACACTATCCTAAGATGTTCAGCGTGTTCAGCTTTGTCCTTGGAATAGATCAAGATATCATCGATGAATACGATGACAAACTTGTCAAGACATGGCATGAAGATCTTATTCATGAGATTCATGAATATTGCTGGGGCATTGGTTAGTCCAAAAGGTACTACGAGATACTCATGATGTCCGTACCTTGAGACAAAGGCTGTTTTTGGAACGTCTTCCTTCTTGATCTTTATCTGGTGATAACCGGATCTTAGATCAATCTTGGAAAAGACTCCCGCGCCTCTGACTTGATCAAAAAGATCTTGGATTCTAGGAAGTGGGTACTTGTTCTTAATTGTAACATTGTTCAAGTTCCTGTAGTCTCCGCACATGCGTCTACCTCCATCTCTTTTATCCACAAAGATCACAGGTGATCCCCATGGTGAGATACTTTCCTGTATGAATCCTTTCTGTTCCAGGTCATCCAATTGTTCCTTGAGTTCTTTCAACTCCTTAGGCCCCATCTTGTATGGTGCTTTAGCAATGGGAGCTGTTCCTGGAATTAGGTCGATAGTAAATTCTATCTCCCTATCTGGTGGCATTCCAGGTAATTCCTTAGGAAATACATCTTGGAATTCGTTGACAACTGGAATGTCCTCCAGTTTCACCTCCTTCATACTGTTCAACTTCAACTCCACTTCAATCTGAGTATGCTTATCTCCTTGGTAAATGATTCTATCTCCACCTGGGCTTTTCAAAGACACTGTCTTATGGGTACAATCTATAAGTGCGCCATTTTCCTCTAACCAGTTCATACCAAGAATGACATCAATGTCCTTCATCGGTAAAATGAACAGGTCTGCGTCAAACGCACACTTATTGATCATAATGACTTGTCCAGGTTTAGTGTGGGTTACTAATATCGTTCCCCCCGCAGAAAGTATGGTTATAGGTTTATCTAACTTATTGCATCTAATCCCATGTTTGATGATGAATTGCTGGGAAATGAATGATGTAGTTGCACCAGTATCAAAAAGTACTTTGCCAGGATGAGTGAGTATCTGGAGCGTACCTATCACTGCTTGATCGGAGTTCACCACCTCCTCCAAGCTGGTGCAGTTTAGCTTGCCGAAGGGTTTCTTGTTCTTCCAGTTCCCTCCGGTGTTTCCTCCTCGGCTTCCTCCTCCTCCTGACTGACCTCCTTCATTCTTTCTCTTGGGGCAATCCCTAAGCATGTGGCCTTCCTCTCGACAGCCAAAGCATATTATCCTTGGCTTTCTGCAATCCTTGGAAAGATGTCCTGATTTCCCACAGACTCGACACTTATTTTGGTTTCCAGGCTGGAATCCTTGGTTCCTCCTGTTATAGTTGCTGTTGTTGTTGTTGTTGTTGTTGTTGTTGTTGTTGTTGTTGTTGTTGTTGTTGTTGTTGTTGTTGTTGTATCTTGGTTTAAAGCTCAAACTCATGTTTGGCTTGTTGCTGATATACCTCTTAGGCTCATATTTGGCCTTCTTCCTCTTCTCCTCTTGCAGTTGTTTGAAATCATCTTCCAGAGTGATGGCTGCATCCACCAACTCCTGGAATTCAGTCGCTCTCAGCATTCTAAGCTGTACCTTAAACTGAGGATTTAATCCTCGCATAAACCTCTTCTTTTTCTTGTCCTCGGTATTAACCTCCTCCACGGCATACCGAGACAACTTCGAGAATTCCCTGACATATGTCAGAATAGCATTGTCTTTCTGCTCAAGACTCTCAAATTCTCGACGCTTCAACTCCACAATGCTTTCAGGGACATTGGATTCCCTGAACTTCCTTTTGAACTCTTCCCATGTGAATACTTTTTCGGCCGGGTATACGGCTACTATATTATCCCACCAAGATGCGGCGGGTCCACACAACAAGTGTGTAGCATAACGGACCTTCTCCTGGTCGTTGCAACCAACAGTATTGAGCTTTCGCTCGGTGTCCATAAGCCAGTCTTCCGCGTCCATTGGCTCGGGCGCGTATGCAAAAGATATTGGCTTTGTGTTCTGGAAGTCTGCCAAAGTGACTCCCTGATTCTCATGTCTCTCAACTCTGTTCTGTTGCAGCAGCTCCTGGAAGAATCTATTCTGCTGCTCCAACGTCACACGCTGTCTTTCTTCCATCATCTGCATGTACTGGACAAAGTTCTGCTGCGTCATGGGTGGTGGTGGTGGTAACTGAGTCCTGGCTGCTTCATCGGCTTCAGCCTTCTGTCTGGCCTCGCGCTCGATGCGCTGCTCTTCACTCTCCTCACTCGGCGCTCCCGACATATCCCCCTAGTTCTGCAACACAAAGTGGTACTCATAGTTACTCCATGCGCAAGTTTTCTGAGCTCAACTTTGTGCACAGAACTAGTCACGCAATGGAAATCAAGAAGCAAATGCAAATCATACAAAACATATACCCTGTATATACATACATAAGTGGTCTTATTACAATACTCAGTAGCGATGTGAGTATGCAAACTCACTTATTAAAGTATATGTACAAATTTATACAAATATTACATACTACAATACATGTGGTACAACTGTATTGTAGTCTCGCCTCCCATGGTGGTCTCTAGTCGTGCTTCACTCCCGGTACATCCCAGGCTTCCATCCGGTCGAACGTGAAGTCCTCCTGACAGAATCTGGAACATAGGGTCTTCCCGTAGGCTTGTAGTCGGAATCGGATGATGTTCCGAGGGCAAAATCTGTGTTCATGAACTGGTCATTCAGTGCATCATAGTCCACCCATCGGGTGTACTCCCCGGTGACTCCGCCAAAGGTATTCCCACCTTCAGTATCAGACTCAATCAGCATCGGATACCCCTCAATATCTCCTCTTTCATACTGATTGTTCTGAAACTGGGTTGTGGCATCATCATTCATCTCAGGATTATACCTAACCGAATCACTAGGGTTTCCAGTATCTTCTCCCCAACGCCAACCTGTTGAGTTTTCTATAGGAGTCACGGAATGCTGATGGTTTCCGGATTCCTCGCCACCTTCATATCCTCCATAGGAGTTATTAGGAAAATACCTAGGAGTAATAGGTGTGGTTTGCTGTTCTGGATGGTCAATACTAATGTAATCACCAGCTGAGTAAACTGGTGTAGGCACCACTCCCTCCATGGGTTCCTTTCCTTTTGTCTCCTCCTTGGGCTCGGTGAACTCTTCTAGCATTGTATCAATTGCTCCCGTCAAATGACGGTTCAACTGAAATAACAATGATAGTAAGTTACGGCTATTGTCCATATATTTAGCCGCTTCAGCGGGTTTGCGTTTGGCGTATTTAAAATGGTTCAGCATGGGATCATCCTCTTCCTCCAAGTGAGGAATGTGGGTGAATTCGGAACCCATAAGCTCTTTCGTCTTATGTTCCCGGATATCGGTTATGGCTCTCATAACAGCTATATGGTAGGCTGTGTTGATGGTTCTGGCTTCTCCTGCTGGCATAACTACGCTCATTCCCAAAGATTCGGGAAGTCGTAGCCCTACTCTACACTTTGCCAATACTGGTCCATCATAGTACCAATATTTCATCACTTGAATTTGGGGATCGCACCCAAATTCAAGTAACATGGCACGTAGAATGTCTGCAAGTCCTCCGTCGTATTCACTCAAGTTTGACGTCTTCACTTTCACATTACGTCCCGGGCGTGAACTTGCCATTGTTGGCTGTAGAAATAGAAAGAATATAAGATTAGTAATAATGCATCATAATAGAGATAATAAAGAATTATCGCACTAAAAGATATGATTGTTCTATTCTCAAGTGAATATACACCATATTTTTAGAGAATTCTTTACTAATCCTATTTGACTCCTAACGTTTTCGTCCCATTTACTAGGTTCCAACCTAAGGTCAAAGCTTTTGCTCTGATACCAACTGTGGTGACCCTGCATACCACTACATGTTGTAGTATGCCAGTCGTTGATATAACATTCGCGAAGTACCAATCCGCAAATATTACATCCCTCAGAGTAGTACAACAGAACATAGCAGGTCCATAACTCATTCATACATTATTACAAACCAAAGGTACACATCATCCTGGAGCTCCTCTTGGGTCCTGAGAGGGTTACTCCTGGGTTCGAGGCGAACCCAACTTAACTTACAATATAGAAGTTTCATGAGACTAAACATTTATTCTCTCGAGCAGCTAAGTATTAAGAGTTCGTGCTGCTCGGCTACTACTACTACTCGATACTTCTAGGCTTGGTCTCCTCCTGAAGCCTCCCCGGTTCCGTAGACTATGAGGTAGTCTACGCCTTCAATACCTCCAGAGGTCTGGTTCTTCATAGCCGATGATGTCGGCTCCTTCAGGGTTGTCGTTGTCCTCCTCCAGATGGTTCAGACAGTCTAAGCAGGGGATTTAAGAGTGGTATGAGTACGAGCGTACTCAACAAGTTCATATTAGGAAAGAGGTGTTTGATGCACTAACTACGGTACCAGGCCAGAAAGTCTGATACCATGCAAGTTTTGATAACCATTTCTTCAAAAGGTTGTTTTTATTCAGAAGAACTATGTCCGTCAGCCTTCACCGGTTTACTAGAACTTCATGGAGTTCCTTTCCGGCAGCGTTCGCAGTTCCAAATCCCGGAACAAGGAGTGATTGTCACGATTCGTTACACTCTGCAGAGGTGTGTTTCTTTACCCATAAGAGATCTTAACCTTGGTGCCAACCGGGCAGCTTTCCCGTCCACACTTCCTTTGGTGTGAGGCCCGGTATAAGGTCCTAGCCGTTCATATTCCTCCGCTACCTCGCACACCCACCCTTTGTTGCATCCCCGACCCTGGGTCCTCGCCGGTCCCATTATTCCCATATTTCAGGGTGGACCCCGACCACGACGACAGTTTGGGATCGAACCAAACTCCTTCGCCGGTAGATGCAACCCCTCATAGACCGCAATACCGTGGGGACTTGAGGCTTCCCCAGCCACCAAATGATCTTCGGGCTACAAGTGTTCTACGGACAAAGCCGTGGGGACTTGAGGCTTCCCCAGCCACCAAATGCACCCTAGGATTCAAGTGTTCTCCGGTAAAGCGCGTCCGTTGATGTACGAGAGGTGGAAATACAATTGGCTACTCCGTCCCATTCCAGATCCTATGGTGAACACGGTTTATACGGCACAAGAATCACTGGACGACATTTGTTGCTTAATCCTAGATGGATATAAACCCTTGCAATGGAACCTCCACCATACCAACACAATCCATGGTTCCATTGCCCACCACATAGTCATATTCATAGTTATGAAAATAGTGGTTTTGTTTTTATGCAATAGTGATAAACATAGTACTTTGCAAGTAATTTGGTAAAAATACTCAAATGACATGAGCAAGCGATGAACTTGCCTGAACACTGCAAAGTGTTGCAGTTGGATGGTGTGGACTGACCCTTGTCCTCTGTTGCTGAAAAAATAGCATCATTGTCCGATAAGGGCAATGGTTAAAGAAGCAATTATGCATGATTCAGCTTTTAGGGTTGTTTCCCCCCTTTTCCGGTGTTTATTATTTTATGTAGAAGGTTAATACTAAGAACAATTTAGAGATATTCTGTTTAGGGTAAAATACAACCTTGAAATGTTGTCAAGGTGTTTTTATAGTCCAAAGGTATTAATGGACTTATTTTCATTATTGAAAATAATATGTGTGATTTAAATGATTATTTAAATCATTAATTTAAGACTTATTCTTGATTGTCTTCAAAAATTCCTTTTGATATTTTATTCATGTAGAGAATTTTATGCTGATCAATTTTCATATTTTTAATTATTTTTTTAGAGCCATAAAATAATTATTGTGCTTTTCTAAAGTTTATGCATTTTAATAGAATTTGTGAAAAGGCAAAAATGCCCCTGGGCCCACCTGTCGGTGCAACCCAGTGGTTAGATCGAACCGACCGGCTCGGTCCGGCTCGACCAGCCCCATTCCCCTCTCTCCTCTCACGCGCGACCAAACCCTATCCCTCTCCCGTCGCTCTGGCGATCCGTGGTCGCCGCCGCCGTCGCCGATTTACCCCGGCCGCCTCCGGCCATCTCTGGCGACGAGATAGGTCGCAAAAGAACGGCCGCACGACGGCGCACCGATCTATCCGCGGCGATCTAGTTTTCCTCGCCGCCATCGCTCTTCCCCGACACCTCAGCGACATGGCCATGGTGGTTCGCGGCGACTTCGTCGATGCCGACGAGCCTGGTGCCGTGGCGTGGCCGTGTGCCTCGCCATGGTTGTGCTGGAGCCTCCGCGCCTTGGCGACCGCCTGGCTTGGCCCAGGCTTGGCGCTGCCGTGGCAGGCAGTGCCGCCGTGCCGCCACGGTGACGCCGTGGTGCTGCTCCAGGTTAGTACCCCCCGGTTCTCCTCCTTCTTCTAGCTAGAGATGCGGCTGCTCCTCCCCATGGAGAGGTCATGCCGTGCTGCTACTGCTGCGCTACTAGCTGCTGCTGCTGTGTTTGCTGTTGCTGTGCGTATGCTGCTGCTGCCATGGATTGCTAGCTGCTGCTGCTCTTCTAGCTTTGTTCTATGCACTACTGTTGTATCCTATACTCCTACTGCGGCCCTCCTGTGAATGCTCATGAGCATCCAGTGATGCTCATGGCCTACTGACTGGCTCCTGTGATAACTACTGCCACAAGGATATCCTGTGTGTGCATAATCTGGGCCCTGGCTTGATCATGATGCATGATTCTTGTGGGATGCAAGTGTCAGTGCCCCTGTGTGATGATTATTGAACTGTAGCTCCTGGGAATGTCCTACTGAGCATGATGGTTGACTAGACAGCTCTAACCCTTGTTAGTGTGCTTCTGCATACAATTATATATCATGTATTTGATTGTCTGCTATGCCATTGTTCTTGTTCTGTGGTTATGTAATTTATCTGGTGCATGTGTTGATGCTATGCTTGGCTGTGGTGATCTGTAGCAAGAGCTAGTGATGCTCTGATGGTCAATTTATCATTACTTGCTTGTGAGCAAGTGTGTGCTCCTCTCTGTAACTCACTGGTGCTCATCCAGTGCTTGTTGGTGGATGCTAGTGCTTGCCAAGCATTGTGGATGCTTGCAATGATCCATTGGATCATCTGCAAGATCCAGTGCATCAGTAGCTTGCCTGCTTCATTTATCTGCTTTGTTTGCCTTAATGTTTGGATAACTGATGTGAACTGCCTTGCAGTGATGATCATATAAGTGGATTTGGTAGGGCTAGATGGATGCCAATGCTTGGTTGAGTACCCTAGCCCTCCTTTTGAACCCCACAGGGTGATGATATCTGTGCATGGCTTCTCTGTTGGGATTGGTTAAGTGGTTGAGGTGGCCTCAACAACAACTCTTGCTGTTTAGGAAGCTCCCACCCCATGTTGGCTTGCTGTGAATGAACAACTGCTTTCTGGCTGATCCCTTTTTGTTGGAATAGCCAGTAGCCTTTGCTGTTGAAACAAAATAGACACATATCGTCTATATGTCTGATGGCATAGGTAGCTGTGGGTGTTAAGTGTGTGAGCTAAGCTAGTCTGTGACTTCATTCTTTGCTGGATTTCTTTAGTTATGCACTAATTTGCATCACTGTTGCTCCCATAGGATGATCTCCCTATGTCTTTACCCATATTTGCTTGCACCAAATGGCTTTTCAGCCAGAGGATGACACAAACAGGGTTTGATACGTCTCCAACGTATCGATAATTTCTGATGTTCCATGCTACTTTATTGATGATACCTACATGTTTTATGCACATTATATGTCGTATTTATGCGTTTTCTGGAACTAACCTATTAACAAGATGCCGAAGTGCCACTGCTGTTTTTGGTTTCAGAAATCCTAGTAACGAAATATTCTCGGAATTGGACGAAATCAACGCCCGGTTCCTATTTTGCCCGGAAGCATCCAGAACACCCGAGAGCCGCCGAGGGGGCCCCTGTGGGCCCCAGATGATAGGGTGGCGCGGCCAGGGCTGGGCCCGCGCCACCCTATGGTGTGGTCGCCCCTTCGCCCCTCCGACGCTGCCCTTTCGCCTATATAAAGCCCCGCATCGAAAACCCTTACGGAGGAAGCCACGGTACGCGAAACCTTCCAGCCGCCGCCATCGCGAAGCCAAGATCCGGGGGACAGGAGTCTCTGTTCCGGCACCCTGCCGAGCGGGGAAGTGCCCCGGAAGGCTTCTCCATCGACACCGCTGCCATCTCCACCGCCATCTTCATCACCGCCGCTGCTCCCATGAGGAGGGAGTAGTTCTCCATCGAGGCTCGGGGCTGTACCGGTAGCTATGTGGTTAATCTCTCTCCTATGTACTTCAATACAATGATCTCATGAGCTGCCTTACATGATTGAGATTCATATGAGTTTTGTATCACTATTCATCTATGTGCTACTCTAGTGATGTTATTAAAGTACTCTATTCCTCCTCCACGTGTGTAATGGTGACAGTGTGTGCACCGTGTGAGTACTTGGCGTAGGCTATGATTGTGATCTCTTGTAGATTGCGAAGTTAACTATTGCTATGATAATATTGATGTGATCTATTCCTCCTACATATGCATGAAGGTGACAGTGTGCATGCTATGCTAGTACTTGGTTTAGTCTTTTGATCTATCTTACACTAAAGGTTACTAAAATATGAGCATTATTGTGGAGCTTGTTAACTCCGGCATTGAGGGTTCGTGTAATCCTACGCAATGTGTTCATCATCCAACAAAAGTGTACAGTATGCATTTATCTATTCTGTTATGTGATCAATGTTGAGAGTGTCCACTAGTGAAAGTGTAATCCCTAGGCCTTGTTCCTAAATACTGCTATCACTGCTTGTTATGCGTTACTACTGCTGCGTTACTACTGCATGTTTACTTTCCGCAATTAATATTACTACCATCAATCGCACGCCAAGCTATTTTCTGCGCCGTACTCGCTCATATTCATTCATACCACTTGTATTTCACTATCTCTTCGCCGAACTAGTACACCTATTAGGTGTGTTGGGGACACAAGAGACTTCTTGCTTTGTGGTTGCGGGTTGCATGAGAGGGATATCTTTGACCTCTTCCTCCCCGAGTTCGATAAACCTTGGGTAATCCACTTAAGGGAAACTTGCTGCTGTTCTACAAACCTCTGCTCTTGGAGGCCCAACACTGTCTACAAGAATAGAAGCACCCGTAGACATCAAGCACTTTTCTGGCGCCGTTGCCGGGGAGGGAAGGTAAACGGCACTCACACATTGGCAAGCCCGGCAACTAAGCACTTTTCCTCCCTCGTCAACTACGCGCCAAGCACTTTTCTGGCGCGTTGCCGGGAGGAAAGGTAAAAGGCACTCATACTTCGGTTCCAGGTAACAGTACTTTTCCGGCGCCATTGTGTGTGTACTCGAAGCTATTTCCTTTAGACTCTATTGCGACACATTTGGTTTCTTGTTTACACTAGTTAGGCATAATGGACAACAATGACCTTTTTATTCTATTTCCTGATTTAAGACATGGATGGTTTGATGCGAAAATTAAAAAACCCATGGAACATATTAATATGAATGCTTTGAACACTATTGTTGCTAATGCTATGGAAAATTCTAAGCTTGGGGAAGCTGGCTTTGATGAGCATGATATTTTTAGTCCCCCAAGCATTGAGGAGAAAATTTACTTTGATGATACTTTGCCTCCCATTTATGATGATTATAATGATAGTAGTATTTTGTTACCACCTGTTATGGAGGATAAATTTGATTATGATTACAATATACCTCCTATATTTGATAGCTACTTTGTTGAATTTGCTCCCACTACAATTAATAAGAATGACTATGCTTATGTTGGGAGAAGTAATTATTTTATGCATGAGACTCATGATAAGAATGCTTTAAGTGATAGTTATATTGTTGAGTTTGCTCATGATGCTACTGAAAGTTATTATGAGAGAGGAAAATATGGTTGTAGAAATTTTCATGTTACTAAAACACCTCTCTATGTGCTGAAATTTTTGAAGCTACACTTGTTTTATCTTCCTATGCTTGTTACTTTGCTCCTCATGAACTTGTTTATTCACAAGATTCCTATGCATAGGAAGCATGTTAGACTTAAATGTGTTTTGAATTTGCCTCTTGATGCTCTCTTTTGCTTCAACTTCTATTTCTTACGAGTGCATCATTAAACTGAGCCCATCTTAATGGCTATAAAGAAAGAACTTCTTGGGAGATAACCCATGTGTTTATTTTACTACAGCAATTTTTGTTTTGTTGAGTCTTGGAAGTTGTTTACTACTGTAGCAAACCTCTCCTTATCATGTTTTTGTGCCAAGTAAAGTTTCTATGTTAAAGTTGATGTTATATTTGGGATCGCTGCGCAGAAACAGCATTGCTGTCTGTCACGAATCTGGGCTAAGTCTCTGTAGAAAATTCGAAAAATCTGCCAATTTACGAGCCTGATCCTCAGATATGTACGCAACTTTCATTAGTTTTGAGTTTTTCCATTTGAGCAAGTCTGGTGCCAGCTTTAAATTCGTCTTTACGGACTGTTCTGTTTTTGACAGATTCTGCCTTTTATTTCGCATTGCCTCTTTTGCTATGTTGGATTTATTTCTTTGATCCATTAATGTCCAGTAGCTTTATGCAATGTCCAGAAGTGAAAAGAATGTTTGTGTCACCTCTGAACATGTGAATTTTTGATTATGCACTAACCCTCTAATGAGTTTGCTTGAAGTTGGTGTGAAGGAAGTTTTCAAGGGTCAAGAGAAGAGGGTGATATAATGTGATCGAGAAGAGTGAAAGGTCTAAGCTTGGGGATGCCCCCGTGGTTCATCCCTGCATATTTTAAGAAGACTCAAGCATCTAAGCTTGGGGATGCCCAAGGCATCCCCTTCTTCATCGACAACATCATCAGGTTCCTCCCCTGAAACTATATTTTTATTCAGTCACATCTTGTGTTCTTTACTTGGAGCGTCTGTTTTTTTTTGTTTTTGTTTGAATAAAATGGATCCTAGCATTCACTTTGTGGGAGAGAGACACGCTCCGCTGTTGCATATGGACAAATATGTCCTTAGGCTTTACTCATAATGTTCAAGGCGAAGTTTCCTCTTCGTTAAATTGTTATATGGTTGGAATTGAAAAATGCTACATGTAGTAATTGGTAAAATGTCTTGGATAATGTGATACTTGGCAATTGTTGTGCTCATGTTTAAGCTCTTGCATCATATACTTTGCACCTATTAGTGAAGAAATACATAGAGCATGCTAAAATTTGGTTTGCATAATTGGTCTCTCTAAGGTCTAGATAATTTCTAGTATTGAGTTTGAACAACAAGGAAGACGGTGTAGAGTCTTATAATGTTTACAATATGTCTTTTATGTGAGTTTTGTTGCACTGGTTCATCCTTGTGTTTGTTTCAAATAACCTTGCTAGCCTAAGCCTTGTATCGAGAGGGAATACTTCTTATGCATCCAAATCCTTGAGCCAACCACTATGCCATTTGTGTCCACCATACCTACCTACTACATGGTATTTATCCGCCATTCCAAAGTAAATTGCTTGAGTGCTACCTTTAAACAATTCAAAAATTATCACCTCTTATTTGTGTCAATGTTTTATAGCTCATGAGGAAGTATGTGGTGTTTTATCTTTCGATCTTGTCATTTACTTTTGACAGACTTTCACAATGGACTAGTGGCACATCCGCTTATCCAATAATTTTGCAAAAAGAGCTGGCAATGGGGTTCCCAGCCCCAATTAATTAACTTTCATTAATAATTCTCTTCATATGTTTTGCTCTGATTCATCAGTAAGCAACTTAATTTTGCAAATAGACACTCCTCCATGGTATGTGAATGTTGGAAGGCACCCGAGGATTCGGTTAGCCATGGCTTGTGTAAGCAAAAGGTTGGGAGGAGTGTCATCCATAAATAAAGAAAAACTAAACTAAAGTACATGTGTAAACAAAAGAGAAGAGGGATGATCTACCTTGCTGGTAGAGATAACGTCCTTCATGGGAGCCGCTCTTGAAAGTCTGGTTGATGAGGTAGTTAGAGTGCCCACTACCACTCGTTGACAACAACAAACACCTCTCAAAACTTTATTTTTATGCTCTCTTTATGTTTTCAAAATAAAAGCTCTAGCACAAATATAGTAATCGATGCTTTCCTCTTTGAAGGACCATTCTTTTACTTTTATTGTTGAGTCAGTTCACCTATCTCTCTCCACCTCAAGAAGCAAACACTTGTGAACTGTGCATTGATTCCTACATACTTGCTTATTGCATTTGTTATATTACTCTATGTTGACAATTATCCATGAGATATGCATGTTGAAAGTTGAAAGCAACCGCTGAAACTTAATCTTCTTTTGTGTTGCTTCAATACCTCTACTTTGAATTATTGCTTTATGAGTTAACTCTTATGCAAGACTTATTGATGCTTGTCTTGAAAGTACTATTCATGAAAAGTCTTTGCTTTATGATTCACTTGTTTACTCATGTCATTACCATTGTTTTGATCGCTGCATTCATTACATATGTTTACAATATGATCAAGGTTATGATGGCATGTCACTTAAGAAATTATCTTTGTTATCGTTTTACCTGCTCGGGACGAGCAGAACTAAGCTTGGGGATGCTGATATGTCTCCAACGTATCGATAATTTCTGATGTTCCATGCTACTTTATTGATGATACCTACATGTTTTATGCACATTATATGTCGTATTTATGCTTCGGAACTAACCTATTAACAAGATGCCGAAGTGCCGTTTTTCTGTTGTTTTTGGTTTCAGAAATCCTAGTAACGAAATATTCTCGGAATTGGACGAAATCAACGCCTGTTCCTATTTTGCCCCATCCGAACACCCGAGAGCCGCGAGGGGGCCCTGTGGCCCCGATGATAGGGTGGCGCGCCAGGGCTGGGCCCGCGCCACCCTATGGTGTGGTCGCCCCTTCGCCCCTCCGACGCTGCCCTTTCGCCTATATAAAGCCCCGCATCGAAAACCCTTACGGAGGAAGCCACGGTACGCGAAACCTTCCGAGCCGCCGCCATCGCGAAGCCAAGATCTGGGGACAGAGTCTCGTTCCGGCACCCTGCCGAGCGGGAAGTGCCCCGGAAGGCTTCTCCATCGACACCGCTGCCATCTCCACCGCCATCTTCATCACCGCTGCTCCCATGAGGAGGAGTAGTTCTCCATCGAGGCTCTGGGCGGTAGCTATGTGGTTAATCTCTCTCCTATGTACTTCAATACAATGATCTCATGAGCTGCCTTACATGATTGAGATTCATATGAGTTTTGTATCACTATTCATCTATGTGCTACTCTAGTGATGTTATTAAAGTACTCTATTCCTCCTCCACGTGTGTAATGGTGACAGTGTGTGCACCTTGTGAGTACTTGGTGTAGGCTATGATTGTGATCTCTTGTAGATTGCGAAGTTAACTATTGCTATGATAATATTGATGTGATCTATTCCTCCTACATATGCATGAAGGTGACAGTGTGCATGCTATGCTAGTACTTGGTTTAGTCTTTTGATCTATCTTACACTAAAGGTTACTAAAATATGAGCATTATTGTGGAGCTTGTTAACTCCGGCATTGAGGGTTCGTGTAATCCTACGCAATGTGTTCATCATCCAACAAAAGTGTAGAGTATGCATTTATCTATTCTGTTATGTGATCAATGTTGAGAGTGTCCACTAGTGAAAGTGTAATCCCTAGGCCTTGTTCCTAAATACTGCTATCACTGCTTGTTACTGTTTTACTGCGTTACTACTGCATGTTTACTTCCCGCAATATTACTACCATCAACTGCACGCCAGCAAGCTATTTTCTGGCGCCGTACTACTGCTCATATTCATTCATACCACTTGTATTTCACTATCTCTTCGCCGAACTAGTACACCTATTAGGTGTGTTGGGGACACAAGAGACTTCTTGCTTTGTGGTTGCAGGGTTGCATGAGAGGGATATCTTTGACCTCTTCCTCCCCGAGTTCGATAAACCTTGGGTAATCCACTTAAGGGAAACTTGCTGCTGTTCTACAAACCTCTGCTCTTGGAGGCCCAACACTGTCTACAAGAATAGAAGCACCCGTAGACATCAGGGTTCTACCCTTCTTTTGTTTCTGTGATGCATGTGGATGCTTAAGTATGAGCAAGATATGATCTTGCTCAGGCTCTTGTGTGGTATACCTCACTCCAGCTCCTAGGATTTGGGTGTTGGTGTAGAGGATTGCTTCTGGATGCTGTTTATGCTTGCCCTGCTCCTCCTAGCTAGCTGATGATGCTTGTTCTGTTTCGTGTATGTGGAACTAGTGGAACAGCAGTGACTGTTCTACTGTTCTAGCTGTGCTTGTGTTCTTGCTGTTCTTGAGACTTACCCTGTGAAGCTGCTGTCGATGAATGATCTAGGGTTCACTGTTGGAGAGGCTTTTATATGATCTCCCTCTCCTTCTCTGGTCGACAACAAGGCCTGGCAGCCTGTTGGTGATTCACCAGCTGTGTGTGTGTGGTGTGCTGCATGCACACTGCCTTGTGAGCACTCTGGCTGTGTGTGTGTGCAGATACTTGGTATCTGGCTTGGTCCTTGGCTGTGACTAGATCAGCTCGGCAGAGTTGATCATATCTTCTAAATTTTTATTTCTTTGCTAACCTGCCAAGTGGCAATGCCACTTGGCATAATACTTGTTTTATTTTCTTGTGTTTGTTTTGTTTGTATGCAGGGATCAAGAAGTTGATCAAATGGACATGAAGATCACCAAGTTCAAGATCATATTGTAGATTAGGATAAATTTCATTTACTTGTAATTTTCTTTATCTTTTTCTATTCAAGCAATTCTTGTAGTGTGTTGTAATTTTCATTTATTTTCTTATGAATATTGTAAAGACAATGTAATTTGTGTGATGATCAATAAAGCTCAAGATTTTCTCTAATGAGCTTTACTTATTAATTGTCTTGTTCAATATTGTTTATTATTTATTATTTATTTAATGAATTTCCTCACAATTGAATTATGAGATAATTATTTAATGTTTGAATTTGAAATTCAAATTCAACTTAGGTTTGAATTCAATCATGCAACTTAAGTTGTGATGAAATCTCTCCCCTCTCTTCTCAAAACCCTAATTTAGTTGAATGGAAACAAGTTTGTCGCACTCTCGGAACCCTAACCCTGTAAGGTGTCGAGAGAGAAACTTGTCCCCCTTCGATGCAGTTTTTGTTTAAAAGCGCGAAATTTCCCCAGAATTTACAATGCAATGCACATCCCTTTCTAAAATTTACCCCTCGATCGTCTCTAAACCTGGGACATTACAGCCTCTTCGGAAGAGGTTACGAGTAGGAAGCGCCACCGTGATGAGGACGACGAGGCGGGGCCATCAAAGAAGATGAAGAAGTAGTTTAAAATAATTATATGTAATTTGATTATGTTTTTTCGAAGTTTTTATATGTAATTTGTTGATGTTGCACCGATTTGAGTATTAGTAAAGAGTTTTCTTCTATCTATTAAAATTGATTTTTTAAGTTTTGGGGACGCGTTTGGCGGACGCGGCTGGAGAGCGATGTCCCCCAAACGCGGCACGGACAAAACACGTTCCCAAACGCGACACGAACAAAACATGTCCCAAACGCTAAATCCGGCGCGGTTTGGGGGATTCGACTGGAGATGCTCTAAGGGATAGTCAGGAGCACTTTTTTTTTGAAAAGTCAGGAGCACATATTAGATTGGCGCATATAGGAAGTTCTAACCTGAACATGCCCAGTTAGTATAACTGATTTTTAAATCCTATCAGAGAAGTGGATAAATAGTCAGATCATGTGCTTCCTGTACCAGCTTTAAATCAGCAATCGAGTAGTGCTAGGAGTACTCCACTAAACAGGTCACTGTCCGGTCAGTCTGAACCGTTAAACAGCTTAGCCGGCGTCATATCAGATTTGACGAGAACAGGGGACTTAGTTCTCCAGTATATTTATCTTCAACTAGATCTTGAATAAAAGAAACTTTCAGAAGGGAATCAAAGTAGTCACTTCCAATATCTTCTAGTTGTCGCCGTCCATTCATCGGATTGACAAAGCCATGTGATATCCACTGGGAAATCAACTGGTTTTTGTAGATACGGTAGCCTTTCGGAAATACAGAGCAAAGGACAAAGCACTGCTTGAGATCATCTGATAGTTGAAAATAGCTCAGTCTCAAGGATCCTGAAACTCAAGGAACAGACAGAGGCCAGAATAACCTTGAAACCTAGAACTAAATAAAAGAAGGCAGCCAATAAACTCTTCCCATCACTCCGTCGTACATGTAGCTCGATATGGAAATGCGGCGGGCCAGCCTTAGCGGCGCCAGGCCCTCTATCATGTTCGTGTGCCTAGGTCTTCACTCAATCGTGTGGAAGCAGGCAACGTTGATCTCAATCGTGTGCCTAGGCCCTCCGATGATGTCTGCGGTGGTGGGGCGTGCAACGTTGCCGACTCTATAGTTCATATGGTTCATAGACTGTGTGAGCCACCAAGTGCGTTGAATTTGACGACTGGGCCAGCATGGATACAGCGGCGCCCATTGGCTCTTTTTCGTAAGGAATATGGAGTTGGTTGTTTACTATCAATGAGAAATTTCAGCATTTCAAGTTGACCTCAAATCCCTTCCACAAGAAGTCGAGAACTTAGAAGAGATTCCCCAAACTAAGTGCAGAAATATTATTAGTGATTTGCTGTACTGAGAATTTCTTAAGTTTCAGCCCACTTAGAATTTCTTAAGTGGAGTTGCACAGTTTTTAGGCGACTGAGATTTAAGACATAGAGAAACTCTTTTCTGTTAAGTGAGAAATGTTGGAAGGATGGAAACATGCTCGAATTGCCCATTTATTACACTGATACTCTGTGCTAAAATTTGGTTTGTGGCACAACTATTTCCTTAATTGGCAGTGCGACTGGACGCGATAAATATCAGTTGCCATTAGCTAGGTTAGGGGAAATTGGCGTCTGCTTTGGTTCGTTTCTTACATATGGGATCCACCGTTAAGCCAAGTTGAAGGAGACGAAACAAATAAATATTGACCGTTTTTCTTACATGCAAGACCATCACTTTACGAGAAAAGGTCAACCAAAACGCATTCTATCCCCGACCTCGACCCCGCCCCCGCCCTTCTCTCTTGGTGCCCCCTCCTAGCTATGCCGCATCCACCCTTGCGGCTACCAGAAAGCCCAAGCTACCTATGCAAGGCCCTAGCCTCCATGGCATGTTTCACTATTAACGGGAGGCATATCGCATGAGGTCAGAAGGAGTCAACAACTCGATTAAAACACGAGAAGCTAATACTCAATCCGCC
This sequence comes from Lolium multiflorum, assembly GCA_030979885.1. NCBI lineage: Eukaryota > Viridiplantae > Streptophyta > Magnoliopsida > Poales > Poaceae > Lolium > Lolium multiflorum. The sequence goes on along the minus strand of CM061747.1, from coordinate 174,802,598 downwards.
TCACTTGATAGAAAGCAATGTCAGAAGGAAGTCGTTACAATCATTGGTAGACTTTAACTACACAATGAATTCTTCTACCTTTTGAAAATAGCAACTACCCTCGATCTGGGCCAGGCAGGTCTGGATGTTCCTTGCGGTCCGTGCTAGAGGATGTGTTCGGGCTTGTGTTGCTGGTGATTCAAGTGGGCGCTGGAGCACCATGTCTCTCAGGGCAATAGGCTCGTAGCCGTGGTAGGAGCTTCGTCTTCTCTATGTACATGGTGGCCTCCCGCATTCTAGGTTGTCGGGTGTTCGGTGAAAACCCTGTGTGGTTGTGGCCATCGCCTGTGACGATGACACCTGCGGGTGTCGTTTTCCTTCTTGAAGGTGTCATTGTGAAGACCCCTACCTTATTTGCAGGATTCCACCACTCCGCCTCAATCTTCCCTCGCGTGTCTCTCAGATAGGCGTGTTTCCCTTGCAATGTCCTTCAAGTCCCTTTGATCTCTCCGCCGTCATGGTCCTCTAGCAATGTCGACATGGCTTCTTATAGCCTTATACACGATGTTTCTTCTTGTTTCGGGATCTGTTCCGTAGCATAGAAATGATGGTTTTCCCTTGACGCTAGTCCACGGGAGAAACTGGTGATGTCATCCTATGGTCGTTGATTGACATGGGTTATTTTGTTGGTGACTAGGTCTTGGGTTCTTTGGTTGGAGGTTGGGAGTTGCGAAAGCTTTCTAGGTCATTGGACTCTACCGACGATGATGATGCTCATGGGTGTCGTTTTCCTTCTTAGAGGCGTCGATTGAATACCCCTACTTTGGAATATCGAGTCCTGCTGGGTTCATGCCCGATGTTGATCCCCCGTGGGTGGCAGTGTCGGTGTGATAGAGGTTAGTTGGGGAAGGCGCGCACCTTTGATGACGCTTCCTTGCTATAGAAGACAATACTACTTCAACACGGTCAAGAATCTTCTTTTGGTGTAGTGCTTCATTTAGTTTTTGCTTGTACGTCTTACCCTATTCTTTCTTCGTGAAACTAGCATCCCCAATCTACGTGTAAGTTGTAAGTTGTAACTCTTAGCCGATTCATGGATTCGTTAATTCAACAGCGGGGTCATTTCTAGCCTTCCGTCAACAAAGGACAAGCTCAATATTCGCTGCCACAAAGCACATAAGAAAATTTAGGTCAAACTTTTTCGGGGCATAAAGCCTTGTCGATGTCCGGCTGACAGCTCCAGCCAGTCTCTGTCAGCGCGGCGGCAATCGTCCCGTACGTCTCCGTAATGGGAAAGTTACCCAACGAGTTTCGACCATTGCATCTACAAATTAATTGGAAGCATCGGCTCTCCCTTCTCTTCACAGATCGGTACCAAGCATAATTAGCAGCTGTTGGAAGTGGACATGTCCTGCAGCTAATAGCCCCGTCCCTTCCCTTCAGCGCGGGGCAGCCGATGCGACAACGCGATGGATAATCGACGATGAGAAAAACACTTTTATCGCCCTGTTCTCGATCTGATCCGCCCCTATAAGTTTTCGGCGCCGAACCTGCGTAGTTCTTGCAAGCGCCGCCTGGGGCAATTGGAAGCAACCGGACTACCGGAGCAAGCGTTTAGCCGGCCATGGGGAAGAAGAAGCCGGAGGAGGAGAATCAGAAGAGGAAGAAGCTCGAGAGGGTGCAGAGCGCGGCGCAGCAGCACAAGGGGAGGCTCTATATCATCGTGGCCTGCATCGCCCTGCTCGTCTGCGACTGCTGCTGCAGAAGCAAACAACAAAAGCGTACGTGCATACATACAAGTACCACGCAGCCATACAAATACATACTCACGTACTCCAGCTAGCTAGAGCATATCCCCATGCAAGCGTAGGTCTTCACACTTCAGCCAGTCTCTCCGTAGTGTTCAGTGTCTTGTGGATTGGGGAATTGTTAATGTTCTACTGATGTAGTATTACCTCAGTTTTGAAATATAAGCTCCTTTAGAAAGCTAAACTACTACTTTTTTTAAAAAAAAGGCTCATATTGTAACGGAGGTAGTAGAACACCAGCATTACAGTTTGGTCTATGCACGATCACCTGCGCATTAGTTACGCAATGATTAATTCAATTTATGTTTGATTATCGAACTACAGACTTCAATTTGTTACTGCAGGTCAAAAAAGGGATAGGAAAAAGAAGTAGGCATGGCATTAAACCGCTAATATATATCGGCGAAAGCACCGCCGTCATCTCCTCTTTTGGCTAGTGGACACGATCGGTAACCACCATGGAATTACTGGATACATAGATTGAACTTTCAAGTTTCGATCATCATACCGCTTCATTGGCGATTTGATGTTAACGGTGTCCCTACATCTCGGCTTCCAGCGACGAAAGAGGACAAGACCGAGAGCATTGTCGTCGGATCATTTGGCGTAGAGGCTATGTTTCATGGAACAAGAACGAGAAGAAAAACATGTCCAAATAGTGCGAAATGATATGAAGCTTTAATTTGCATATTTACATACATGCATGTGAGTAAGAGCCCTGTAAAAAGCTTCCTTTTTGAAAAGGAGGAAATTTGGTGTTAGAAGGTATGTGTTTGTATGTATGATTGGGGTTACAACATTTTAAACCGACTATTAGACTACAAAATCATTCAACATTTGCACAATCACTACATTCCGTTTATGCCAAAACAAACTAGGTGTGGTAAAAGTTTAACTTGTAATATGGTTTTCGGTTGACAATGTCATACAATACAACAGTTTTTAACACTTCTCATTATTGTTAAGTGGTTCTTTTATCTGTTCCACATGGTCAGTTAACAATACCACGTCAAAATAAACTGTCACAAAAAGCAACTTTTACAACTAAAGGAACGAGAAAACTACATTAAAGAAACCATATGGACTTTTTCACATAGGAATGAACGCATCATTAGCTTAGTATAGCCAGATCAAATATGCCCATGACAACAAATAGCTGATTCTTCTGGCCTATGGGCCGGCCCAAAAAAGTTGAGCACACTTTTCTCCTTTTATTTATATTTTACAATTTGTCTTCCTTCTTACCCTTTTGTATTCTATTTATAAGTATTAGTTTTACCTTTATATTTTTTATATTTAATGGAAATACTTTTATTCTTACAAGCATGGGTGTGGGTGTTTCCTTCACTGTTCGTTGTGCTTTGAGATTCGAATAAAACCCATTCTCTTTAATCCAATTCTAGTTTGCTTTCTACTATTATTAAAATCATCTTTATTTTTTAAGAAACTATTTCCCTTTTATTTTTGTAGAAAATCTATGAACTTGGCCTTTGAATAAATTAACATTTTTTCTATTAATTTTAAATATTCTTCCTTCAATAATTATACTCTTATATAACATTATGTTTTTAAAATACAAGTAAATATTCGGTATATGAATAACTTTTAAAAATACGAGAAAATTTATTTTTTAGAACATGAACATCCATATTTATAATATACCTTTTTATTTAGTAAACAATGTTTGAAAAATATAAAGTTTGTGGAAATAAAAATACCAATAATAAATAATAATAAGTAAATTACAGGTGAGCGGGTGTGAGGTAGCTTGCACGTGTTATAACTCATAAGACAGTTATTCCCTCACACAGATGTATTGTTAGAGGCAGGGCTAAGCTAGGTTGAACATATATTCAGCCAAGTCTCCAGTACAGAGTTAATTTACAAGTATCTTAAGGGCATATCACATAATCTACTTTATTTGGAAAGATACTCATGAAGTGTAACATAATTGGGAGGTCTCGTCAGGTCTAAAAATTTTAAGGCGCAAAAGGAAGTCTATACAACAAAACAAATGGTTCAAAAGATCCCGTTTTCATGATTCATGAAGTACAGCTACCAAATATATGAAAATACTTCTTTTTTTTGAAAACTACTAACATGAACTCCTAACATTTGGGTTGCTCAATAGGGTGTGACACCACACACCATACGATCTCAATATTCATGCCATGCAGGGAGTTCCCGGGAAAATTCTAGAGACGAGAGACAGTGTTGCGCCGAGAAAGGATCGTAGCAGGAGCGAACTGGTGGCTCCTGTGTCGCGCATGGCCTTGGGACGCGCAACGTCGCCGTGTACTGTGTCGCTTACGGTGTCCTGGCGCGCAACGTCGGCGTTCCCTGTGTCGCGTACGGTCCCTGGGCTGGCAACGTCGCCACGTGAGCAAACCCCAGCAGTCCAGCTGCCCCAGGCCAAGGTCTCGTTGCAATCACCAAACAGCATCGATCACCTGCTGATCCTGCTCCATCGCATAGTAGTGTAGTACGGCTGGTCACGTTGGTTCTGCAACATAACTTAGTCCTTGGTCTCCATATATAGCATTCTTTGCCCACATGACACCCCAGGTTTGGCATGCGATTTCCGAAGGTCATCGTCACCAATGCGGCACCACATCTTCTTCTTGCCTGCAACGACAAAATGCACAAGCCACCGGCCATGTCCCCATCGTACGCGTGCAGACAGAGCAACCAGGTTCTTTATAACCGCTCTGTTGTCTTGAGAATCTTCACAAGTTCCCGCGGGTTCGGAGCTCCCAGGCGATCAGCAAGCGGAGGTGGCTGAAGCTCCCTCTCCCTCTCTCTCTCTCTCTCCCCAATGGGCTGGAAGAAGCTGGAGAAGATGCAGACCACGGCGCAGCAGCAGAAGGCCAAGCTGTGCATCATTGTGGCCTGCATCGTCCTCCTCATCCGCGGATGCAAAATTCGTAAGTATGCCGAGTCCTTCATACTAATTTGCTGCTCTCTCTCTGCAAATGCATCTTTGTAGCTGAAGCTCACACCGAGGTCTCCGACCAATGCTGCATCTGCCCCTCAAATGACTGGTATAGGATGTAGCACTACACCATTCATCTACTGAATGTCTGAAATGTTAATGTGTGATGATTTATTGGTTCTTGAGTTGAAGCGTCAGAAAACTTCCACTAACTACGGAGCCTTGGGTGCACCGTCGACCCGCAGGTGCTCTGTTTTAGCTCTGGAAACAAGACATGCTTCACTCAAGATACGACCGATGTGCAATAACAGAATTTAACAACACGATTACTCACTGCCATTTTCATCTGAAGATGCTAACTGCTACTAAATATTTCAGAATAAAATCAGAAAGAGATGTGATATCCCTTACAACAGACCAGACCCACGACAGTCTATAGAACTCAAAAAAGGGCCATATACATGTATGAACTGAAGTTTATCCCGCTTCCTTAATTTAGGGGAATTTTACCGCGAGAGTAATTTATCGCATAGAATATTTCAACCCAACGTTCTAGTTTAAACCTGTGCTGCATGGTTGCAGGTGTGAAACGGGGTAAAAAATAGCTTTGCTGGGAGAACAAGCAGCAAGCACTGTCGTGCCCCAGTGTCTGGATAATACAAAGCGGGTCTTCGTACATACAGATGCCTCTGCCATGGCAGCAGAGTACTGATCCTTAGTCGTACGTCCGTACGTGTCCTGTGTCCTGTCCGACCTTAAGAGTTGAGACCATGTGTCCATGTATATATGCATAGACGTCGGGCCTACGAGGTTAGCAAGTTTTGGGAAGTGCGAGTACATGAGGATCCTATATAGGCGTGTCAATATGTGATAGTAGTAAGTATTGAGAGTAAAAAAAGAGAAAATCCAGAGAAGATTGAACAAATGATTGAATCAGTGTCTTTATTAGCTGGGCTTGTGCTTCGGTAAACCCCCTCTTTACTTAAACATATTAACGGTTAAGATTGCTCCATGCGTTTTCCTAATTAAGGGTATGATGATCATTTGAGGAATACTTAATTTATTAGTAAAAAATAATTAAGCCATATGTAGATTGTAAAAACAGCCCAATTAGAAATCTACAAATCTATACGCGCTCAGGCCATATGTCGGCCTTGTCTAACCGTCCGCCCTGCCCGCCAAGTGGACGAGGAAAGACATGAACCGGTGAATTACCTATCATGCAAACTGCTTGATCATTTAGATGTACATGAACATGACGGAACAAGTTGATTTTGTTGTTCGATTTTGCCTTCGTGGGGACTGGTGATGTCGTATCCCTCCTTCTTTCTTCCTCCTTCCACCTTCCTTTGACTAGATCTGGCTTGCATCCCCTATCCTCCAGCCAATCTACCCATGGATCTTGCAGTCCATCGCTCCCTTACTTGTTGTAATGTTTCCTTTAGCCAATCAGGACTTCAATCCCCTCCTGCAGCTTGCTTTCCCCTACTATTTTAGCACATGCCTCACCCCTCTTCTCTAATCCGAATCAAGAGGATGGTCGAGTTACGGAATACAATATCCAGAGTATTGGTCCCAATACTCTGGTGCTGGTTCTAGAACTCCCGATGTCTGTTGGAGATATGCCCAAGAGGCAATAATAAAAGTATTTATTGTTATATCTTAGTGTTCATGATAAATGTTTACATCCCATGCTATAATTGTATTACCTGGAAACATTAATACATGTGTGTTGTGTAAACAACCAGAATCCCTAGTAAGCCTCTTGTTAAGCTAGCTTGTTGATTAATAGATGATCATGGTTTCCTGATCATGAACATTGGATGTTATTAATAACAAGATCATATCATTAGGTGAATGATGTGATGGACACACACCCATAGTAAGCATAGCATAAGATCAAGTTATTAAGTTCAACTTGCTATAAGCTTTCGATACATAGTAACCTAGTACTTCGACCATGAGATCATGTAAATCACTTACTCCGGATGGGTACTTTGATTACATCAAACGCCACTGCGTAAATGGGTGGTTATAAAGATGGGATTAAGTATTCGGAAAGTATGATTTGAGGCATATGGATCAAGAGTGGGATTTGTCCATCCTGATGACGGATAGATATGCTCTAGGCTCTCTCGGTGGAATGTCATCTAATTAGCTTGCAAGCATGTGACAATTTCACAAGAGATGACATACCACGGTACGAGTAAAGAGTACTTGTCGGTAATGAGGTTGTACTAGGTATAGAGATACCGATGATCAAACCTCGGAGAAGTAAAGTATCGCGCGATAAAGGGAATCAGTATCGTATGTTAATGGTTCATTCCATCACTAAGTTATTATTGAATATGTGGGAGCCATTATGGATCTCCAGGTCCAGCTACTGGTTATTGATCGGAGAGGAGTCTCGATCATGTCAGCATAGTTCATGAACCGTTGGGTGACACACTTAAGGTTCGATGTCGTATAGTATATTTGGATTATGAGATGGAGATCGAATGTTTTTCGGAGTCACGAGGAGGTCCGGAATAGTTCGGAGAATAAGATTCATATATGGAAGTCATTTTCAGGGTTACCGGAAAAGTTCAGGATTTTTCGATATTGTACCAGAGGTTCTAGAAGGTTCCGGAGGGTACCATAATGGGGCCCACCTATCCTGGACGACCAACATGAACCGGAGGGGGTCACATAGGCCCACATGGGCCAGGCACACCGGCCCCCAAGGCCCATGCGGCTGGATCAAGTGGATAAGATCAAATCACTTGAAAATAGGGACTTAACTTGGGGGAAAAGTTGCCCCACTTTTTTGGCCGACCCTAGGACTTGGAGGAGGTGCTAAGGCAGCCTCCCACGCCTATATAAGAGGGAGGGGAGGGTTGGGGTGCAGCACATCATCCCCCCAAACCCTAGCCGACACCTCTCTCCATCCTCCTTCTTCCTGCGCAGGCTTGCCGAAGCCCTGCAGGAATTTCTCCTCCACCACCACCACCGCCATGCCGTCGTGCTGCTGCGATTCCGAGGGGATCTACTTGCTCTGCTGCCCGCTGGAACAGGGAGAGGAAGGTCTTCATCTACTCCGTACGTGTGACCGAGTACGAAAGTGCTGCCGGATTGCACACGGAACGATCGTCTACATCAACCACGAGATCTGATCTCGTTATGGCTTTGGATCTTCGAGGGTTAGTTTCTCTTGTATCTCCTTGCTCTGATCTCATAGATGAGATCTTGACTTTTCCATAGATTGGATCTTGGTTTTATTCGTCTTTGCGGTAGAAATTTTTTGTTTTACATGCAATGAACCCTACAGTGGTATCAGAGCTGTGTCTATGCGTAGATCTGTTGCACGAGTAGAACACAAGGGTTTTGTGGGCGTTGATGCTTTTGTTGTCGCTTGATTTTCATGTACTTTGCATCTTGCAGGATGGGTGGATGAAGCGGCCCGGGCTAACCTTACATGACCGCATTCATGAAACTTGCTACATGCTTGACATGCAACTTGTATTGCATAAGTGGCTCAGCGGGTGTCAGTTTCTCCCACCATAGTTAAGATCCAATTTAGCATCTGCACTTGACAACACTTGTATCAGCGTTGTGGTTCTTGTTCGTAGGTAATATCGGATCTTATTCTAAAGCCCCAAGCCACGTAAAATTTGCAAAGAAAATTAGAGGCGTCTAACTTGTTTTTGCAGGGGCATGTGATGTGATATGGTCATTATGTGATTATGTTTATATTTGATGTAAGAGATGATCCTTATTATAATATGGCAACTGGCAGGAGCCTAATGGTTGTCTTTATTGTTTCATGACCTGCGTGTCTATCACCTTGTAATAGCTTTATTTCATTATTATGAGTTAGTAGTTGTGATAGTTGCTATGGATGGTGGACAACCAAGAAGCGGCGCCATGGACCTTGGCGCAATGCTTGTGATGATGGAGATCATGCTCGTGTGCTTTGGGGATGGAGATCAAAGGCACAAGAAGAAAATGCCATATCATATCACATTATCCATGCATGCGATGTTTATCCTTTTATGCATCTTATTTTGCTTAGATCATGATGGTAGCATTATAAGATGATCCCTCACATTAATATCAAGATAATAAAGTGTTTTCCCCTCGTATGCACCGTTGCTAAAGTTCGTCGTTTTGAAGCATCTCGTGAGGATCGGATGTGATAGATTCTACGTTCAAATACAACGGGTGTAAGCCATGTTGCACACGCGGAAATACTTGGGTTTGCTTGGCGAGCCTAGCATGTACAGACATGGCCTCGGAACACAGGAAACCGAAAGGTTTAACACGAGTCATATGGATGATATGATCAACATGTTGATGTTCACCATTGAAGCTACATTATCTCACGCGATGATCTTGGTGTAGTTAATATGGATCGTGTGCCACTAAACAACTATGAGGGATGTTGTATTAAGTGGGAATTCATTAGTAATTAGATTAAAGCTTGAACTAATTATCAGGAACATAGTATGAATAGTATTTTAAATTAAATTTGTAGAATTAGCATCCGTTATCTACCATGCACAAGTCTTATAATTGAGAGAGAAATAATGTTAAGTCTGACAAGTAAATTTATGGACTGGTATCATTTTGTTAAAGAATCAAGAAATTATTGCAAACTTTTGGTAAACCTCAAATTGCTAAGAGTAATGTTTTCAATCAGTACCTAAAATTATCTTGTCTCCATGAAACTTGATGTTCAAATCCGTTTGAAAAGTAAGGAGCTGAAAAGTTAGTTTTCAGAAATAAGCAAGGTGTGAGATATATGTGATATCTAAGACCTTATTGCAAGATGATAGAATATAATTTAGTGAGCCTACATAAACTCATAAGTTTTATGGGAATGTACGAAGGTTGAAGATGCTAGGCGTCCCAATTCTCCAAATAGTTGGGCACTAACGATATTCGCATATCCATGAAGTGGTCGTCCTTAGTATGCACCGTTGCTAAGACTCGTCGTTTCGAAGCATCACGTGATGATCGGGTGTTATAGATTCTACATGTGCATACAACAGGTGTAAGCCAGATTTGCACATGTGAATACTGAGGTTAAACTTGACGAGCCTATCATGTACATACATGGTCTCGGAAAGTCGTCATGATTTTACGGATAAACATTATGAGTGAAATTGTTTATCACATTAAAAAGTTACTAATAGTGAACTCTGGAACACTTGTCATGTGATGATCAACTTTAAAGTAAGAACCTCAAAGTTATTGGTATTTGACCAACAAACCTAGAAGTTATTGATGTTGAAGTATTTTCTGAAATAAGAGGAAAAACCAAAAGAGAAACTACAAAAGTTTTTGGCACAAAGAAAGAAAAGACTAGAAAGTCTAGCTCAGATGTATATAGATGATATATATGTTATGAATGCATTCTTTGATTGGTCACACAATGAAATTCTTGGGTACTTGTACCATATTGGTTGGTATGAGATGCCATACAACACAACGCAATACAAGAATACAATGGCCTAAGTGACTGACAAGGAATGTGGTAATAATGCACGTCTGGAACAAAATAAAGTGTTATTATGTTCGTCGTTGGCATTCTATCTAGCCCTCCAGATTTGTAATAAAAAACTTAATAATTGTTATTTTGCTTTGGTCAAATGAAAACAGTGAGTTGTTCAAATTATGACAATACACCATGTATGATGGATAAGTTATTATAAATCTTAATGGTGAAACACACATGCATATATAACACTGACGCTAAAATGCCATAAGGCAAATGATGTGAATTCCACTTATTTGTGGAACCGGCGGTTAGGTCATGTTAGAAAGGAACACATGAAGAAACTCCATGCAAATGAATTTTTGGAGTCATTCGATTTTTGAATCATTTTGGCACTTGCAAAACTTTTCTAAAAGAGAATTACTGAAACACCGTTTATAGGCCAAGAGTTGAACGGGCAACTAGCTTAGTGAAAACATACATGATGATGTATATGGTTCATTAGGCATAGTTGTGTGCGGAAGATTCTTCTACTTCATGAAAACTTCCAACAATGAATCGAGTGTATATATATGGATATATTTATTTGATGAGGAAGAAGTCTGAAACATTTTAATAGATTCAAATAAATTTCAGCATGAATGGAAAACTCAAATATCTATGATTGGATCATGGTGGAAATATTTGAATTACAGTTTTTAGCGAACATCTAAGAGAGTTACGAAATTGTTCCACAACTCAGTTTCTTGGAACACTATAGTTATGATGGAGTATTCGAAAGACGTATCTAAACCTTGTTGGATTAATGATGAGATAAAATAAAATAATGTCATTATATTTTGTGGATTATGCTTTAGAGACTACTGCTTTTACACTAAATAGAGTGTCATCATAATCTGTTGAGATGACACCAAATGAGTTATGGAATGGGTATAAACTCTAATGTCCTTTCTTAAATTTTGGTATGCATAGCATAAGTAAGTGAGTTTATAACCAAAATCGGATAAATGTCTTTGTTGGTTATCCCTGAGAACAAATTGGGAATTCATCCCACTATGAAGTCAAATACAAAAGTGTTTGTCGATGTTTCTTGCTTATTTCCAAGAAATTTTTTTTCGCGAAATATTTGAGTGGGAGGACAATGGAACTCGATAAGTTTGATGAACATGAGCATAATGGCCAGAGTAGCACAGCATCGCTAGGAAGTGGCTACGACGCTCATGGCTCCCATATCTACAAAGTGTTATAGCCATGGAGATCGAAACACCTATTGAACCTTGTAGATATGGTTTACTTTGTGATTAAATAAATGATTTGTGAAAAAGAGATTGATTTTGAACAATGATAAACCAACTACATACAAAGAAGTTATGATGGGCCCTCACTCCGTTAAAATGGCTGAGAGCCATAAAATCCAATGTAGTATCTACAATCAAGCATGGAGCTTGGTAAACCTTCTAAAGGAATAAATATTTTTTGAACCTGAGCATAATGACCTTTTAGTTCTACTTCTGTATTTTCTCCAGAAGTCATCAAGATTGGTCTATGATCCGACCTCCCATAGTCACAATTCTGGAAAACTGCATCTTCAAATTTATCTCGCCATGCCGCATTTGCTAGTCCTCTGTCCAGCCTTTCTCTAATCCCTTCTCTATGCCACGTAAATTTGTCTACCACATAGCCATCATCTAAAAGTCCGCAAGCATCCAACGTTTCACGGAAATTCACCATGTATTGTTCGGGCCTTGGCCTTCCACCTTCCTTCTCAAAAGGATATAAAATCTCATTAAGATCTCCCATAATTAACCATGGCATATCGCAAATCTCTTTTAGCTTACAAATTCTTTCCCATGATAAATGTTTATCATTCCACCTTGGTTCACCATAAAACCCTATAAATCTTCATATATTCTCTTGTCCTGCACCAATGAAAACATCAACTTAATTTTCAGTCTTGTGTCGCAGGGACAACGACCTCTTTCTTCCACAACAATAACAGACCCCCTTTACGACCATCGCTAATTGCCACTTCCTTATGATCCATTCCCAACCTTCGACGCAAGCATTCAGACGGCCAAGTATCCAAATGAGTTTCCAAAAGGAAGATGACATCCGGATTATAGAGTCTCTGAATATCTACGAGCTTAGAAACAGCCGTAGCCTTTTGCAAAGCCCGGCTGTTGAAACTTGATAGCTTCATTGCAGCAAAAGCACTCCCACAGAGCCAAGACCACCAAATCATACTAGTCTTCGATTGCACGAGAAAATCCACTAGCACTTTTTTTTGCACAAAATCCACTAGCACTTAAATTCAACACACTTCGTAACAAAGCAAAGCGGCCACAGACATGAATACCTTCAACAGCAGAAAGTCTTGAAGAATTCTTAGCATGGGAAAAACTGACAGCCAACCTGACAAATCAGACACGCTGGAATAGAGACGGCACACCCGCCGTGAGACGGAGAGGCCGGACAAGTACTGCGCCGTTGCCGCCGGCGGCGGCGGCCAGCAGCGACGCAGGAAAAACCTAGATCGCTTTTCTTTTCGCCAGAGCCTTCACGTAACGGTTCAAGGGATGTGATGGTTAAATGGCCCGCTCTGTACGAGTATTGAGTCCCTTGATTTTATCAGTCGACAAGTCGACAATCTGTTCTAAGGATGCACGGTAAGTGATGTGATGGTTAAATGGCCCGCTCTGTACGAATTGAGTCCCTTGATTTTATTAGTCGACAATCTTTCTAAGGGAGAGTGATTGTACAAAATGGGGGAAATATCGCCCCAGCTTCTGCATCCGAAAGATGCACGCTGCTTGTTTTATTAGATTATTCACAAACCTTACAAGAACAATACAAAAGATCAACCTCGAAGCCACCTCACTAGACCTACAGTGGGATGAAGGGGGTGACAATACACCAACTCACATCATCCAAAAATCAAATGCCTTCCCAAACCGCCCAATAGCAGGTGAGAAGAAATACACGTCGCAGACTCTCCGCGCACGCCAACACACACGCCACAGAAGTCGCCGTCTTCCTCGACTCCATCTTCAAGAGAGATCATCGCATTAACATTGCAAGACCTACCGTCGATGCCACCATGACGCCAGACGGCTCCACCATCCTGCACGCATACATCATCCCGCATCCGTCGTCGATACCCTCAGCACCATGCCACCGAGACTCAACACCAACAATGTGGTAGATGAATACCACTCCACCAACATCTGCCATCATCCAGCAGCTGCTCCAAAAATGATGCCCCAAGAGGTAGAACGACGCAGGGCGCGCCGCCATCGTCCGATCTAGGAGACCGAGATCTAGGATTTCCCCCGGAGAAGCACGAGTGTGTAGATGCAGGCTGCGACAACGATGCCTCCAAGAAGGTTGCGACGTGTAGCGCCGCCATCGCCCGCCAAGACCGGAGTCGGAGCACGGTTTTCACCGGCAGCCGCGCATCCCCACCTCGCCGAGCGTAGTGCCGAGGTAAGCAAGATGGCGCCTGGGCCACCACCGCCGTCCCTCAGTTGCCGTATCCGCAGAGGACACCGTCGCACCGCCGTCGGCAGATCCAGGCCCGACAGCGTAGATCGAACCCGCAGCGAGGCATCGCCGGCCCCCCACGCAGCCGCCGTCGAGCCACCCTTCCTCGCAGAAGTCGGCTGAGCAGCCACCACCGCCCTTGCCGCCACCCGCCTGCGCCGCCCGGAGACGCGCAGCCACCACCGTCGTCCGTCACGTCACCGCAGCAGGACACGCCCGCGCCGGCAAGCCGTGGCTCCCGACGGACGGGCCACGCCCTGACCCGGAGGAGACAGCCCGCGCCCCTCCACCCAAGCCCGAGGACGAGAGGACCTCGATCGCCGCCGCCACCGACGCCGACCGGGCTTTGCCCGGCCGCATCCTCAGGCAGCGGCGATGGAGGAGGGGCGCCTGGCGGCAGCGCAATCTAGGGTTCCCCCTGCTCGCCGCGCGGGGGCGACGCGGGAGGAGGTTCCGCTGGGGAGAGAAGTTCTTCAAATCTTCAATTAGTTCTTCCATGACGCAAACTATCTACAAGTGATCAAAGGAAAATAAAAATATTTGGGTAGTATTTCCTCTGTTCATTTTTATGATATTTTAGGTTTTTACAGAAAAAAATGCACGCATCCATACGTGTTTTAATGTTTAAATTAGCTCATTTTGCCTTTATCTAGTTCGAATTGAAATATCTAAAGTAACTCCTAATAGTGAATAGATGGAGTATCTTTCTCTCACGGACGTCACATCTACCAATAGATTCATGTACAACGTTAACGAACTGAGTATATGATGTGACCCTAGAGTTGGCCAGCATGGCGACCAACACATGTCTCCTGACCACTACTTTTTTAGAGGAAAAGAAAAAACACCTGGCCACCGAATGGCGCGCGACCGAGCAACGTCGCATAGATCATAGCCACACGGCGATGTGGCCAGGGCCTTTCTCTGCCCTACCGTGAACTGGTTGCCGGCCGGTCCGCCGGGCACCAGCAGCATCTTTCTACGGTAAGGGTAGCTCGAATGGGCGACGTAAATTGAACGTTAAAATCGACCGGTTGCGGCCGTTTGTGTCACGAATGTTGAAATGGTCGTCAGGCCAACAATATCCGTTTGCGTCAGGGACAGTCCTAGCGAGGTGACCCATTTCATCCGGCGAGGCCGGCATGTTCTCTATTTATAGCTACTTGAAACCATCTAGGATTCCACCAAGTTTCTATGTTTAATGTGCGAAATCAAACTAGGTACTACAACATATTGAAAGTAGAGAGAAAAATGTTCGCCGTGATATTTTTAGGTAGAATAGAGGTTTTAAACTAGGCAATGCAACACGTTGAAACAAATTAAACATAGAAGCTGTGAAATAATATGTTCAAACATAAAAATGTTCACCATGATGTAAAAAAACTAAACTTATAAACTAGCTACTTCTTCACGACGCGTTTCCTGCGTCTTCTTCTTCTTCCTCACGGACGCGCTTCCTGCTGGTCACCTCTTCGGAAGAGGTTGTGTCGGTCGACTCGTCTGACGAGTTTGTGTCCCCCTCCGACAAGTCATTGGGGTCTTCGTCGTCGTCCGTAAACGCATGCTGGGCATGCGCCCGCGCCCGGGCCCTTGCCTCTTTCTTTGCCGCTGCCGCCTCCAACCGTCTCCACTTTGCATCTTCATCATCTTCCTTCTCCTCCTCCTCGTCTTGGTCGTCGTGGGCAACGGCGTCACCCTCCTCATCCTCGTCGTCCGGGGAGCTAGAGTTGCTCGGCGTGGCAGCTCTATCCCACAAATGGCGCCATCCCGGCGACTTCCCCTCTCTATCGGTGTCCGATGGCAAAGATAGGTTGCTCATGGCTCGTAGAGATGAATGGCGCAGGCCGGTTGAAGATCCTTAGCGCAGACGCAGGGGTCTTATTGAGCGGGGATTAATGGAGGCGCAGATACCGAAGAGGGCTGTGGTTGCTCTTACGCGGCGGTTCGCGCTCCATTCCGGCGGTTCGCGCGTCGATCGACGCGGTTGCCACTCCGGCGGTTGACCTTCCCGGCAGTTGTTGTGCTTACATCTGCGCTGGCTCGAGCCAGGGTCGCTGCCAGGCGGGTCCGTGGGAGAAGCGAGCGAACGCTCAGCGCGACCGCGCTGCGTCCACGGAGATGCAAACATGCCGCATATTTGTGCCGCATTTATGTCTCCGCGAACGACCCGGTCTCTATACGTCGTCTCGCTAGAGCAGAGTGCGGTCGTAATTTCCGATCCGCGGACGCAAACGGACGCGCATACGTTGCCGTTGGGATGCCCTAAAGCTCTACAGTGGTCGTGGATTCGTGACAGCATACTTATGCTGTCAACATTGGAGAGGACATGCCATCCACCTCGGTAACATAGTAGCTGTCACTTGTCAGCGTGTGCTACATGATCATTGGTTAAGGTTCTGACAGAATCAAATGCAGATATGCTGTCATACGGCATGCTAACTTGTTAAATTTATAGATGAAAAACAATAAATTCCTATATATATGTGTGGTTTCCGGTAACTACATGTGTTTTAATTAGGACCTTTAGTTAGTTTTCCCCTCATCTAACATATTTTTTGTAAAAGGGCATTAAGCACAATGAAAGTCCAGGCATTACAAAAGATTCCTAGAAACTAAGTATAAACTAGTATTTAAATATGTGTTGTCGAAATTAATGGGTGAGACGAGAGTGTTCTCAAAACTGTTCTTGAAAAATAAAAGTGTTCTCAAAACCAAGAATCTCAAAAGGCTAATAAATATTTTAGACAAATGATACAGGTATCAAGAGCATGGTTAGATGTAAGTTTTCCAAAAATAATCATATTGCATTATTCAGCTTTCCCAAAATCCCTAAATTTTATGTAACGGTTCTGATTTTTTCCATTTATTCTAAGTTATTTATTTTTGTTTGAAAACGAGCATATTATTTCGCACCTTCTTGGGAATATTACTCTATTAGAAGCTAAGTGTTTTTCCAATCCCCTTTTAGTTTCCTGATTTTCCTAACGTTTCTGCTCTCCCGTCCCAAAATATGTTGCATATAATTTTTGTGCAAAGTCAAACTTTGTGAAGTTTGACCATGTCTATAAAAAAGATTATTTTTATGGTATAGTTGGTAAAATTTTATAAAATTTGACTTTAACTACAGATTATATGCAGTATATTTTTGTAAGGAGGGAGTATATGATCTTTTATTGCCCGGAGGTTCTCAAGTTTGTATAGTTTCTACTCTTTTGCGGACTATTTGCTCATGCAAAGTCAATGACACATCGCTTGTCTAACTGCTATTTACTGAGATTGAGAATAACGTCATTAACAAATAACAATGGCGCCACTGGGCGACTTGTCGAGGCCTTCGGTTTTTTGATGATGCGCGTTGTTGCGATGTCATGGTGTTGGCTCTCTTCATTGACCCCCCCCCATCGGTGATGTAGGACTAGCGAGCTATCGTTAATTTTGGTGGCTTCGGTTTGATTTTTGTAATTTTTCTTGTAAGGTGTTGTGAATAATCTAATAAAAAAGCCGTGTGCATCCCTTGGATGCAGAAGCTACGGTGATATTTCCCCCATTTAAAAAAACGGTTTGCATGCTCTTCCAGGAACTCGTCAAGGTCTAGGGCCCGACACTCAGGCTCGAGGGCCTTATAGACAAAATTCATTGGGAAGCGGTCAGCAGGACAGTTAAACATAATGTTTTTCGTCGACATTGGGATAACACAAAGGGGGCACGTGCCATTACCTGGCCCGTGATGCTTAGCTATCTAATTACTTGAAAGTACCCGGTTCTGGAACGACTGACACACAAAGATTTTAGTTTTTGAAGGGAAAGGTGTCTTCCATAGCGGGGACGTCCAATTCAAGGGAGGGCCCGGTGCGCGGACCTGATAGTGAAGATTCCCAAAGGGGATAGATGCCACACAACTCTATCGTAGGAGTCCTATAGTGTCTCAGAAGACCTGCTTGTAGCGCATTCCATGTTATAATTTCCTCCGGCCTAGCAGCTCGTCGAAATGTAATATAGAACATCCTATGGGCTGCTGCAACCACCACTAGCATCGGGTCCAGGAAGATCGCGAACAGCTCGAGGAATACAAACCGTAGGCGCTGCCTACCAAGACATGGATCAAGGCAGAACATGGTACCCGCTCCATCGCCTATGAAGTAGGTGATCTCGTCCTAATCTCCTGCTTATGTCCTACAGAGATCTCCAAACCTGAGAACCCTCACGCGACGGTCACGTGCCATAACTGGGTGGTCCCTTAGTTATTTGGCGTTAACAAGTTGTAGCCACATACCCCCTTCACATGTTAGATCCGCTAGACCCATCTCAACATAAAGGCCACATTTATGCGTCGTGATGCCAAAATAAATATTCCCAAGTTCCTCGGGGGCACCAAATCATCCCATTTTCCAATATGCTACTTCTGACTCCCATTACACGCCTGCCAAAAGAAGTGCGACAACTCCTTGTCATATTTGCAAGCATGGGAGGATATATAGCCCCATTATCTACATGGGAGACCAAAGAGGCATGGGTCTATGAGGACAGTCTTACTTCCCTTGGAGGTAAACCTCCATTTCCATCGCACAGACTTTGACTTAACTCAACCTACGCGAAATGGATTGGCATACCCCAAGTAATTAACTTGGAAGGATGACATCCTGCAGTTGAGATTGTCTGGTATCCTTTGGTTCTCCTTAGGGAGTGTTGTGGGTACACTTTATGGGTATATCAACGACATGGCCTAGATCCGGCAAGCCCGGGTGGCCCACAGATGGTGATGGTGGCATGCGGCCCATCGGGCTGCCTAGTTGCTGTAGATCATGGAGGATGGAGTCCAGCCTAGGAGCAAGGATCCGGATCCCAACCGTCCTACGAAAGAAGGCCTGATCCATGGAGGCCCATAAAGTGTCCAAATCCAGTACGACATATGTCGTTGCCTATTTGACGGTGCCTCAGAGGAGGGATCCTCACGAGGGGGAGAAGAAGTAGGGGCCATAGGGCGGAGAGTCCTCGGGTACGCGTACCCAGGAACACTTGCAAAGACAGGGCCTAGCTTGTCCGGTATTACGGCGCTTTCGTGTTGTTACAATGAGTTGTGGTTGTGCCTCTAGGGCTCCCAGCTTATAAAGGCGCACGGATCTAGGGTTTACATGGAGAGTCCTAGCCGGATTACAAGTCACCTAACTAAGGTACAATATCTTGCCGTGCACGTCAAGGATCCGCCTTCCCTTGTATGTCGTACCGGATCCGGCTACCCCTGATGGGCCAGGCCGGATCCGACTTCCAACGTAGGTCCGGTGGATCCGGCTCCTTGTTCCTGGGCTGGACTTCATCCATCTTGATCTACAACAACTGGGCCGTCCGATGGGCCTCATGCCACCATCACCGTCTATGGGCCACCCGGCCTTGCCGGATATAGGCACTGTCGATGGTACACCCATGAAGTATACCCACAACAACATAGATGGAAGGCGGATCCTTGACGTGCACGGCAATGTAATATTTTGTAGTTAGGCAACTTGTATTCCGGCTAGGACTCTCCGTGTAAACCCTAGATCCGAGCGCCTTTATAAGCCGGATCACGGAAGCCCTAGAGGCACACCCACAACTCATTGTAGCAACACGAAAGCACCCAGATAATTCCAGACAAGCAGCAGTAGGCCCTGTCCTCGATCAGGTGTTCCGAAGCTGGGTAAATCGCGTACCACCGTCCCGATGACTCTCCACCCTATGGCCCCTACTTCTTCTCCCCCTCGTGAGGATCCCTCCTCCGAGGCACCGTCGAATAGGCAACGACAGGGGGTTTACCCCATAACCACAATCTTTCTCTTATCAATGCTAATTCGGAGGCCTGGCATGGTCTCAAAGTAGAGGCGAATGAACTTGAGATTGATAATTTCAAGTTCCAACACCTCCACCATGATCACGGTGGAGGTCGCATACTAAAGGTGGGTTATCACACTTCCATGTATAAGGTGCCCTACCACACCAGTAATGTGGCCAGAAATCCTAACCTTCTATAAGATTTCCACTTTGTTGTCACTTACAGAGAAAAAGAGGAGGGGAGATAGGACCCCCCTCCCTGCCTCACTCGTTAATCTAGCCACCAGCCAGCAGTAGCTACAGCTGGTTTTGTTGCAAAATATTCTATCAATGCTGCCAAAAAATCTTGAATATAACTTTTTTCTTTATGTATGTAGCATTTGAAAAAATACGACACCACTTTGCAAGATTTCTCTATAATACATCCAGCTTTTTTTTCCTAACGTGTCCAACATTACATGGCCACTTATGTAACATTGATGCAATCTCTCCGTAGCATATGCACGAAATTCATTGGAGCGATTTGTCCCTAGAAAATCGCAACACCGTGTGCAACATTGACAAAAAATTCTCAAAACCTACTTTCGTCATCGTCCATGGAGACACCACCATGCCTGATTTGAGTTTGTTAGCAATGGACCCGCCCTCTGGAGACCCGTGGAGTGTCCCGTCTTCTCCATGTCCGCTGTGTAAGAACTCATTGAGCTCCATGGCGAGCTCGTCTGTGTCGCATAGAGAAGCTTCCGGTCAGGACATGGGGTGCTCTACCCCATAGGTGCACAGTGGCAGACGGTTCGCAACAGTGGGACCGCGTGGCTGAAGGAGCATGCGGAGGCAGGAGCTTGCAGTTGCCAGAGCACACAGCTGCTAGAGCGCACGACGGTGGACCGCTCTCGGCTGCAGCCTGCTTTCGGTGGAGGAAGCGTGGCCAGAGCTAAGGAAGGGAAGCACACCTAGAGGCTTGCACTGAGGGTGGTAGATACCGTTTGTACCTACAGCCGGTTGAACAATAGACTTTTCCAAAAAAAAAAATTGTTATCTTTAGAGCTGGTCTCCCAATAAGAATGGTATGCCATTTTTTCCATTGCGCCATAAGTCTCATCTTATGCGCATGGTTTCTGTTTGTAATTTTATTCACTTGTAACCTTCGGAGCATGCCAACATTAATTAAGATACATTCCCTCCATTCAGATTTGTAAGGTCTATATTGTTTAAATCAAACCCAAAAATAAAGAAACCATAAATATCAAATCAACATCATTACATCTACCTTGAAATGTGTTTCCATTATTCATTAGTTAATAAATTGGGAAAACCGGTTTGGTGGCCTACTATGGTTTGCGCTACTCAGTTTTTCTCAACGCCCCGAAACACTCCACACTTTTTTCCCTCTTCCTTTGAAATCAGCCTGGCAAATAACACTATCTTACCGTTCATTGCCTAAGGTGGAACCCACTTAAATCTTAAAGGTGGGATCGAAATAAGCTTACACGCATCATGTGAACGTGGTAAAATTTATGCTTGTGATCATCACGCTATCGTGCGCGTCAACGCAACTCGCGTTCAATGGCATTGCCCCTGGAGGGCAGAGTGCTTGCCGCTGGTACGTGCATTTTGCATCATCTTTATTGTTACATATATGATTAGTTTTTATTGTTATTTGTCATCATACGTTACTATCTATGTATTTTTAGTCGATTTTCGGGACTTTCCAACAAAGTTCCCTTTATTGGTATTTAATTTTTTGGAGGCAGAAAATCTCCTTTTTCATATTTTATTATTTCAGGAAATTCTGGATCGCTAACACTAGTGGAGAAGAGGCCTTTGGTCCCAAGCAAATAACCCAGTGCAGAACCAAACCGGGTCCGATGGGGGCATTGGTCCCGGTTCGTTTTGCCCAGGGCGACCCCACTGGCTCAGAGTTTGTCCGGTAGTGGCCTTTGGACCCGGTTTGTACTAAAAACCGGGACTAAAGGGTCGGCGCCAGGGCGCGCCAGGCCGTGTCAGGCGTGGGAAACCTTTAGTCCCGGTTTGTGATACAAACCGGGTCCAAAGGCCCCCTCTGGACCCGGTTTGTATTACAAACCGGGACAAAGTCCCCAATCTGGCTATATGACCTTGCCCCTGCCCAAGTGTGAGCCACACTTGGCCATTTTTTCACTTTCTTCACAAGAGGGGTGTATTGCTCTCCTCTCTTCTTCACATGCACAAGAGGTGTTCGATGAAATGCTTAAGAGGATTTGCCACTTGAGTTTACACAAATCAAGCCACACTTAACTTGCTTTTTTCTTCTTCATCGAGGTTAACAACTTTATCCTTTTCATCTGTAATTGATAAAATGCATGTGTATATATACATCGTGATTTTCTGTAATGGTTTTTGATAATCTTAATTATATCATGCAGATGAATCGGCAATGGATGTACATTGACCGACGGTTTGACGAGTTCACTTCGGGCCTGGATAATTTCATCGCCGTGGCTGAGGCAAACAAACATGGTGGCTTCATATATTGTCCATGTGTCGACTGCAAGAATATCGTAAATTACGCTCACTCGAGTGTCATTCACAGCCACCTTCTGCGGGAAGGTTTCATGCCCAGCTACTATTGTTGGACCAAGCACGGAGAAAGAGGGGTTATGATGGAAGACAATGAAGAAGAGGAAGAGGATGATGACGGTTATCCCAATTTCCCTGAATACGATGATACTGCAGAAGGCAATGAAGACAATGAAGTAGAAGATCAAGAGGCACCAGATGAGCCTGCTGATGATGATCTTGGTCGGGCCATTGCTGATGCAAGGAGAGAATGTGAAACTGAAAAGGAAAGGTTGGCCTTCGACAAGATGATAGAAGATCACAACAAATTGTTATACCCAACTTGCAAAGATGGCCATAAAAAGCTAGGCAGCACACTGGAATTGTTGCAATGGAAGGAAGAGAACGGTGTCACTGACTCAGGATTTGGAAAGTTGCTGACAATAATTAAGAGGAAGCTTCCAAGGGGTAACGAATTGCCCGCCAGTACGTACGAAGCGAAGAAGATTGTCTGCCCTCTAGGATTAGATGTGCAAAAGATACATGCATGCATTAATGACTGCATCCTCTACCGCGGTGAGTACGAGAATTTGGATGCATGTCCGGTGTGCACTGCATTGCGGTATAAGATCGACGAGATGACCCTGGTGATTTTGAGGGCGAGCGCCCCAGAAGAGGGTTCCTGCCAAGGTTATGTGGTATGCTCCTATAATACCACGGCTGAAACGCTTGTTCAGAAATAAAGAGCATGCTAGGTTGTTGCGATGGCACAAAGAAGACCGTAAGAAAGACGTGATGTTGAGGCACCCTGCTGATGGCTCCCAATGGAGAAAAATCGATAGAGAGTTCCCAAACTTTGCACGGGATGCAAGGAACTTAAGGTTTGGTCTAAGTACAGATGGCATGAATCCTTTTGGAGAGCAGAGCTGCAGCCATAGCACCTGGCATGTGACTCTTTGTATATATAACCTTCCTCCTTGGTTGTGCATGAAGCGGGAGTTCATTATGATGCCAGTGCTCATACAAGGCCCGAAGCAACCCGGGAACGACATTGATGTGTACCTGAAGCCATTAGTCGAAGAACTTCTACAGTTGTGGTCCCTAGCAGGTGTACGTGTGTGGGACGAGCACAAGCAGGAGGAATTTGACCTAAGAGCGCTGCTTTTCGTAACCATCAATGACTGGCCTGCTCTTGGTAACATTTCAGGTCAGTCAAACAAGGGATACAATGCATGCACGCACTGTTTACATGAGCTCGAAGGTGATTATTTGGAAAAAGGTCAGAAGGTCGTGTACCGGGCATCGTCGATTTCTTAGGATTACCCATCCCGTAAGAAAGAAAGGCAAGCATTACAACGGTGAGGCTGATCACCGGAGAAAGCCTCCCCATCGTGATGGTGTTGATATATTTGGTATGGTCAAGGATCTAGATGTAATATTTGGAAAGGGTCCTGGCGGACGGTCTGTTCCGAATGACGATGCCGGACACGCGCCCATGTGGAAGAAGAAATCTATATTTTGGGATCTACCCTATTGGAAAGTCTTAGAGGTCCGCTCTTCAATCGATGTGATGCACGTGACGAAGAATCTTTGCGTGAACCTGCTAGGCTTTCTGGGCGTGTACGAGAAGACAAAAGATACACCAGAAGCATGGGAGGACCAGCAACGTTGGAAAGACCCCAAAAATCTGCATGAGAGAGTTAAAGGACGTCATTTCTCCAGCTACGCTCTTACAAAAGCAGAGAAGGAAATATTTTTTCAATGTCTGAGCAGTATCAAGGTCCCGTCTGGCTTCTCCTCCAATATAAAGGGAATAATAAGTATGGAGAAGAAAACATTCCAGAACCTGAAGTCTCATGACTGTCACGTGATAATGACAGTTGCTTCCGATTGCATTGAGGGGTCTTCTACCGGAAAATGTTCGCCCATTGTGAAGCTATGTGCATTCCTCAATGCAATTTCTCGGAAGGTAATAAATCCATAAATTCTACCGAGGTTGCAGAATGATGTGGTCCAATGTCTCGTTAGTTTTGAGCTGGTGTTCCCACCATCCTTCTTCAATATTATGACACATCTCCTCGTTCACCTGGTCGATGAGATTTCCATTCTCGGTCCTGTATTTCTACACAATATGTTCCCCTTCGAGAGGTTCATGGGAGTCTTAAAGAAATATGTTCATAACCGTGCTAGGCCAGAAGGAAGCATCTCCAAGGGCTATGGAACAGAGGAGGTCATTGAATTCTGTGTTGACTTTATTCCTGACCTTAAGTCGATTGGTGTTCCTGAATCGCGGCATGAAGGGAGACTAAGTGGAAAAGGCACGCTAGGAAGGAAATCAATGATATGTAGGGACGGAATTTCTTTGACTCAAGCACACTACACAGTTCTACAAAGTTCCACCTTGGTGGCTCCGTATATCGGTGACCACAAGAACTTTCTACGCTCCCAGAACCCGGGGCAGTCGAACGATTGGATTAGACGTGAACACATGTCGAATTTCGGCGGTTGGTTGCAAAAACATCTCCCGAATAACAAACATATTGAAGATCAGCTGTACTTGCTGGCCCAGACACCATCTTCGACTGTAGTGACTTTCCAAGGGTACGAGATAAATGGGAATACATTTTACACGATCGGCCAAGATAAAAAGAGCACCAACCAAAACAGTGGTGTCCGATTTGATGAAATAATGAATGAAGGCCCAAATGACACATATTATGGCTACATAGAGGATATATGGGAACTTGACTATGTACCTTCTTTTAAGGTCCCTTTGTTTAGGTGCAAATGGGTCAACAAAACAGGAGGCGGGGTTCAGGTAGACAAGTTGTATGGAATGACAACAGTGGATCTCAACAATCTTGGGTATAGAGACGAACCATGCTTCCTAGCCAAGGATGTGGCCCAGGTTTTCTATGTGAAGGACATGTCTACCAAACCAAGAAAAAGGAAACATAAGGAAACAAATACATCAAACGATGAGCCAAAGCGCCACATAGTTCTTTCTGGAAAAAGAAACATCGTGGGAGTGGAGGACAAGACAGACATGTCAGAAGATTATAATAAGTTTGATGAAATTCCACCCTTCAGAGTGAACATTGATCCAAGCATCAAGTTAAATGATGAAGATGCTCCATGGTTAAGGCCGAAGAAGATTAAATGATGAAGATGCTCCATCATCAAGTTAATTGTAGAATGTTCATGGCACAAATGAGTATCTCAACATGGCAATCAATTTCCCATTTATTTTTGTGTAATCATTTAACTGTATGTAAGATATTAAAAGTGGAGATTTCCCAACCCTTTCCCCAATACTGTTAGAGGAGATGAAGTCGTTTAGGGGCTTGCAGGGAAAAATTCCAAGGTGCAGTTTCTGAAGATGCCGTAGGGCGTGTGCACAACGACATCTTCGAGAAACGCGCACGGGAGATTTCCCAACCCTTTCCCCAAAGACTACTGTTAGAGGAGATGTAGTCGTTCAGGGGCTTGCAGGGAAAAATTCCGAGGAGCAGCTTCCGAAGATGCCGTAGGGCGTGTGCACCAACGACATCTTCGAGAAGCTGCGCCACGGAGATTTCCCAACCCTTTCACTGTTAGAGGAGATGTAGTTGTTCACGGGCTTGCCGGAAAATTTTCCGAGGCACAGTCCGAAGATGTCGTAGGGCGTGCACCAACGACATCTTCGAGAAGCTGTGCCACGGGAGATTTCCCAACCCTTTCCCCAACAGTGTTAGAGGAGATGTAGTCGTTCACGGGCTTGCCGGGAAATTTTTCCGAGGCACAGCCTTCGAAGATGCCGTAGGGCGTGTGCACCAACGACATCTTCAAGAAGCTGTGCCACGGGAGATTTCCCAACCCTTTCCTTCATCCATGGGAATGAAACTCTGCTTGGCTTGTTGATCTGCTTCGGCAAGGCGTATCGATGCTCCTTTTATAGGCACTGCACCGCTTCTACTATGTCTTGTTCTTCGACAGGGCGTCGTGCGCTACATGCTTTATCTCATCGAGCAGTGCGTCCCCCATGCGTTCTTATCCTGCCGACATCTTTAGTCCCGGTTGTACCCACCAGCCGGGACTAAAGGTTACCCACACGTCCTTATCCCACCGACAGTTTTGTTAGATGACAAAAAAATGATCTTTAGTCCCGGTTGTACCCACCAGCCGGGACTAATGTTTTCGGCGCCACTGCGTTCCCGCCTATTTTCTTCCCGCGCTTTCCACTGCTTCCCGCCTTCGTCCTCCCGCCATTTTTTCACTATATATGTGATGGCTTGGCCTCCATTTACATATCACATCTAGACTCATATCTGCAAACCTCATCACTCTGTCCCATGGCTTCCATCGTATCTCTAACCCTCCGGGAGGCGGAGGCGCTTTGCGCGTCGAACTACCCCTGCCCGCCGGGCTACCGCGTCCCGACCGGCTGGTTGCTGAGGTCGGAGGCGTACTTGTCCCCTCCCTCTAGGTGTGCGCGCGAGATGGCCATCACGAACCACTACTACTTCGAGCTCACGCCAGAGCAGCGGAATCCCCAGTGGCATCCCGACTACTTCCCGACTTGGGAAAGCTTCTTCATCAATCGGCGTGAGAGGGCGCTTGCCAGGCACGAGCAGGGCGGCCCGCCTCCTTCGGACTTCAACGAGGCTGGCCGTCGGCTGGGGTTGCGCGGCCGGACTCTCCAGGGCGTCATGGCCCACCGTGGCCCCCGCCTGTGCTACCCTCGTCCCAGCCCACGTGCTCTCCCGCCGAGGTTCGACTACCGCGACCCCGATGCCAGCGACGATGATGACGCGACTACGACGACTACGCGAGTACTATAGGGCTAGGCACGAGTATGACTGAATGACTCGAAGTCGAATCTGGCCATGTATCTTAATTAATTTTCAGTTGAGCTCCGTACTTTAATTCCATGTATCTGGCGGGAAACTTTTCTCATCATCAGCGTCTGCCACAACGACTTTATTGAAAATACAATTAAAATAGATAAACAACTAGTCTAGTCGATCTAGTCGTCGTCGGAGGTTGTCTCGGTCCAAATGTCGTCCCACCGAGGGTCGTTGTCGGCCCAAGTTGTATTCGGGTTGTCGAGCTCGAACACGGCGACGACCCGACGGTGGCGCCTGTTGGACCTGCGATGTGCCCGGAGGTCAGCGAAGAACGCGTCGGTGTTGTCGACGTCGTTGGGGAACTGCGCCCTCCACTGGCGCATCAATCCTCGTCGTGCTCGGCGGTGCCGGCGACGGTCCTCGTCGTCGACGAGGCACGGCGGTGGCGCGAGGAACTCCGCCTCCTCTAGCGATTCAACATCCGGGAAGTTCATGTCTCGCCCTGGCCGCCGAAAGCGCCACGTGATGTCTACGGGTGCTTCTATTCTTGTAGACAGTGTTGGGCCTCCAAGAGTAGAGGTTTGTAGAACAGCAGCAAGTTTCCCTTAAGTGGATTACCCAAGGTTTATCGAACTCGGGGAGGAAGAGGTCAAAGATATCCCTCTCATGCAACCCTGCAACCACAAAGCAAGAAGTCTCTTGTGTCCCCAACACACCTAATAGGTGTACTAGTTCGGCGAAGAGATAGTGAAATACAAGTGGTATGAATGAATATGAGCAGGAGTACGGCGCCATGCTGGCGTGCATTGATGGTAGTAATATTGTAGGAAGTAAAAGCAGTAGTAACACAGCAGAGTAACTCAGAAACAAAAACAAGCAGCGATAACAGTATTTAGGAACAAGGCCTAGGGATTAGACTTTCACTAGTGGACACTCTCAACTTTGATCACATAACAGAATAGATAAATGCATACTCTACACTCTCTTGTTGGATGATGAACACATTGCGTAGGATTACACGAACCCTCAATGCCGGAGTTAACAAGCTCCACAATTAAATGTTCATATTTAAGTAACCTTAGAGTGTAAGATAGATCAATACGACTAAACCAAGTACTAACGTAGCATGCACACTGTCACCTTCATGCTTATGTAGGAGGAATAATACACATCAATACTATCATAGCAATAGTTAACTTCGCAATCTACAAGAGATCATGATCATAGCATAAACCAAGTACTAACACGGATGCACACACTGTCACCATTACATCGTGTAGGAGGAATAAAACTACTTTAATAACATTGCTAGAGTAGCACATAGATAAATTGTGATACAAAACACATTGCAATCATAAAGAGATATAAATAAGCACTTCACTATGCCATTCATAACAGTGAATAAGTATTCTGTGAAATATAGCCTAAGAGACCCACACGGTGCACACACTGTCACCTTTACACACGTGGGACAAGGAGTCTCCGGAGATCACATAAGTAAAACTCACTTGACTAGCATAATGACATCTAGATTACAAGCATCATCATATGAATCTCAATCATGTAAGGCAGCTCATGAGATTATTGTATTGAAGCACATAGGAGAGAGATGAACCACATAGCTACCGGTACAGCCCCGAGCCTCGATGGAGAACTACTCCTCCTCATGGGAGCAGCAGCGGTGATGAAGATGGCGGTGGAGATGGCAGCGGTGTCGATGGAGAAGCCTTCCGGGCACTTCCCCGTCCGGCAGGGTGCCGGAACAGAGACTCCTGTCCCCCAGATCTTGGCTTCGCGATGGCGGCGGCTCTGGAAGGTTTCGCGTACCGTGGCTTTTTCTTTATCGCGTTTTAGGTCAGGGACCTTTAAATAGGCGAAGAGGCGGAGTCGGAGGGGCGAAGGGGCGACGACACCATAGGGTTGCGTGGGCCCAGCCCTGGCCGCGCCACCATCATCTGGGCCCACAGGCCCTCCTCTAGCGGCTCTCGGGTGTTCGGATGCTTCCGGGCAAAATAGGAACCCGGGCGTTGATTTCGTCCAATTCCGAGAATATTTCGTTACTAGGATTTCTGAAACCAAAAGCAAAAAACAGAACCGACACTTCGGCATCTTGTTAATAGGTTAGTTCCAGAAAATGCACGAATATGACATAAAGTGTGCATAAAACATGTAGGTATCATCAATAAAGTAGCATGGAACATAAGAAATTATCGATACGTCGGAGACGTATCACCACGCCGCCGCGTCGTAAGCGCGCGCCGCTAGCTCCGGCGTGTTGTACGTGCCAAGGGTGACGCGGAAGCCACCGGCGCGTATCTCGGCGGTGAACCTACACGTCGCACGACGTCGGCGGGGCGAGGCACGTGGAAGCGGTGGCTACACGTCGCACGACGGTGTCGACGGGTAAGCGACACATGTGGCACGGCGGAGGTACACGTGGCACGGGGAAGGGACACGTGTGGCACGGCGGCGGTGGCCAGTACATGGCGGTGACGGTGGTGGCCAGTACACTGCGGTGACGGTGGTGGCGGTGGGCAGTACACGACGGTGGCGGCGGTGGCCAGTACACGGCGGTGGCGGTGGCGGCGATGGCCAGTACATGGCGGCGGCGGCGGTGGACACGTGTGGCATGGCGGTGGCCAGTAAGTGTTTTTTTTATTTGAAATAAGGCGGGAATGATTTTTTAAAAAAAAATTGGCCTTTGGTCCCGGTTTTTAATACAAACCGGGCCTAAAGGCCTATTTTGCGCGCAGCGAAACCGCAGCAAAAATAGGCCTTTGGGCCCAGTTTGTATTACAAACCGAGACCAAAGGGGCCTTTGGCCCGGTTTGTATACGAACCGGGACCAAAGGGTCGGCTATATAACTCAACACTTGTCTCCGCGGAGATCAATCCCGGAGACGAAGCGCTGAGCGCCGCCAGCTGCCCAACCGCGCAAATCGCGCCGCGTCGCCGCCGCGTCACGCGCGCGCGCGTCCGCGCACGCCGCCGTCCGCACGCCACGCCCGCGCCCGTCGCCTCCTCTCCTCCGCCCGCGTCGCCGTCCACCGCCCGCGTCGCCGTCCACCGCGCCGCCGTCGCCGTCCGCCGCGCGCCTCCTCTCCGCCGGCGCCAAGGTGAGCCCCGGCCACCCTTTTTTTTAATTTTTTAGATTTTTAGATTGTTAGTATTAGATTTTTAGAAATAGTTAGTATTAGATTTTTAGATTGTTAGTATTAGATTTTTAGAAATAGTTAGTATTAGATTTTTAGAAATAGTTAGTATTATATTTTTAGAAATAGTTAGTATTAGATTTTTAGAAATAGTTAGTATTAGATTTTTAGATTGTTAGTATTATAGTTAGAAAAAAGTTATGAAAAGAATATTTGTTAGAAATAAGATAGAAAATTATAGTTAAAAAATTATAGTAGTGAAAATTATTAGTATAGTTAATCCGATATGTTAGAAAAAGTAGTGAAAATTATAGTTAGAAAATTGTTAGTATAGTTAATCCGGTAGTGCGGGCGGCCCTGCCGGTGCCGAGTCTGTGGCGGTGCCCCTACCGGCGCCCGTGCGGTGCCGAGTCCGCGGTGCCCTACCGGCACCCGTGGCTGTGCCGAGTCCGTGGCGGTGCCGCCGCGACATAGTGCCGACGCTCCTGCCGGCGCCCCCAAAATAGAGTATATATGTAGTGCCGGCGCCCCCCAAATGGTAGTGCCGGCGCCGACTAACATATAGTGAAGTTATTTTTTAATTTATGTTAACGTTGGTACATATATATATGATTTGTTTTCGTAGCTACGATGCCGCGACAGCCGCCGCGCCGTGGTCTGACTATTCTGGAGGAGATGCAGCAGATGGGGGAGGTCCGGGACTGGGCTCCGCCGGGGTGGCACTGGGAGGTCTTAGCTTCCGGGTCGCGCACCTTGGTGCGGAATCCGGGTCCCGTTGTCGACCCGGATATTTTTTGGTGGAGGTCTTATGGGCCACGGTCGTTTCAGAGGGAGCCGGCCCCGCCGGAGGAGGTAGCTCAGCGCATTGCGGTGGAGGACGAGCACGTTCGCCGTTACATGTATGCGTTAGTCAACATGTATAGGACCGGATGGAGCGTTATGCAGGGATCTCATGTTAGCTATGCTCCCGTGATTGTTCCGTGGCTTTGGGGGTTCACCCGTCGCGGCTCAGGTCCCGGTCGGCGCGTTATAGGACCCGGTCGGCGCGGTTGAGAGGTTGTAGTATTGATTGATATATTAGGGTTAAATAAACATAAACCTGATCTATGTATGCATGTAACTGCACTATCTGCTTTCAGCACTATATATATTATCGATCCTTAGTTAAGAACTACATATGTAACTCCATTTTCAGTTTTCTACATTATCCTTAATTTGATCATATGATGGTTCCTATATATAGCTTGCAGGTCGTTGTAGAAAGCATGGAGAGAGATGAAACTCAAGAAAAAATCATGGCTGACCTCTCTAAGGGTATATTGCCCCTATGTGTGGTTTTGGTAATTAATGACAACCCCTATGAACTAATGTTTTCATTGAGTTTATATGAAGGAATATTCCATAGGTACTACTTGTACTCCATGTGTTGGATTCAAGTATGGATGCCATGAAGATAAAGGTATACCTTGTGTATTGGCATCAAGATCATCGGTATGAAGATATATATGTGATATGATCAAGAAGAAGAAATGAAGGTGGAGTTCTTATGTGGAACTCAATATTAGCCATGCTCTATCTTAAGTGAGTATGAGAAGATACAAGGTTGAGTTGGGCAAGTTCAAGATGAGCATCTTGAGTGGATCACATGCTTGAAGCTTGCCGTCCATTTGGTGATAATGGACATGTGAAGATGTGTATCAATGGAGCTTTCCCATCATAGTGTATGGGGGAGCATTTGTGAGTCTTCACAAAGCAACATTGATCAAGAGAGGCATTCCGGCTTGAGTGATGCTTGAAGAGTTATCATCAAGATCAAGCGGGATGCGCAAGGCAAAGGTATGGCCTTGCTAGGTTTTCCTTTTACCGGTCTCAAGGTGGTTGATAGGAGACCGGATTATAGGATACATAGCCGCACTATTAAGAGGGGCTTTCGGTTGGGTAACTTGATCACATCGTTTTAGGGAGCTCAATCCTTTGCATACTTTGCATATCCGTATTGCTTCTTGGTGTTTCTCTGTGTGAGGTTCTTGAGCTTGTTGCTAGCTTTACAACAAGCCCAAGTTCATCGAAACGGAATCCGCATGCATCTTCTATTGCGTTTTCGAGGTTGGGTGATTTTACCGGTTATTCATGATATAAGGTTCTACCTTTTATATTCATGATAAAATCCCCTCCTATAGATTCTTGTATTTTCACTTTCCATAGGATAGCATTTGTTGTTATCTTCCAAACAAAACTGGTTTCATTCGAATCGGGGTTCGGGAGCAAAAGTTATTAAAGAAAGAGTAAAAGAAGAAAAAGAAAAGAAAAAGGGGGGAGGCTGCCGGTTGGGCGCCCGGCCTGCCGGGCCAGACGCCGGCCCACCCGGTCGACCGGGCGGCCACCGGCCCACGCGCCAGCCTGGCCCAGCTCCCCCTCCGGTCAGACCGGACTTCAACCGGCCCACGCGCCGGCCTCTCCCCCGCGCGGCCCGTGACCGGTCTTGGGCCAGGTCAGCGACCGGCCCAGCCAGCTGCTCCTCCGGTCCGACCGGAATCCGGACCGGGCCGCCTCCACGCGCCTTGGCCCACGCGGCCTGCTGCTCCCCCCCGCGCGCCTGTGGCAAATCGGCCGCCCGGGGCGACTTTTTTAGGCGTTTTTTATGCGTTTTCCACCCCGTTTCTTCCCCAACGGTTATTTTTCTCCCTAGACTATAAATAGCCCTTCTTCCACCTTGAGCAACAGCTTCTTCCTCTTTCTCTCACCTCCATTGTTGTATTTGAAGAAGTTGCTCTCTCCCTTGATTCCTCCAACCATTCTTGCTCATATTTGAGGATTTGAGAGAGGAGATCTAGATCTACACTTCCACCAAACCGTTTCTTCTCTAAGTGAGGGAATCTCTTGGGATCTAGATCTTGGAGTCTTTGGTTGACTTTCCCCCTTGTTCTTCCTCTCCAATCTCATCCTAGCATTCGTTGCTTTGGTGGGATTTGAGTGTGAAGGACTTGAACACCTCTAGTGTTCTTGCTTTGCATCATTGCATAGTGTTGAGCTCTCCACCACGATTAGTTCGAGTGAGAGACCGTGAGCTTGTTACTCTTGGAGGGAGACCTCCTAGTTGGCTTGGCGGTTGGTGCTCCGGTGATCTCTTCAAGAAGATTGTGAAGAGGCCCGGGCTTCTCCTTCGTGGAGCTTGTGAAGTGGTTGTGGAGCTTGCCATCTCCGGAGCGGAGGAAAAGCTAACCATAAGGAAAGGGCCATTATCCTTCGTGGGTGTGGTTCGGAGAATAGGGTGAGCCTTCGTGGCGCGGGAATCCTTCGTGGGACCTCCACTCCTCCAAACGTGACGTACCTTGTTGCAAAGCAAGGGAACACGGGAATACATCCTCGTCTCCGCGTGCCTCGGTTATTTCTATACCCGAGCTCTCTTTCCTTGTGATAGCCATCGTGCTTGAAGTACATATATCTTGCTATCACTTGTGCTACATATATCTTGTGCCTATCTTGCTTAGCTCTAGTTGCCATTGTTACACTTAGTTGAGCTTAGCATATCTAGGGTTTGTGCTTGTAAACTAAACGATAGTTTAATTCCGCATTCTTACAAGACAAATCCGCAAGAGTTTGTAATTGCCTATTCACCCCCCCCCTCTAGGCGACATCTCGATCTTTCAATTGGTATCAGAGCAAGGTCTCTCCTTGTTTAAGGCTTCACCGCCTTGAGAGTAAAGATGTCGGCTAGTAACTTAGTGCACAATGACACAATTATCTTTGTTGGCACAAATTATCTTTTGTGGCGAAATTGCTTGCTTTGCAAACTTCGGACCTTGTGTCCAAACATTGAGCAATTTCTAGATGTAGGTTTTTCTCCTCCGATGGACCCTCAAAATCTATCTTTAGAGGATGAGAAAAACTTACATCTTGAAGCTCAAGTATCTAATGAGCTTGTATTCTCTTTGAGACCAGATTTTCATAGGTTCTTGATATATATAAAGCGAAAATCGTCTCATGAGATGTGGATCAAGCTTAAGGAAATGTTTGGTGGATCCACTTCTCATTTGGTTGGTGGTGACTCCGAGGAGCTCTCTTCCCCTTCACATCATGAAGAGCTCCAAGTTGCTTCCACCTCCGGCCGTGATGAGTTCTCATCTTCTTCCACTTCACCAACGTGTAGCAAGACACGAGGTAATGATATGGTGAGTGGTGAGGAAAATTGCAATGTTGATATTGTGCTCAATAGTGATGATTCTTCATCTCTATCCCATTGCAATGCTTCCTCTTTGGACTTAAACACATCTAGCATTGAAAATAATCTACATGCTTGTGTTGATAGTCCCCGCATATCATGTGTAAATTGCTCACATAAACCCCATGATGATATGCTTGTCTTGTCTTGCTCCCATAATCAAAATGCTTCTATTTCCTCTAGTTGCTTGTTGACTAACAATGTAGAGGAAACCGAACACTCTATGGATCAAGACATGTTTTCAAATGAGGATTCAAGAATTTCTTCATCTTCATCCTCCGGTATGCACATGTGCCTTATGGCAAATGGATCAAAGGTATCTCCTACTTTGACTCCTAACACTTCCTCTAATAATGAGAGTGATGATGATGATAATGATGAAGAATATAATATCTTGGTGCATAATATGGCAATGGTATATGCTTCTCTTCATGGTAATAAAGAAGCTCGTGCTAATCTCGAACACTCTATGGATACCTTGAGTAAATATAGGGAAACCATAGTGGAGTTGGAGTCCCATGTTGAAAATGGGGAAAAGAGATTCACTCTCCTCAAGCATGAGCTAAAAGATGAGAAGCATACTAATTTTATGCTTACACAAAAAATTGAATCCTATATGCATGAAAATGAGAAAACTATTGTTGATGCTTGTGCTACTAACTCTACTTCTTGTGATGCATCTACCTTAAAGGAGAATGTTGAGCTAAGGGCTCAACTTGAGTTGCTAACTAGCAATTGTAGGGAATTGGAAGAAAGCAATAAAACGCTCTCACACTCTCTTGAGGATCTTCTAACTTCCTACGATGAGCTAAAGTTAGCTCATGAGGCTAGTATCACTAAGGTAACATCTTGTGAGCCTCATGTGGACATTAGCACAATCTCTACTACATATGCTATAGTGCCATGTGCTAGTCCTTGTAATCCATCTAGTCAAACTAGTGATACACCTTGTGTTGGATTACTTGCCTTGCCTTGTTGCTCTAACAATGAAGCTTCTACTTCCTCTAGTACTTGTATTTCTACTAACCATGTAGAGGAAATAAAAGAGCTCGAGGCCCAAGTCCTTTCTTTAAAGAAAGACTTGGAAAAGCGTCATGAAGGGAAATCCGCACTTGACAAGATGCTAAGTGTGCAACAATCCCCCAATGACAAGAGTGGACTTGGATTCAACTCCAATAACAAGAACAAGTCCAAGAGCAAGAGCAACAATAAGAAGGGCCAAGACAAAGTCAAGGATCCGGCCAAGTTGGTTTGCTTCAAGTGCAAGGTTGAAGGGCATCATGTTAGATCATGCCCATTGAAGAAGAAGAAGCACTTGAGTGAGAAACAACAAGGGAAACGGCCACAAGGTCAAGGTCAAGCTCATGCTCGACCTCAAGTTGAAGATAGGCCACTTCCCAAGAAGAATCAAGATATTGTTCCCCAAGAGAAGAAATCAATAAAGAAGAGAAAGGGGAACACTTGCTACTTATGCCGTGTGAAGGGGCACTTTGCTTCTTCATGTTTGGGTAGTACCTTATCTAACCCTATAATTGTTGATGATGATTATTCTCTAGGAAAGGATAAGGATGGCAATGTGTTTGCCAAGTTTGTTGGAACTCAAAGTGGTCTCAAGAAAAGGACCATTTGGGTTGCCAAGCCTATTGTGACTAACCTCTTAGGACCCAACTTGGTTGGGGACCAACAAGCTCAAACGTGATCAATAGGTGCATGTGGAGGTCATTGGAGACTTGGCTAATTCATGAAGAATTTAGGGATCTTCATATATTATATTTTGACCAAGCCAAGTCGTATGGATCATTATCTATATCTTATAACCAATGTTCCTCCTTGCGGTAACTTATACTTCAACTCATCATATTTATTGTAAGTTACTTGCCCCTTTGCATGTTTGGTTTTGTACCAAATATTTGTGTGTATGTGTTGTGTCTTACTTACCTATCTTGTGTATTCAAGTATGTTTGTTTGACTCATCATATACTTGTGTATTGTTTTGGAGCCTAATGCATTTTGATGATATCTTATTTGGCTCTCTTTGAAGTGATTAATGGAACATCCCATTTTGGGGGAGTGATATGCTTTGTGCATCTCTCTTTCTTTAAAATGTGTGTACATGGGTACCACCACCTAGTATTGATATTGCAAGATTATCTAGTCACTATGTGGTGTGTCATACTCATGAGAAATTCAAATTCTAAAATATCAATTAATCATCTCTAGTTGAATTTTAAGTTGCCTCTTTTTTAGAAGAAATGTTTTATCACATTATGGGGGAGTAATATGTTTTGTACATATCACAAGCCTAGAAAATGTGAACATATGAGGTTATGCCACTTAGAGTTAATGCTCTTAATTATCTTGTTCTTAGGTAGCATGTTTGCTCAAACAAGCTCCACTTCTATTAAAAAGCTTTTATTGGATCATCTTATGGACTCTTGTTTGATTAAGAAATTCTTGGTACGGTTTTCCTCAAATACATATCTCTATATCTTATTTGGGACACCGTTTGCTTCAAGTTATTCTAATCATTGCCGTGCGTGATTGTTTGACTAATTGAAGCCATCAAGAATCTTCATTCGTGCATAGTGCTTAATTCTATATACTTATCCTATGCCTTTATTTGTGAAGTTGATCCTTACTATCATTGTCAATTCACCACCGGAAATTATGTCCAATATACTCATTGTCTTTGACAATTGATAACCTTGTATGTGGTTGAATTCATGGATCATCTTCACCATGGATTGCTTCTTATTTACTTATTTTATTTCCAAGAAATCTTTGTTGCTCCCATGTGTCTTCTTTGTCCCTTTAAAAAAATCTTTTGATAAATTCTTTTGATTCATACCAAATGTTTGTTTTGGAAGACAAACCTTTTCCTTACGGTACATTGTGCCATTGTGAAAAGTGTAGAGAGTTAGGTTTAATTGTTCGAACCTTGCTCTTTTGGGAGTTTTGCTATCTCATTCCTTCCTACATGATTTATTTGCTTGAATGATATAAATCCTTGAGCATGTTTGCTTTATTTCATCCTTTATGCTCAATGGTTTCTTCTTAGTTCATTTGTTGAACTTTGTTGAACAAATCTTTTGTGATTTGCGTCTTTGATATAATTTGGACAACAAATTTGTTTGGTCACAC
Organism: Lolium multiflorum; assembly: GCA_030979885.1. Lineage (NCBI taxonomy): Eukaryota > Viridiplantae > Streptophyta > Magnoliopsida > Poales > Poaceae > Lolium > Lolium multiflorum. The sequence goes on along the minus strand of CM061747.1, from coordinate 174,765,179 downwards.
CTTTATGCTTTCTTCAAATTCATTTGGTGTTTTGTCCAAAGTATATCTTTCTTGGATCTTTAAAGTCTTTATGCATGCTTTTATGTAATTTGTTTACATTTGTAGCGTGCTTGTCTTCTTTGATCCATTATATATGGTATACTCCATCAAATCCTAAACGGCTAAGATGTGCATGAAATTCAAATTTCATCTATAAATATGCACATATTTTTATGGAGTGCGTCCTATGTATTGTGGTTATTCTAACCATTTTGGACCCAATAAGTTTGGGGACCAAGATGTACTTGAATGGTTGTTTTAGGTACATTGGAGATGCAATGGAGGTTTGTCTCATCTATAAGGAAGGTGTTGTCACCATATGATAATTGGAGTCAAGCTAGGATGATGAATGAACTCTTATCTACTACATCATGCCATTGCTATCTCGGTAACAAGTATCTTATTCATGCATACTCATATAGCATCCAACCTCTTGTAGGTTGCATCTTGGCATGAAATTCTTTATTTCGAAAATATTGCGATTCTTGAAGAATCCTTTTAAAATAAAACATCTTATTGAACATTTGAGTAATTTGAGAAGATGCATATGATAGGTGATATATATATATATCATATTTTATGATTCACCTATTACAAATATGCCCTCTAGCAATTTATTGCATATCAATTCCTCAAAGAGCTCTTGTGTGCAATATTGATGAATTTGTAAAATAAATCCGTATTTGAGATACTTGTTGCCTTTCTCAAAACATTCCAACTAGCCTTACTTCCCTTATTGTTAGTTGTGATGTTTTTGAGATCTTATTTTGTTGAAGTTCATTTATATACCATAAGTGAAAAGTGGAGCCATAGGCTATATATGCTTTTAAGCAAACATCCTTTGGTATATTTTATGACTTCATTTTGGATATCTAGTCCTATTTATTTTGTTAACCTCTTGTGTGTGCATGTTTCTTTATGGATCATTTTGTCCACTTTAGAAACTTATATACATAAGAGCGTTAATCCATCACCTTGATATCTTTGTTCTTTGCCAACCATCTTTTACCCTTTTTGTTTTTAATGGTGTTGGTAAAGAAGATTTATGAGTGCTTGGTTTATTTATTTTCTTCATGCACTCATATCTCGTAATTGTTGGACTAAAGTTGTTCTTGATAAGCATACTCTCTTTATCTTAGTTGTGTTCTAAATGATATATAGAGAGTGAGGATTCCATGTTTGTGCATATTGTATTCAAATGCAAACATTATAAATTGTGCACGAACCTTGGGGAGCTTTCTTATTTTTAGAGCACTATATCTCTCTTATCATGATATCTTTGTTTGTCCAATTGGATCTTTGATTGCTTGCTTTATTTGTTGAAGCTCACCTCACCATGTTATCTTTATGCAATCTTTGATCCTCAATATAGTTTGATTTCCTTCAAGTATTCATCATTGGATATGTGCACTTGATTCCACTCAAATTATGAGAAGTGCACACTTTGGGGAGGAACTCACATTATATTGGCCTTCTAAATTTTTCACCCATTTTGACAATCGATGCCAATGGGGGAGAAGTTTAGAGGGTTTAAGGGAATGGTTTTATACTTAAGCTTGGTTTGTGCTTAAGTGTTTTGTCCTCTCATGCATTCCATATTTATATGTATTGCATGGTTGTATATATATAGTGGAAACTATCCCAAAGGTTAATCTTGACAATATATGCAATGAATTCATATTCATCACACGTGCATACATTGTGGGGGAGTTTTCTCTATATATATTGGTTCCACTCACATCTCTCGTAATTGTTGTAGTTGTGTGAGTAGAGCCGGTTTTGATATGGGCTAGTAGCTTTGTGTTACTTGACCATATCAAATACAACCTCTTGTATACAACTTATTCTCGGATAAGTTGAGTACTTGTTTCTAATATTCATTATATAAACCCTCTTATTGTGGTTGTCATCAATTACCAAAATGGGGGAGATTGTAAGGGTATATTGCCCCTATGTGTGGTTTTGGTAATTAATGACAACCCCTATGAACTAATGTTTTCATTGAGTTTATATGAAGGAATATTCCATAGGTACTACTTGTACTCCATGTGTTGGATTCAAGTATGGATGCCATGAAGATAAAGGTATACCTTGTGTATTGGCATCAAGATCATCGGTATGAAGATATATATGTGATATGATCAAGAAGAAGAAATGAAGGTGGAGTTCTTATGTGGAACTCAATATTAGCCATGCTCTATCTTAAGTGAGTATGAGAAGATACAAGGTTGAGTTGGGCAAGTTCAAGATGAGCATCTTGAGTGGATCACATGCTTGAAGCTTGCCGTCCATTTGGTGATAATGGACATGTGAAGATGTGTATCAATGGAGCTTTCCCATCATAGTGTATGGGGGAGCATTTGTGAGTCTTCACAAAGCAACATTGATCAAGAGAGGCATTCCGGCTTGAGTGAAGCTTGAAGAGTTATCATCAAGATCAAGCGGGATGCGCAAGGAAAAGGTATGGCCTTGCTAGGTTTTCCTTTTACCGGTCTCAAGGTGGTTGATGGGAGACCGGATTATAGGATACATAGCCGCACTATTAAGAGGGGCTTTCGGTTGGGTAACTTGATCACATCGTTTTAGGGAGCTCAATCCTTTGCATACTTTGCATATCCGTATTGCTTCTTGGTGTTTCTCTGTGTGAGGTTCTTGAGCTTGTTGCTAGCTTTACAACAAGCCCAAGTTCATCGAAAACGGAATCCGCATGCATCTTCTATTGCGTTTTCGAGGTTGGGTGATTTTACCGGTTATTCATGATATAAGGTTCTACCTTTTATATTCATGATAAAATCCCCTCCTATAGATTCTTGTATTTTCACTTTCCATAGGATAGCATTTGTTGTTATCTTCCAAACAAAACTGGTTTCATTCGAATCGGGGTTCGGGAGCAAAAGTTATTAAAGAAAGAGTAAAAGAAGAAAAAGAAAAGAAAAAGGAAAAAGGGGGGAGGCTGCCGGTTGGGCGCCCGGCCTGCCGGGCCAGACGCCGGCCCACCCGGTCGACCGGGCGGCCACCGGCCCACGCGCCAGCCTGGCCCAGCTCCCCCTCCGGTCAGACCGGACTTCAACCGGCCCACGCGCCGGCCTCTCCCCCGCGCGGCCCGTGACCGGTCTTGGGCCAGGTCAGCGACCGGCCCAGCCAGCTGCTCCTCCGATCCGACCGGAATCCGGACCGGGCCGCCTCCACGCGCCTTGGCCCACGCGGCCTGCTGCTCCCCCCCGCGCGCCTGTGGCAAATCGGCCTGCTGACCGGCTGGGCGACTTTTTTAGGCGTTTTTTATGCGTTTTCCACCCCGTTTCTTCCCCAACGGTTATTTTTCTCCCTAGACTATAAATAGCCCTTCTTCCACCTTGAGCAACAGCTTCTTCCTCTTTCTCTCACCTCCATTGTTGTATTTGAAGAAGTTGCTCTCTCCCTTGATTCCTCCAACCATTCTTGCTCATATTTGAGGATTTGAGAGAGGAGATCTAGATCTACACTTCCACCAAACCGTTTCTTCTCTAAGTGAGGGAATCTCTTGGGATCTAGATCTTGGAGTCTTTGGTTGACTTTCCCCTTGTTCTTCCTCTCCAATCTCATCCTAGCATTCGTTGCTTTGGTGGGATTTGAGTGTGAAGGACTTGAACACCTCTAGTGTTCTTGCTTTGCATCATTGCATAGTGTTGAGCTCTCCACCACGATTAGTTCGAGTGAGAGACCGTGAGCTTGTTACTCTTGGAGGGAGACCTCCTAGTTGGCTTGGCGGTTGGTGCTCCGGTGATCTCTTCAAGAAGATTGTGAAGAGGCCCGGGCTTCTCCTTCGTGGAGCTTGTGAAGTGGTTGTGGAGCTTGCCATCTCGGAGCGGAGGAAAAGCTAACCATAAGGAAAGGGCCATTATCCTTCGTGGGTGTGGTTCGGAGAATAGGGTGAGCCTTCGTGGCGCGGGGAATCCTTCGTGGGACCTCCACTCCTCCAAACGTGACGTACCTTGTTGCAAAGCAAGGGAACACGGGAATACATCCTCGTCTCCGCGTGCCTCGGTTATTTCTATACCCGAGCTCTCTTTCCTTGTGATAGCCATCGTGCTTGAAGTACATATATCTTGCTATCACTTGTGCTACATATATCTTGTGCCTATCTTGCTTAGCTCTAGTTGCCATTGTTACACTTAGTTGAGCTTAGCATATCTAGGGTTTGTGCTTGTAAACTAAACGATAGTTTAATTCCGCATTCTTACAAGACGAATCCGCAAGAGTTTGTAATTGCCTATTCACCCCCCCCCTCTAGGCGACATCTCGATCTTTCAACCTCATAGCCAACGGTATTCTGGATGATCGCGACGACGACGTTATTCCAGATGATGGCGGTGACGATGTCACCGCAACTTTTTTGAATGACTCCGGTGAGGGAGCGGAGAATATTGAGGAAGAAGATCCTAATGGCGCCGGTGAGGAAGAAGATCATCATAATGGCTCCGGAACCATAGTTATCACCCAGGTATATAAATTAATTAAGCCGCTGTTGATCGACTAGATGCATTAACTAATTAAATTGTACTGACTATGAATTATTTCTTTTTTAGCCCTCCGGATCGAGCACTTCTTCTGTAAAGTCGAGGAAGCGAGGCCCGGCCAAAAAGTTGGACGACGGTGTTAGGCACGACATCACCCACATCGCTAAGGATGGTAAACCGATTGCTCCAGAGAAAGGTGCAAAGGCATTTATAGCTCAATGCGGAGTGCTTGTTAGGGACCACGTCCCGATCACCGTTCGAGAATGGAACAAGCCAAAGGGACTAGTGTTGTCTGCAGAGGAAGAAGCTCAAGGTCTTTATATCGATGATGTAGCCAAAAACAGCATTCTGACCAAGCTCATGTCACATTTCAACATAGTACCCGAAGAGGGGGGTGCCGCTGAAAAGGCCAAGATGGAGCAGGCCCTCCGCGAGTTTGCCAAGAAGAAGATGGCCAAACTATTCAAGAACCACAAGAAAAGATTGCGCGGACTTATCAAGAAAAAGAAGACTCCGGACAGTGAGAAGGTAAAAAATCATTGGGACGAATTCGTGAAGTACAGCACGGAGTCAGAAGAATTTAAGAAAAGGTCGGAAACAAATAAGGCAAATGCTGCGTTGAAGATATATCACCAAATTCTGGGTCCAGGTGGATACAGGGCTAACCGTCCTAAGTGGGAGGCAGCTGAGGCGGAACTAACCAGGAAAGGAATCAGATTAGGGACACACGGTTGGATCGAACGGTGTAAGGAGTGGTTCTACGGGATTGGGGGAACGTTGCATCCAGAAACAGGGAAGTGCATCTATAAGAAAGCTCATCTGAAGATTCCCATTGAAGCCCTGGAAAAAGCACATAAGGACGTGGAGGAGGGGAGGTTCCAGCCCGATAGAGAGAACGATGAGCTGACACGCGCCCTTGGGAACAAAGAACACGGCGGACGAACACGAGGCACAGAAGGCTCCGTTCCGTGGAACATTGGCTTTCCCGCGGAAAGGAAGAGATTTCCTGATAAAAGCCATGAGAGGAGAAAGGCAAGGGAAACAGACCGCATAGCGTCCTTAGAGGAGGGTTTTACCACCATGCAAGCCCAATTAACCATGGTAACCCAAGTACTTACATCCCAGATGGCTCAGGGGCAGGCTGTAGATCCTGTGCCATTGCTCAATGCCCTCGTCCCGCTGCAATCTCAACAACACCGGAGAAGCAGCGTAGCTTCCTCTCAGCAGGCCGATCATATTAATGATGAGGTGGTCGAGCCTCCTCGCTACCCCCGTGGATGATCTCACTGAGAGCCGTCCTTGTGAGCTGCATGTTAAAGTTTTCAACCTATCCTTCAAGGCGGCGGTCGGCATCTTCTTACCTACAAGGTATTACCATTGCCGTCCGGTCCAAGACGACTTTGCTGTTGTGATGGTGGATGAAGTGTTGAGAGATTATGAGGGGATGGTGCTTGAGCACCCTGCAGGTGAAGATGGGGAAATCAAAGAACTGGGAGAAGCCCGTAGAACCACCGTGCAATGGAGGAAGGAGAACATTGTGTTTCCAGGTGAGAAGCCACCAAGCAGGCCACCTCCTCCGCCTCCTCCGCCACCTGTTGGGTCTCCTCCGCGTGATGAGTCTCCTCCGCGTGATGATTCTCCTATGCGCGATGATGATTCCCCTGTGCATGAGCAGTCTCCTCCGCGTGAAAATACTCAGCCGCCTCCTCCTCCTCGTCAGGAGACTCCGCCGCCTCCACCTAAGCAAAAGAGGAAGCTAACCGCGGCACCTCCTACAGCTCCGAAGAGATCATCTCAACTCCGATGAGGGCACAGACTCCAGAGTTGTTACCAAATGAGCAGACTGAAGAGCAAAAGGCGTTTCTTGCGCCGAAGAAGATGTTTATTAAACCGCAAACAATCAAGCACTTTGCCGAGACGAGAATGAAGAGACCTGAGCTGAGATCTGATTATGACCGCTCTATTGGACAGTCCTATAGAGCGACCAAAGAAGCAAAAAAAGTCGCCCAGCTTGGACAGCAGGACAATACCCCACTTCGTCGTGCAGCCCTATGATGATCCAGAGACGGCATCGATGATCGAACGGGAGGCTAGAGCTCAGGGAGCATCAATTGAGTACGAAGATTACTATCCAACGGCTCAAGTGGTAAACAAGTATAGATACGGAAAAGATCTCGTCAAACCTGGCGAGCTCGAACGTCTAGGGACTCAGATGCGAAGGTTGCATGACTGGTACTTGAAAGCCTATCGAAGAGGCGATCGCTACCTCACGGTGTATCTTAGAGATGAGCATTACTTCCGGGGGGTCGAGGAGATAAACCTTGAGTTAGAAGAACTGTATTCAATCATGACGCCCTCGACAAAGCTGTCATCAGTTGCTACTGCCTGTAAGTGATTTATTTATGTAATTAAGTCTGTAGCTCAGCGCTCATTCATTTGCACTAACAATTATCCACACTATATTCTTTGTGTACGCTATATATTTAATTATGCAAAATGAAGAAGCTCGGTGCAAGTTTGAACCGGGACTAAAGGGGGGGGGGGCCTTTAGTCCCGCCTAATTGGTCCCGGTTTGGTAACCGGGACTGAAGGCCCAAATGGACCGGGCCTGTAGCCCCATTTTCCACTAGTGTAAAAATCGAGGGAAAAATACATAATCAGTTTCGGAGAAGGACAGTGGGCAAAAGAATCACGCGAGGGGAGCCACGAGGGCCGAAAGGACCCAGGTGGCGCGCCCAAACATGTAGGGCGTGCCACCCGAGGTCGTTCGCACCTCGGTCATCGTTTCGGCCCCCCTTTTATACCAGAAGCTTCGTTTCGCCTAAAAAGCTAAGCCGTATTTTTTCCGAGATTTATTGAGGCAGCGGCAGAGGCGAAAGTCCTCTCCTACTCCGGGAGAGGGCAGATCATGCTGCACCGGTGCCTCCGATGAAGGGGAAATCGACGCCATCGACATCCCCACTCCTCCTTGGCTTGGGAAGAGGCATCTCCATCAATATCTCCAACAGCACCATCATCACCACAATCTCCATCTACGAGATCGATGTCATCCCCCTCATAGTTTGTGTTGAAGTGAACCCCGGATATTGTTTTTAGTGCTATTGCATGTTCGTGATTGGTACGTTGTCATTATTTGGTCGAGAGATCATATATTCAGATTGTGTTGTAATCATTATGCCTCTGATCCATATCGTGTTTGACATTTTTGAGTAGTTCCCCACGTTCCTGATGGCATAGGATGATCTGGCCATGATTCTATATGATGTGCAATGAGTATTTGGTCAAGTTTTCTATCTTTTGTGTTGTTCTATGATGGTTTTATGCGAACGTCGACTCCATATTACTTCACATATATGGATTCTAGGGCTGCAACTTTAATGTAATGCATTAATGTTGAAAAGGTCGGAATGACAGAAACCGCTTCCAATACTATGGGTTGCATTAGAGGGGTTTATGTCAGGGACCAATGATCTTATGGCTATGGTGCGACAATGTCTTAATGACCCTAAACCATCATAAGGGGTGTATTTGCACATATTTATTGTTGCACCTAACTTAGGCTCCGCCCCTAATTGAATAAAGCTTGACAAAATATTTACCATGCTCCTCGCCGGCCACTGGACCAGCCATGGATTCCCTCGCGGGCTTGTGGGGAGCGGCACTACGGTGGAAATTGTGCGACGTCTAGATTTTGTGTGGGAGGAGATGTGATGAGGCAGTGCGCCCCTCTTTATATACGTCGGAGGCAGCCGAGGGGCGCGGCACACGTGGCAGCGCCATTAACTTCGTTAGTAGAGGTGGGCGGCGGCCGCTCGGCAGAAGAGGCATCACCATTAACGTGGCGTGGACTGCCGAAGCGACGCCTCGTACTAGCGCCGGTGAGAAGACGCATCGAGCCAGAGTTGCTGTCAGGCGGGACCGACGAAACGTCCGCCCAGACGGGAGCGGTAACGCGGCGCGACGCCGCAGCGTCGCAGACGCATCCGAGGCGCATATTTGAACTGAGTTTGCGTCTCCACGGACAGTCTAGTCACTATGCGTCGTCGGGCCGCTGGGCCTGGTTCCAAACACAATTTTTTAACTCTCCGATCGTAAATGGTCGCTCAGTGTTCGTTTGTGTGGGCCCGCGGGAGATGCCCTGATGAAATAGCCACCACACCAGCCTATCCTGTCAATCTTGTTTTATTTTCTGTTGCCTGTACTCTTTATACACTGCAGGATCTGAATAGGAAGCTGGAGCTGGTTATATATATCTCTCCATGATCCATCTTTCAATGATACCTCCTGACTATTGCCTCATACATGATATCATCACTCTCCTAGAGTCAGCTAGCCAGTCGTCCAGAAAGCTCATAGCGCCATAGCCTGCATATATCTGTATATATAGGATCAGTAGGACACATGGCAGAGATGAAGGTGAGCCCCAAGCTGGAGAGGCTGCGCAGTGCAGCGAGGCAGCAGAAAGGGAAGCTCTACATCATCAAGAAATGCATCGCCATGCTCATCTGCGGCAGCTTAAAGTGCGTATGCGCCTTGCACTAATGTTTTTATGTTCTTCCCCCAAATAATTGGTATTGGTATAACATGTATTCTTGTCTGGAATTGATAGTATGTGAACGCACGGCCCCCTTCTAATAGGATATATAGTGATATGCTACTTAATATTGTCAATCATATTCCAAGTTATTCACAAGGGAGTGTCATACGAAGTCGTGTGTATATTGAGTACATTTTATTTGGTCCATCAAAATTTAAGTCTGTCCTGTTCGCAATACTTTTATTTTTACCAATTCCACTCGTTAACTCCTAATAGAAGATCAAGGTTGTAAGGATTAATTTGCTGAAATTCACTTTCGATTGATTCTTACTTATCAACATTTTGGTTGGTATACGAATTCAGATAAATATAGCTGATATATTACCACAAAAATAAAATCGGTATGCCTCAAGATGCCATTGCTTGCTTCAAATAAGATTTGTTGATACAGTATCTTTTGCGAGAAGTAAACTTTTGATCCCTGGTGTCATGATCTTCTTAAGAAATAGGTAGATCAATGCATGCATGAATCCGCAATGACTAAAATTGATATAGTCAATTATATTCATTGTACACATGATATGGATCATATATATAACAGGCTGTGTTAACTATGTGACTGAAACTTAAAGTATTTAGTGAAGCCAACCATTTATATCATTCACCTGAATGGTTGAATCCAGTACATAAGAATCGCAGCTCACATATTTCCAACAATAGGTCATATCAATATTTACTTAATTAACCAGGGTCTTCTTTTTCAAGTGTGGCTATTAGTGAGTACATGTACCGTGTGTTTTCTCGTTAGTATATAATACATAACTTTATGATGATGTGACGATATGCATATAATTAGTACAACATGAAGATCTACATAAAAAATGAAAAGCATGCCGGCATCAATAGCACTACCATGTTTTAATAAATATATCCTAACATGAAATATACTTCCATAATGTATACGTACTTTGGAAGTGACACATATTTCGCTACAATCTGTAAATGTGCCAACTAAGACTGGGTCAATATATAACTTAAACAACATACAATGAACACTAGAAAATGTAGTATATATATACTAATGATGATATCGACTTAATTAACCTTCAGAATATACTAAAGAGGATAATCCAAATAAGCTTGAATTGTAGAAATCCATCAATATGACTGACCTTTGACGAGACCGAAAAAAAAGCATGTTTGTTGAAACCAAAGTTGAAATGCAAAGAAAAAGACTGACAACGTAAACTGCCTCATTGGAATTGAGAAACTACACATTAATATATTTTTAATAGAAATTATTCATCTAAATAATATGAGAATTAAGTCTTCACCACTGCACTGCATCGTAAGATGTACACAAAATATTACCATGAAGGCATTCTTAATTCCTCAAAGGGGAGGCAATGTCAAGAATAGTTCACATTGGATTGCATTTCCAAATTGTATCTCTTTTGTGATGGCACTGTATTGGCTAAAACTTGCATTCCGTAATCACTGCTTTTCGGTATCTTAGTTGCAAAGCTAACATCAATATATGAATACTTCCAAGTAAAGAGTGATATATAAACATGTTGGGTAGTAATTTAGGACAAAACACTGCTAATAGAAAAGATCATCGCAGCATTGAGACCCCAATAACATGTCTCTCAGGGTTTGATGAAACTAGAAATTAAAGGATCTTGAAAACAACAAAAAAATTCATTTGAAATAATTGTATACGCTGTTTCACAGATTCTTATTTTAATTTGTTGTCCGGACCTCATTCAAGTTTTCATGTGAATATTATTTCGTATGCTTCTAGTCAACATTTTAAACCTTTAATCAATGGAATGTGCTAAAACTATGTGGATTGGACATATATAAAAGGATAAAATCGGTGTATTACCTTGTAAAACCGTTTCATGCTAATTATATTTTACTATTTTCAAATCATATACAAGTAGCTTTCGAAAAAAATCTTATACAAGTACAAGTTAAATACATGCAAAATCGTAAATTGGAGAGTTCGTAAAAAAACAAAAATGTCTTGCTGAGTACGTCTCAGTTAATGTAGGGGGGAGGAGCATGGCTGCCCTTTAATCATACGATTGCTAGTCATACGATTGCACTTCCTCTGCACGCATGCACACCACTGAAACAGCCATGATTTGCCAAACTCCCTATTAATGTGACTACTCCCATGTTCGATGGCTCCGAGGAAATGCAGACACAAAGATAACGAACGACCGGAATAGATCGAAGTGATAGCAACAGTAAGAAAAGAAAAGAAAATGAGATGCGACAACGTTGATTGGTAGCAGCTCGAGGTAATCATGACCATTAACAACAAGCTACAGAGAAAAAACTGCATTTTGAGATGCATGCTAGCTAGCGACACTCCGCAGACCAATCATATGGCCAAGTTGAGTTGACAGGATCACAGTAACCCGATCGATCGATCACGTGGAGACTTATCTAGCCAAGCAACCGATATGAATCTTGTCTAAAAGAAGAAAAATAACTGATGTAGAGGTAGCCATGTCATCGCTAACTATGCTAAAGTGCAGCTAGCTGTTTCTGGTTAGTGATAGGATCCCAGCATTGCGCTGGAAGCTGCTTTCCAAGATTGCGATGCATGTAACTATTGCTACGGCATATAATTTGTGTTTTGCCGCAAGAATTTAGTTGCAACTGTACGCATGATCCGAATTTAGTATATTAATTATTAACTATCTCATCTTTCTATAAGTTACAGGTCTGGGATGAAGAAAGACGATGAAGACTAACTTAGCCACAACCACTTGGTCGTACTTCTTAATTTGTGGGCCGTGGAAGAAGAGCACACGGGCATAAGCTTTTTTTTCGAAATGGGGTGTACCCCGATCTCTGCATCGGTTGATACACGTGCATAAGCTACTGTTAATCGTACTTCGTCCTTGCTATAATATAGTGCATATAAGTTTTATTAAAGTCAAATGATGTAAAGTTTGATTAAGACTTTAGATAACATAGTGTGGCAAGGAAGTGGTAGTATATTGCATATCTGGCTTTCTTAAGTTGATCACATACTTAAACCGTCTGCACACATTAGATAGGCCGGACATGCATGCGCAGTCGATGGAAACCCAATCGCAGAGGGAATAAAGTCAAGCATCTGCATGGCAAGTATTGACATGTATTTCTTATATTATATACTACGTATACGATATGGAGTTGTATGCACGTACATTTTTTCGAAAGGAAAGATAAACCCTTGGCATATGCATACACATGTTAATACATAATCATACATGTATTATTATTGTCGACAACAATTGCAAGCAAAACATGGTGTTGATGCGGAACAAGTTTCTATAAAAAAAAGATGGACCCAAGGACATCCACACACATGATTTGCATGACAACATATACAAAATCCTAGCACAAATCTAATAGAGGCGCCGACTACCTATGCAATGGGGATGTTTAAGTTCCCAACCAATCTAGATGTGTGAGGACTTATCATGGAAAAGTCTCAACTACAACCGGTTTTAGCTACTCCCGGTTTCGTTGCCTTATCTTCTTCATCCAAACGCAGCGCTTTTCTCTCTCTCCATTGGATCCCGGCAGACCAGCACCTCCGCTTGTCGCTCTCTTCACATAGCCCCTCACACGCCGCACCACCGTCTAGTCTTGCCACCGATGTCTGGCCGCCCGGCCTCTCCGCCCGCATCCGCAGCTCACACCCCCCGCCCGCCCACCTGAATCGTGACCCCAATAAGGAAACTCCAATACGTTGTTGACTAGGACTCTTCTAAATCCTAACTTGGTTGCACATATAAAATCAGGAAGGGGCACCCCTTAGGGACATAGAATATGATATCGCAACATAGACAAGGTAGATCGCAAGATAGACTAGATACAGTTATGCCTATATAACACAACTATGTTCATATACTAAATTGCTACTAGGATGTAGTGATCCTCCACCGAGGAGATGTGAACATGGGTACATCGTGTGCCTACTGTCGCTCCCATAATCTACATCTTCGTCTTTCCCCAAAACCCTAAGACCATATCCATAGGTATTGTCCAGATCATCCCTCGTCAACTGGCGTCGTTTATGGAAATCTCGACGGCTGGATTTCGTTATCCAGGCGGAATCCCTCATCGTCAACATCGTCGACATCGCATCTCGCCGGTCAGGTTCATCGAGCACAAGGTCGGAAGGCAGGCGCGCGCTCGGTGCTGACATACGGTGCACGAAGGAGTTGCTCGTTTTCATCAAAGATGGCGTGGAAAACTAATCTAGCATGGGGACTCGTTCCTACCCAAAAAAAATCTTCGCGTGAAGACTGCAAGACAAATTCTGTTCCTCTACGGAAAAAGTACCGTCTAGTTAACTGCTAAAATCTCACGTATTTGTTTTAGGAGCAGTTTTGCTTGATCTGATTTTTTATTTTTGCATGAAGACTAATCCTTATTTTCCCATGAACTTGTGCGAGAAATCAATCTAGAAATTATCACTAGTAGAAAAATGGGCATCCATCTAAGTCATAAATACCGGTTCCCTTATGAACCGGTACTAAAGGGTGCATTAGTACCGGTTGCACTGCCTAGACCTTTAGTACCGGTTCGTAAGGACCTTTAATACCGGTTCGTGACACGAACCGTACTAACTTGCTGAAAAACCTTTAGTACCGGTTCGTGTCACGAACCGATACTAAAGGTTTTTCTGCTCCCCCACGCAGCTCCACACACACCACACCCACCCTCCCCCCGTGGATCGCCTTTTTTGACACTGTAAAATAGAAAAGAAAATGATACAAAATTCAAAAAATAAAATGTTTTCAGATTCTTGTATGTTATGCAACCTACTATTAGGGAAATTAACAAATTTGAATTTTCACTTTTTTTTCAAAAAAGTTTTGAAAAATGGTAAAACCGCAATACCTTTTGCATACGACGTCGAAAAAAAACGTATAATATATCAAAAAAATCCGTGGAAAAAGTTACATCCGATTTCACCGGGGTTACCCGGTTAGCCAATTTTTAGATTCTCAAAATTCCAAATAAAAATATGAAAGCAGGAAGATTTTAGGTTTTTCCCAAAAATTTAGAATTTAGAATTTTCTTTATTTTTTAAAAATTAAAATTAATAATTATAAGATTTTTTGAATCCCAGAATATTACTATTACTTTTAGCAAATTATAAGATTTTCAAATTTTCAGGTTTAAGGTTTGGCAAAAAAAAAAATAAAAATTTAAAAAATAAATAAATATAATAAAAATTAAAAAGTTAATTTTATTTATTTATTCAACATTATTATTACATCATTACTTTTGTTTATTAAAAAAATTATTTGCAATACAAATAATAAAGAAGTGTGACATTGACCAACATGTTAATAGGATTGATATGATAGTATTATCAACAACATGCGCGCGAAGCATTTGGAAGTGAGACGGAAAGGAACCCGGAAGTTAAGCGTGCTAGTGTTGGAGTAGTGTGAGGATGGGTGACCGACTGGGAAGTTTGACCAATGGTAAGTAATTGACTAGAGATTAAGCGTAGTTAGAGACTAACGAAAATAATAGAAATTGTGAAAAAAAGGGAGTGAAAAATAATTAGAAAAATGGATAAAAAAATAAACGAAATAGCCTTTTTGTGAAAAAAAAGATCTCCAGCCCCGCGGGCACCTTTAGTACCGGTTCGTAAGAAACCGGTACTAAAGGTGGGAGGCTTTTAGTACCGGATAATTAGTACCGGTTCCAAAACCGGTACTAAAGGCCTTTGGAACCGGTACTAAAGGGGGGTTTTTTAATAGTGTATACACCACCATTATCGCGCACTCGCCATAGCGGACTCACCGTCACGGGCTCGCCAAACGCGAGGACTCGCCCATCGCGAACTCGCCTAGTGCGTCTCGACTACTTCAGGCTAAACGCCATAAAACTCCGCCACGTCGAATACACGTCCTCCGCGTCGGCTACTTCCGGCTAAACGCCGCACGGCTTAGCTGCGATGATCCACTTTGTTTTGTCGACTACGCCCGCCTCGTCGAGTACTTCCAACTGGACGCCGCATGTTTCTCCGCGTCGATACATTCCGCCGCATCGACTACGTCCGCCACACAACCTGCTTCCACGTCGACTCTGTCGCACTCAATAAAGCGAAGTGTTCATCTACCAAGAGTCAATTATTATTTGTTTTCGTCGCACCCGACACTCGGGGGCTGCTTAATGCAAATTCACCCTACATATCATCAACTCCGAGCGTCTGACACATCACATGTGAAAGCCCGAGTAGCACATTACTCCAGTCAAATCCTTGAGAACTCCAACCTAGTTGTAGCCCAATTGACAGGTTGTCAAGGCACAGAGAACTCGGGTGTCAGGCTAACGAAAAGGTTTAGCATACGGTGGCCAAGCGATGTGTCTTATCACCGCCAACAACATTATAAGCTGTAAAAATAATATTTCTTAAGTAACAAATGTTTTACATCTCCTCACATTATTTGCAGTTTACAAGACGAGTCGAGTACTTGAGTTTTTCAAAAACTCGAAACGAATATTTCCTCAAGTGCTGCAAAAACTTGAGACGAATATTTCCCCTAGTGCTTTAAAAACCTGAGAGGAATACTTCCTCGAGTGCTACAACAACTCGAGTCTACACTCGACTACCTGCACGTACCCGCCCATGAACTCGGGGGCTACTCCCATCGCGACTGATGGTTGCGCACCCGATAGAAAATACCAACATCAATCAAACAAAACCAGACAACTTCGGCTAATGATCCTATAGAAATATCTGCGGCTCGAGCGGGGCCTACTCCCATCGGGAGAACATGGATGCAAAGGACTCGACAACTTCATTGAGTTATTCCTCGAGTGGTACAAGTTGAGTCTATGCATGGCTGCAAGCACCCACCCATAGACTCGGGGGGGGGGGGGGGCTAATCCTATCGAAAGCGGATGGTCACCAAAAATTGTACCCAGACAAAAAATTTACCCAAGTGCTGGTCACAGCTAGAATCGAACCTGGGCCAAACACAACGTGAAAACATTACGGACCACTAGGACGATAATGCATTTATGTTGATAGTTAAGAGTGTTGTTTATTTGGAGTTTAAATTTATTCAAATTCAAATAAATTTTGCTAATTTGTACGAAATATTTTACAAAATTCCGTTAATTTCGTAGGTCAGCGAAATTTTTACGCAAATGAAATAGTTTTCCCTGGTTGTCATCACCGGCTTCAACCTACTACCGGAAAGGGGGGAGGTTGGGAAGTCGCCGATTTGGGAAGGGTGGTGCGGCCGCGCAGGAGAACCGGTGACGTACGAGGCGGTAGCCGTGCGCTCAGGCAGGGGCCGCCGGAGGAGGCGGTGGAGCAGGGGTTTAGTCCAGAACATGGGTAAAACCCTAGCTAGTGTCAGGTTGCAAGCGGCGCGGGACATTCCTTTACGCTGCTATGCGCCTACGCCGCCCCGCAAAGAGGGCCCGCTTGGCTGACAGCGTAATTTTTAGTTGGCTGAAGCGGTCACGTTGCGTTGCCCACCAGCGTCCTGCAGAAGTCGCACCTGACGCTCTTCCACCACCCACCTCTTGCAAGAAGTTCAACACCCATTAGTTGGCTTGGAATTCCTGCTTAGAGTTTCTAATGCTGGGTCGATGGCGGTGCCGCCGGCATCCACATCGGGACTGCCCTGCCGGGATCGTTGATGGAGATGTTCCTCCATGTGTTGAAGGTATTGTTCATCGGTTGCTTCCCTCGCTAACTGAAGCTGGCATTTCGTCCCCATCAACTTTCACAAGGCCATCCTCGTTGCGCCCTTTTCTCTCCTCCTAGAACAAAGGGAATGTTTCATTGTGTCATCTGGAGAAATCGCTGCAAATTCAAGTGATTCTCGGACCCCAAGATCATCTCTAAGGTGTGTGACCCAGGATCCTCCCGTGCTCGATGATTTAGAATTACTGCTGAATCTCGTGTCCGGAGGCCGATGAGTATTAAGTGTACTTGGAAAGAGGAGGCACACCCGCAGCGAGCTTGTTAGAAAGCGAGCCGCACGCAATTCAACACCAAAATTTGGCGAGATATTGACGGAATCTTCTAGTTCAAAATTATAGTGCGATGTTGGCAGGAAATTATCTCAACTTTTTAAAGGGAAGCGCCCAATGGCCTAGAAACTTCATAAGGATCACTTTTCTAGACTTCTCCCTTTTTTAGTAAATGGGAAAATGGAAAAATAACTCTTTCCAACCAAGAGTAGAACATAAACCAAGTATTTTTCTTAAGAACTGCTATTTTTATAGAAGATGTTAATAGTGAACTTTCTGCAGCTGGCGTCTAGATCCTGCGAGATCCCGGACTCGGAGCCGCTGGACGCAAACCGGTTCGCTCCCCCGCGTCGCCTCCTCCTGGCGACCGGGGGACGAAACCCTAGGCCGCCGCCGCCAGCTCCCCCCGCCTCGATCTCCCCTCCTCGTCGCCCCCGGAGGCGCCGCTGGTCGAAGGCCGCGACGCCCAGGAAGGGGGCGGCGGGGATCTGGGCTCCCGGCTCCGCGCGCGACGATAGGAGGAGGAACGCCGCGCGGGATCTGCTGTTGCCGGAGCGGGCGCGACGGCGGCGCCCCTGCTGCGTCTTGCTCCTGCCGGAGCAGCCGTGGGTCAGGGCGTGGTCGACATGCGCTCCTCCCGGTGGGGGCTTGGGCACCGGAGGCGGCGGCCTCTGCGAGGTGAGGGCGGCGCGGTCCCTGGCGGCGGGGAGCGCTTGCTGATGTTGAGGACCGTCTCCTCGGTCGCGTGGGCGGGGTGGAGGCGGTGGAGGGTGCTCGGGCCGCGGTGGTTGCCCCGTCGACCTCGTGGCAGATCTGAAGACGGAGGCCGGATTTCATGTGGTACCCACCCCAAGGCCATGTCTTCCGGCGTTCTCGTCGGTGTGGTTGGGGTGGCAGGGCAGGGGGCTCTGGCCGGGAGAAATCCTTGGCCGGCGGTGGCGGTCACAGCGTCGGCGACGTCCTGGACGCCGTCTTCCTCCTTGGAGGCGATGCTGAGGTATATCCCCCTCCCTCCTTCCTTTGGCACCCGGGTGAAAACCCAAATCTCTGGATTGGGCGGCGACGGCGCTCTGGCGTCGTGTTCCTTCTTGAAGGCGCCGCCTTGGGTCGGCGGAAGGTGTCCGTGCTGCGTGGGTGTCCTGGTCTGCGGTTGCGGCGCTTGCCGTGTCTTCTTTGGCGATCTCCGTCCTGATGCTGAAGTCTTTTGGGTGGCCGGTGCGTTGGCCGGCGGCGAGGCCTGCGGTCTGTCGCGTGTGGTGGTCGTGTCTGGTTCTTGTCCTTGGTTTGATGCCCTGGTGCTCATTCGTGCTCTAGGGAGAGCTGCTCCGCTGGCCGACGGTCCGGCGCCCTACGAGCCAGGGCGAGAAGGTTGGGACCTTCTTCGGAGGTGGAGGCGGATGGCATTCCGGCTGCGATGCGACAGGACTTGACGGTGGCAGGATTCCCGGTGGCGAGCTTCATGGCATTGTTTCTCCTCCGCTCTGGTTCTTCCTTGAGATGATGGCCTTGATGACAAGTTGTTTTTTTTGTAATCTTTCGTTTGCTTGTTCATCGATGCTTGTAAGCTGTTCTTCAGCATCCTGTAACACTTGCCGGCAACGGCCTTATTAATTTAAGGCAGGGCTACGGCCTACTCTTTAAAGAAGATGTTAATAGTTAGTCATATGCCTAATATAAATAAGCATGATTGCTTAGACAAAAACTGGTTTATTTTTTTAAGCACCTCTCTAAGCATCATGTATTGTAAGTAGATTCCCTTACAACGATAACTGGAATTTTTTATGAATAAGTTATAATACACTTGCAGTTCAGCCCGACCTTCGGTCTTTGCCACATCATGTACGTCAACGACAAGAACCACGCTCAAGGCTGAGGTCACGGAGGCATGGAAGATAAGAAGGAAGAAGAGGCGTCCGAGGTCGCCAAGAAGAGAAGGCGCAAGAAGCACGACTGCTAGGCCGGATTATCCGCCCGGACTAAGGCCAGACAATCTGGCCCCCTGCGCGTTCAAGTCAATTAGGGCCAATGCGCATGTAAACCCTTGTATGCCTAAACTAGCCCTCATTTAGTGGATCCCTAGCTATGACATGGGTATGCCTAAGGGGCATGTCGCATATATACCCATGGTCCGTGGTTGAATTCAAAGGCCCATGGACTCGAAACTTTGGAAGCCCAAGAAGATGAAGATGTGCGGATTAAGGAAGTAGAGTTAGTATAGGAAACTTGTAACAATATAAGGAAATGCCCACTGCGGCCCGATAATCTTGTACTTGTACGACACGAAAAAGCCTCGGCTTCACCTCCTATATAAAGGTGAAGCCGAGGTCAAAATAAGGATCGAATTATTGCAAACCCTAGCCACCATGTTTTCTTTAGTTAGACGCCTTTGTTCGTCTGACCACCTTCGAGTTCTACTTGCCCTCTATTTTCCATGAAACCCTAAGTTTACAATCCGTAGGCATTGACGAGTCCATACCTCGTCAATTGGCGCCGTCTGTGGGAATTGGAGATAGGAAGGTCCTGATTTTGATGGCATCGTCATCATCATCAGCAAACAACGCGGTGGAAGGAGGTAAACAGATCCAATCTGGTCTCATCGATTTTGTTCCTCACCCTCCCGCCCGTTTGCATGCATATGCCAACCTAGAAGAAGCAATGGAGATGACGTTCGGGAGCTTCCGCTTCCTCGTCGGGAAAGAAGGATCACACCATTTTTCGGCACCGATTTTTTCTGGACTGTTGGCGGCCGAGCCTGATTCCTCGGGATTGTCAGCATCATCCGTTGAGTCAAGCGACGAGGAGGTCTCGCCACCATGCATCACCAAGCCCGCTAACAGCAGAAAACTCGCCAATCTATTCGGCGGGATGACTTTCGGGTCAGCCATGGAAACCGATCTACTCCAAGATAGTGACTCTGATAGCTTCACCAACTTCGACTTCACCAACAACTCCAACTTCACCGCAGGGAGGTCTTCGACGATCTATGCGACGGTGTCACCTATCATATGCATAATGCGCGGGTGCTAAGCTTAGCATCACGCAGCAAGAACTCGACGATTAAATATCCCGAGCCCGACAATAGTGCAAACTTGACATACCATCAAATATGCGTGCTCACAGCATCGGGTCGCGAGGTAGAAGAAGACGAGCCATCTGAGGCTTTCGACGAACTAGGCAACCCCTATGTCGATCCCGCATATCTCACGAGGGGAACAGGAAACAAGTATGTTGGATCCAACCAAGAGAGAAGGTGCAGCTGCCTCAACCTGCTTGGGACAGAGCCACAAGGGCTATAAACGGCACAGAGCTGATGACAACACAAGCATCGGCAGTTGAGCTAACATCGTATCAATATAAACACAGTCGTGCAAGACACGAGTTACAAAAGCTGCAGCAGAAACTTGATGAAAGGAAAGCTGCGGCGGACGCTTCTAGTGAACGCAGAGCTAACCTGAGCGCGCACTCGGGGAATTCAGCAAACAACCACAGAGACCATCGCGGAAGAGCAAGATCTCGGATGGCAGGCATACCCGAAGCTGAGCGAGGATAACATCTAGTCCAAGATCTCGACATGTCCTGTATGTCGATAGATACGAGAGGACATATAATACCCAAAACGCCAGAAGCAGGTTACATGGAAACACATGCATACTTGATGGCAACCATACCACCTCGGGGCGATCCTCGAGCGTCTTTATACCAAACTGCTATGGCAGGTATTGGTGTTATGGGAGCAGCAATAGCCGGTAGAGAAGTAATACCACAAACGGCAAGATCTCCACACCGTAATAGTCCAAGACAACATAGTCCTCGACATACAGCGGCGACAACTCGAGACATCCAGAGATAAGGCGATGCGAGGAACACCACGGCTCAAGCTCGGGTCGATAGAGCACGAGAATAAAGAGGTCGTGAAAATAGAGGCCGAGAAAATCGCCAAACAACAGAGGATAGTGAAGAGGAACTATATGGACTCGCTTGCTTTACTCTTAGGGTTCGCAAGACTCGAGTACCCACTAGTTTTAAACTACCCGATAGTTATAAAAAGTTTGACGGACTTCAAGATCCAGATGATTGATTGGTTGACTATCTAGAAACGGTGAAGTTAATGGGTGGCACGAGAGCGACGGCCATGCAAAGCATTCAGGTCTACCTCAGCGGAGCCACAAGATCTTGGATGAGGAAATTACCGGAGGGGTCCATAGATAGTTAGGAAAGTTCCGAGAGGCTGTTTGTTCAGAACTTCGGGTCCACATGTAAAAAAACAGCATCGATCGAGCAGTTGAGAACACATGCTAAAATCAGGCGAATCAATGCGAGCATATATCTAGCGGTGGAGTCTTATTAAAAAAAATGATTGAGCATGTGTCTGACGAGAGAGAAATCGACGCATTCATCGGAGGCATCCGTAGAAGGGACCTCGTGGAAGAGTTGGGAAGATCCAACCCGAGAACGGTGGTGGAACTCATGGAAACAGCGAAAAGATGGGCCGATGGCGAAGATGTTGTCCAAAATAAGCGACCTCGCTCACCCGAAGAAGATCGTAACAAGAGAAACAACCAACATAGGCGACAGTTCCATAGCTTTGTAGAATACGACGGTCCCAGCCAAGTTTCGGCTGGCTTCCGCAGTTATAATGGGAGCAACCATCGCGACGATTATTGCATGAGCAATGAGCAGCGAAGTTACAATAGAGATGCACCTAGTTCTAGTAGGCAAAATAATCGGCCTAGGTATCCACGACCATATAATATGTCACCCGAGGAAATCCTTAACGGACCATGCCAAATGCATTTTTACATAGATTCCGAAGGGAGGAGACAAACGGGTCACCTCCAAAAGGATTGTCGAAAATTTCAGGATCTGCAAAGGATCATGGAGAACACGCAAGCCGAAGCGGTTAACAGGGGATACGCGTAAGGACCAAGGAGTGAGGTACACGTGCCATTGCAACCACCACCACCAATTACCAATGGAAACCAACGTCAGTTGCAAATTACGGGTCCTCCAAACGCTGAAGGGAATTCACACAAATAAAGGGAGCGGTAACAATGGTCTAGAAGGGAAGATCATCGAACAGGTCGCAAAAGTTGATTACTCGGCAGGTAAACATGGCAGTGCTAGAACCACCACCAACTGTCGAGTACCTCAATTGGTCGGGTCAACCAATAGGATTCAGCATAGAAGATCACCCACCCCAGGTGCCGCGGCCAGGACATTCAGTGCTGGTGCTACCAGCAGTTATCGGAGGTTATGATGTCTCTCGAGTATTCATCGATGGAGGGAGCAGTATAAACCTCATTTACACGAATACGTTGAGAAAGATGAACATTTCACTAGCTAATCTGATGCCAACAGACACGTGTTTTCACGGAATAACACTCGAGAAACCAACTTATCCCCTGGGTAATATAGCACATGACGTACAATTTGGAACAGTAGAAAACTTTAGAAAAGGAAAGCTCGAGTTCGAGGTCATAGACTGGCCGTCACAGTATCATGCCCTCTTGGGATGACCCGTGTATGCCAGATTTACCGCATTACGCATATCTATTGTGGAGGATTCCTGGACCCAAGGGCCCAATAACGGTCAAGGAAAGTTTTGCCGTGTCAGATAAGTGTGATAGGGATTTTCACAAACTTTCTGAGTCGTTTGGAATGCAAGCGGAGTATGAGGCGACCAAATTCACCACCAACCACGATGTATTGCCAGACGGGGTTAGATCCTTGCAAGAGCAAGCTTTCGACACCTCTAAGGATTCAAAAGAAGTACAAGTCCACCCGACAGACCCCAATAAGACAACATCCATCGTGGCTAACCTGGATAGCGCATAGGAAAGTGCGCTCGTCGAGGTCCTTCGTGAGCGCTAGGAAATTTTTGCATGGTGTCCAGCTGACATGCTAGGAGTGCACAGGGAACTTGTCGAGCACGCACTTAATCTGGATCCAAGCGCCAGACCAATTCAACAACCTTTGCGCCGTTTCTCCGAGCCAAACCGCAAGGCCATGTTGTCAGAAATTCATCGACTTGAAGATGTTGGGTTCATCAAGGAAATAAAAAATGGAGGCCACTTGGGTTACTAATCCAGTGCCGGTCCCGAAGAAAAATACTGAGGTCCTTCGCATGTGCGTCGACTTAACGTGTCTCAATAAACATTGCCCAAAGGATCACTTCACCCTCCCTGGGATCGATCAGATCATCGACTCCACGGCAGGCTGCGAACGTCTTTCCTTCCTGGATGCATACTCTGGTCACAACCAGATCCGATTGAAAGAAGAAGATGAAGTCAAAACGTCTTTCATAACCCCTTATGGCGTGTTCTGCTACAGAACAATGTCGTTCAGGTTGAAAAACGCAGGAGCCACATATCATCGGATGATGCAGAAGTGCCTCGCAACACAAATTGGCAAGAACGTCCAAGTATACATCAACGAAGTAGTCATCACGACAAAACGAGGGTCATCCTTAATCGATGACCTCCGTGAAACATTTAACAACCTCGACAAGTTCTGCATCAAGCTGAACCTGACGAAATATTCCTTTGGTGTTCCTGCAGGAGAATTCCTCGGATACTTGGTATCGGCTAAAGGGACTGAAACAAATCCAGAAAAGATACAAGCTATCTTGACAATGAAGAAACCGACCAAGCTTAAGGAGATACAACAGCTAATGGGATGAGTCGCGGCTTTAAGTACATTTGTCGCCAGGTTGGGAGAAAAAGCGGTGCCTTTCTACGCGCTTATAAAGCAAGGATAAAAATTCAAGTGGAACGAAGAAGCAGATAAAACGTTCGAGCACCTGAAGCGCACTATTTCAACAGCACCAGTGCTAGTAGCGCCACGGGAGAAGGAACCTTTGTTGTTATACATCGCAGCCACACCACAGGTGGTCAGTACGGTCCACCTACCTACGAACATGACTTCGGACGAACTCGAAGGATGCAAGCACCACCTACATCGTAGATGGCATTTCTCGAGTTGTTGTGGCGGAGATAAAAGATGTGTTTCCATAAGCGTCAGTAGGGATGGACGCGAAGGAAGCACTCGCAAAGATTCATGAAAATATAGATATGGAGGATGGAGTTGGGAGTCAGCTGGTACAGGTGAATCCCGTAAACAAAGAGAAGTGCCAGAAGGAACTCGTGAATGGGGAGAGCAAGGCCGCGAACGAGGAAGTCGGCGAATATTACCCGATAACCTTCGGGGGGATTGGGAATTGCTTCATCTCCAGGGATCTTCATCGTCTCGTCGTTCGTTAGCAGGCCCACCTTCTTCAGTTTGCGCTGGTCCGCCGATGTGAACTTGGATCTTTCCCATCCAGAGACCTTTTCCTTTTCCGCTCGAACAGCGGTGGCCCCGACGGAGATGTTCTTAGTGCGCTTAGTCCTGGGCATGGCGGCGGAGCGGTAGCGCTAGGGAAGTAGTGAGAAAGCTCAGAGTAGAGGGCGCAAGTAGTGGAGGAGAGCACAGGCAATGGCAGAATAGATTTTGCGGCAGAGTGAGAAGGGGAGAAGTAAATCCCAGGGTTAACCTTTTAACCTGGAAGATGAAGAGGATTGGCCGTTGGATTGACAAGGAATAATCTCAACCCTACACGTGGCATTAAGGTGAAAACATCTTTACAGTTGTTTTTGGAAGAAAGGGAGTTACTACGCGTGTGCCGGATGATACGTCTCCAACGTATCTATAATTTCTGATGTTCCATGCTTGTTTTATGACAATACCTACATGTTTTGCTCACACTTTATAATGTTTTTATGCGTTTTCCGGAACTAACCTATTAAAAAGATGCCACAGTGCCAGTTCCTGTTTTTTGTTGTTTTTGGCTCCAGAAAGGCTATTCGGGCAATATTCTCGGAATTCGACGAAACGAAGACCCAACATCTTATTTTTCCCGGAAGACCCAGAACACCGAAGGAGAGTCGGAGGCGGGCCGAGGCCACCACACCATAAGGCGGAGCGGGCCCAGGCCTGGCCGCGCCAGCCTATGGTGAGGAGGCCCCAGGCGCCCTAATGCGCCGCCTCTTCACCTATAAGACCCCTTTCGACCTAAAAACGCGAGACAAATTGACGAAACTCCAGAAAGACTCCAGGGGCGCCGCCACCATCACGAAACTCAATTCGGGAGAGAATCTCTGTTCGGCACGCCCGGACGGGAAGTGCCCCGGAAGCCATCTCCATCGACGCCACCGCCTCCATCATGCTCCGTGAGTAGTTCCCCCATGGACTACGGGTTCTAACTGTAGCTAGTTGGTACTCTCTATCCCATGTACTTCAATACAATGATCTCATGAGTTGCCTTACATGATTGCGATCCATCTGATGTAATCGGTGTTGTGTTTGTTGGGATCCGATGGATGATACATTATGATTAGTCTATCTATAAAGTTTGTGAAGTTATTGTTGCTGCAATCTTGTTATGTTTAATGCTTGTCACTAGGGCCCGAGTGGCATGATCTTAGATTTAAGCTCTATACTTATTGCTTAGATTGTATCTACAAGTTGTTTGCACATGTCTATGTCCGGAACCCGAGGCCCCAGAGTGACAGCAACTGGGATAACTGGAGGGGAAGGCTTAGGTATGAGGATCACATGTTTTCACGGAGTGTTAATGCTTTGCTCCGGTGCTCTATTAAAAGGAGTACCTTAATTTCCAGTAGATTCCCTAGAGGCCCGGCTGCCACCGGCTGGTAGGACAAAAGATGTTATGCAAGTTTCTCATTGCGAGCACGTATGACTATATATGGAAAACATGCCTACATGATTAATAATCTTGATGTTGTCTTAATGCTATTTCAACCCTATCAATTGCCCAACTGTAATTTGTTCATCCAACACTTGTTATTGGAGAGTTACCACTAGTGTAGATAGCTGGGAACCCCGGTCCATCTCTCATCATCATATACTCGTCCTATATGTCATTGGAAGTAGTATCAACTATTTTCTGGTGCCATTGCTCTCATATTACTGCTACTGCTGCTATGTTACTGTTACTACTGCTCTCATATTACTGTTGCTTTCACATCACCCATGTTACTAGTGCTTTTCTAGGTGCAGCTGAATTGACAACTCAGTTGTTAAGGCTTATAAATATTCTTTACCTCCCTTGTGTCGAATCAATAAATTTGGGTTTACTTCCCTCGAAGACTGTTGCGATCCCCTATACTTGTGGGTTATCAAGACTATTTTTGGCGCCGTCGGGGAGGCATAGCTCTACTCATAAGTTCACCTGGGAGTACACTCTACCCCTCTCTCTCTGTTTTATTTTATTTTGTTTTGCTTAGTTTAATTTTGTCTAGTTTATTTGTGCTTAGTTTATTTCTGCTTAGTTTACTTTTGTCTAGTTTGTTTTTGTCTTGTTTTATTTTTCTCATATACCCAAAAATCCATAAAAATTTGAAAAACCGAAAAATTAAAAACTGTTGTTATGGGAGAACCCACAACCTATTTGGAGCTTATAGAATTATATAATAATTATAGAGAATCAAGAACGGGAAAAGTTATGAGTGCTGTGATAGAAAAATAAAATACAATTTCTAAAATCTTGCTTAAACGCCATGATATAAACTGTTGCTCTAAACAGGATACTAAACATCTTAAATTTCAATGTGGCTTTGGTGAGGAAGTTTTAATTATGAACTATAATTGGAATAGCTATATTCATTTTGGGTTCGAAGAGGTAGAACAATGTGTCTTATTTATGGGAGCCTCTGAGATAGAATCCTTCATGGCTAAAAATAATGAAACTTTTGCTGTTTGTAAGGACCTTAAAGATTATGTCTCTTCTATCCTTAATTTTTGCATAGAAATTTACAGCGATAATCCTTATATCATTGATTATAAAGAGAGACTCATTAATGCACAAGAATGCACTCACAATTTGCAGGAACCAGTGGAAGAAGAAATTGATGAACCTGAAAGCTCATTGGATGAAAAAGAGGAGGAAATTGATGAACCTGAAAGCTCATTGGATGAAAAAGAAGAGGAGAGTGATGAACAAAAGAAGGAAGAATGGATTAGCTACCCATGCCAACCTTCTAATGAGAGTAACTCTTTATCTCTTACACTATTTGATTGTCCTCCATGCTTACCAAAGGAGGTTGAATGTTATGTTCCTGTGGATTCTCTTGAAATATTTCCTATGAGTAAAACTTGTGAGAATAATTATGCTACTGTTATCTATGATAATCCATGCTACTTTGATAAATCTTATGATAATGCTTTGTTTATGCGTGATGTCGAAATGCATGGTACAAAAGGGTTTTGTTTGGCAAATGTTTATGATAAATCTCTAGATGATGGTCCTATGTTACTTGATAATATTAATTGTACTACTAATGAAAATGGGATTGGAAAGGTCTTGACTTTATCTAGGAGTCCCATATCTTTTGAGATTGATCAATAATCTTGTTATGTTATCGATAAAAGTGGGTTTGATAGTTTTAATCCCACTATTTTTGAGCTTGATAAAAATTATGTGTTTGTAGATCATGGAAAGCATGTTGTATGTGATAGTTATATTGTTTAGTTTGTTCATGAAGGTACTGAAAATTATTATGAGAGAGGAAAATATGGTTGTAGAAATTTGCATGGTACTAAAACACCTCTCTATATGCTGAAAATTTTGAAGTTACTCTTGTTTTATCTTCTTATGCTTGTCACTTTGTTCTTCATGAATTTATTTGTGTACAAGATTCCTGTGCATAGGAAGTGGGTGAGAATTAAATTTGTTTCATACTTGCTTTTTGATGCTCTCTTTGCTTCAACTCTCATCCTTATATGAGCATCATTAAAATTGTTGAGCCCATCTTAATGGCTATAAAGAAAGCACTTCTTGGGAGATAACCCATGTCTTTATTTTGCTACTGTTTTGTTGTGTCTTGGAAGTTGTTACTACTGTAGCAACCTCTCCTTATCTTTATTTTATTGCAATGTTGTGCCAAGTGAAGTCTCTAATAGAAGGTTGATACTAGATTTGGATTACTGCGCAGAAACAGATTTCTTGCTGTCGCGAATTTGGGTAAGATTCTCTGTAGGTAACTCAGAAAAATCTGCCAATTTACGTGAGTGTTCCTCAGATATGTACGCAACTTTCATTAGTTTTGAGTTTTTTTATTTGAGCAACGGAAGTACCTCTTAAAAATTCGTCTTTACTGGCTCTTCTGTTTTGGCAGATTTTATCTCTGTTTTTTGCATTGTCTCTTGTGGACTTTAAGTGAGGCTTTCTAGACGTGGAGAGCTGTAGCTAATGTTTTATTGAGTTCTTGCAATGTGTCACTACAGGACTAAAGTGGATTAAAGTTTTTTAAGTACTAACCCCTCTAATGAAGTTTATGAGAAGTTTGGTGTGAAGGAAGTTTTCAAGGGTCAAGAGAGGAGGATGATATATGATCAAGAAGAGTGAAAAGTCTAAGCTTGGGGATGCCCCCGTGGTTCATCCCTGCATATTTCAAGAAGACTCAAGCGTCTAAGCTTGGGATGCCCAAGGCATCCCCTTCTTCATCAACAACTTATCAGGTTTCTTCTATTGAAACTATATTTTTATTCGGTCACATCTTATGTGCTTTACTTGGAGCGTCTCTGTGTGCTTTTATTTTTGTTTTTGTTTGAATAAATTCGGATCCTAGCAATCCATGTGTGGGAGGGAGACACGCTCCGCTTTTTCATATGAACACTTGTGTTCTTCGCTCTTACTTTTAATGTTCAATGGTAAAAGTTGGAAGCTGTTGCATTTATTGCTATTCGGTTGGAAACAGAAAATGCCTCATATTGTCTTGAATAATTTGATACTTGGCAATTTTTTTGAGCCCTCAAGTAGATCATGTTTACTCATGCATCATGTAGTTTAAATCTATTAGTGGAGAACTACCGTAGAGCTTGTTGAAATTGGTTTGCATGATTGGTCTCTCTATGGTCTAGATATTTTCTGGTAAAAGTGTTCGAGCAGCAAGGAAGACAGTGTAGAGTTTTATAATGCTTGCAATATGTTCTTATGTAAGTTTTGCTATACCGGTTCATACTTGTGTTTGCTTCAAACAACCTTGCTAGCCTAAGCCTTGTACTGAGAGGGAATGCTTCTCGTGCATCCAAAACCTTGAGCCAAAAACCTATGCCATTTGTGTCCACCATAACTACCTACTATGTGGTATTTTCTGCCATTCCAAGTAAATACTTCATGTGCTACCTTTAAACAATTCAAAAGCTATTATCTCTTATTTGTGTCAATGTTTTATAGCTCATGAGGAAGTATGTGGTGTTTATCTTTCGATCTTGTCATTTACTTCTGACAGACTTTCACCAATGGACTAGTGGCACATCCGCTTACCCAATAATTTTGCAAAAAGAGCTGACAATGGGGTTCCCAGCCCCAATTAATTACAACTTTCACTAATAATTCTCTTCACGTGTTTTTCTCTGATCTATCAGTAAGCAACTTAATTTTGCAAATAGACACTCCTCCATAGTATGTGAATGTTGGAAGGCACCCGAGGATTCGGTTAGCCATGGCTTGTGTAAGCAAAAGGTTGGGAGGAGTGTCAACCATAAATAAAACTAAAATACATGTGTAAACAAAAGAGAAGAGGGATGATCTACCTTGCTGGTAGAGATAACGTCCTTCATGGGAGCCGCTCTTGAAAGTCTGGTTGATGAGGTAGTTAGAGTGCCCACTACCATTCGTTGACAACAACAAACACCTCTCAAAATTTTACTTTTATGCTCTCTATATGATTTCAAAACTTGAAAAGCTCTAGCACATGATATTATCCCTGCTTCAAACACCTCTCAAAATTTTACTTTTATGCTCTCTATATGATTTCAAAACTTGAAAAGCTCTAGCACATGATATTATCCCTGCTTCCCTCTCCGAAGGGCCTTTCTTTTACTTTATGTTGAGTCAGTTTACCTACTTCCTTCCATCTTAGAAGCAAACACTTGTGTCAACTGTGCATTGATTCTTACATACTTGCTTATTTGCATTCATCATATTACTTTGTGTTGACAATTATCCATGAGATATGCATGTTGAAATTTGAAAGCAACTACTGAAACTTATATCTTCATTTGTGTTGTTTCGATGCCTTTACTTTGAATTTATTGCTTTATGAGTTAACTCTTATGCAAGACTTTTGATGCTTGTCTTGAAAGTACTATTCATGAAAAGTTTTGCTATATGTTATCTATTTGTTAGCAAACTATAGATCATTGCCTTGGGTCACTTCATTCATCTCATATGCTTTACAATAGTATGATTAAGATTATGTTGGTAGCATGTCACTTCAGAAATTATTCTTTTTATCGTTTACCTACTCGAGGCGAGTAGGAACTAAGCTTGGGGATGCTGATACGTCTCCAACGTATCTATAATTTCGATGTTCCATGCTTGTTTTATGACAATACCTACATGTTTTGCTCACACTTTATAATGTTTTTATGCGTTTTCCGGAACTAACCTATTAACAAGATGCCACGTGTCGGTTCGTTTTCTGTTGTTTTTGGTTCCGAAAGGCTGTTCGGGCAATATTCTCGGAATTCGACGAAACGAAGACCCAACATCTTATTTTTCCCGGAAGACCCCGAACACCGAAGGAGAGTCGGGAGGCGGGCCGAGGGCCACCACACCATAAGGCGGCGCGGGCCCAGGCCTGGCCGCGCCAACCTATGGTGAGGAGGCCCCAGGCGCCCTCCTGCGCCGCCTCTTCGCCTATAAGACCCCTTTCGACCTAAAAACGCGAGACTAATTGACGAAACTCCAGAAAGACTCCAGGGGCGCCGCCACCATCGCGAAACTCCAATTCGGGGGACAAAATCTCTGTTCCGGCACGCCGCCGGACGGGGAAGTGCCCGGAAGCCATCTCCATCGACGCCACCGCCTCCATCATGCTCCGTGAGTAGTTCCCCCATGGACTACGGGTTCTAGCTGTAGCTAGTTGGTACTCTCTCTCCCATGTACTTCAATACAATGATCTCATGAGCTGCCTTACATGATTGAGATCCATCTGATGTAATCGGTGTTGTGTTTGTTGGGATCCGATGGATGATACATTATGATTAGTCTATCTATAAAGTTTGTGAAGTTATTGTTGCTGCAATCTTGTTATGTTTAATGCTTGTCACTAGGGCCCGAGTGGCATGATCTTAGATTTAAGCTCTATACTTATTGCTTAGATTGTATCTACAAGTTGTTTGCACATGTCTATGTCCGGAACCCGAGGCCCCAGTGACAGAATGGGATAACTGGAGGGGAGGCTTAGGTATGAGGATCACATGTTTTCACGGAGTGTTAATGCTTTGCTCCGGTGCTCTATTAAAAGGAGTAACTTAATTTCCAGTAGATTCCCTAGAGGCCCGGCTGCCACCGGCTGGTAGGACAAAAGATGTTATGCAAGTTTCTCATTGCGAGCACATATGACTATATATGGAAAACATGCCTACATGATTAATAATCTTGATGTTCTGTCTTAATGCTATTTCAATCCTATCAATTGCCCAACTGTAATTTGTTCACCCAACACTTGTTATTGGAGAGTTACCACTAGTGTAGATAGCTGGGAACCCCGGTCCATCTCTCATCATCATATACTCGTCCTATATGTCATTGGAAGTAGTATCAACTATTTTCTGGTGTCATTGCTCTCATATTACCTCTGCTGTGTTACTTTTACTACTACTCTCATATTACTGTTGCTTTCACATCACCCCTGTTACTAGTGCTTTTCCGTGCAGCTGAATTGACAACTCAGTTGTTAAGGATTATAAGTATTCTTTACCCCCTTGTGTCGAATCAATAAATTTGGGTTTTACTTCCCTCGAAGACTGTTGCGATCCCCTATACTTGTGGGTTATCACCGGACATTTCGGAGAACGTGCAAACCCCACAATGCGCAACGTGGGGGAACGGCAGGTTTATTGGACCCACAAAATAGTGGTCCACCAACAGTTACAGCATAAGAGTTGACAACACATCGCTTTCGTTAGCACTAGCGTCAAGGGCGAGAAAATATTCGAGTTGATAAGACAATATAGAATATGCGACATGGATTCTAGAGCCTATGTCCAGCTCCGAGCAACTGATCATAGGCTCGGGGGCTACTCTTATCAGGAGCATTGCTAATACTCCCGATAAGAAGTAAAATAAAAAAAGATGGAGTCGATTAAAAGTAAGTTGAGCCTACACCCAAATGTAAACACTCGGCTGTAGCCTCGGGGGCTACTCCCATCGGGAGCGCTAGTCGCGCACCCGATGAAATTTATCAATGAAGAATCAATATAGCAAGACAAAATATAGATGAACCCGAAAATTATTTCGGTTGAAAGTAGACATCTTCGAGACTCGTCATGTACTCCCATCGGGAGCGTCAAGATACTATTCAGTAAAGGATGTTAACCCGGCGAAATGGGTGATTCCATCAGCCGAACAAAGGCACTCGACAATATATTCTTAAAGCGCGTATGCCGCGATAAAACTCTGGATGTCGTGACTTATAAAAGATCCACGAAGGTAAGACCCTGGGATACGTCCTATGTAGCGTGGCATCACACCTGAATGCGCTCTCCCACTTTATCCACATCAATAGATGTGAAGAAAATCCCAGCGGACGCGTTGGGTACCCGATAACATAGCTGGAATTCAGTTTTCGGTAAGTCCTAAAGCGGCACGTCCTGAATTACACCAGTATTTCAGATTTGAGTCCAGGGACTCGAGGTTGAGGTAGGTTTATGCGGATTTTCTACAAGAGCAGTTAGCTGGAACCTGATCCGTCAGATGAACCAACCTCGTTTACCGATATCCCTGTACACTATAGATGTCGAATAAAAGTAATATCTTCATGGACTCGAGAAGTTTGTCAAAGATGTGAAAGATGGAGATTTTACCCGACTCTATGACTCGAGTATAATCTCGGGGGCTACTGACATGGGTATGCCTAAGGGTCATGTCGCATATATACCCCTGGTCCGTGGTTGAAGTCGAAGGCCCATCGACTGGAAGCTTTGGAAGCCCAAGAAGATGAAGATGTGCGGATTAAGTAAGTAGAGTTAGTATAGAAAACTTGTAACAATATAAGGAAAGGCCCAGTGCGGCCCGATAATCATGTACTTGTACGACACGGAAAAGCCTCGGCTTCACCTCCTATATAAAGGTGAAGCCGAGGTCGAAATAAGGATCGAATTATTGCAAACCCTAACCACCGTGTTTTCTTTAGTTAGATGCCTTTGTTCGTCTAACCACCTTCGAGTTCTACTTGCCCTCTATTTTCCACGAAACCCTAACTCTACAATCTGTAGGTATTGATGAGTCGATACCTCGTCACCCTATATATAGGCTCCCACTCCCCCTTCATTAGCAAGTCATAGCTTGATGAATAATTAGGATTATGCCTCCACCATCCCTTTAGGATTAGGCAAACCCCCTCCTCTCTTAGACACAAATCTATGAGTTGTATCTAGACCCTCTTTATGTGATTGATCTCTCGCTTGTGTGATTCTACTTCGGTCTCTCTCACTAGTGATTCTATCGATTGCATACCGATCTCTTGCTCGGGGATTCTACCTCGTGTCTCTCCCTTGAGTGATTCTATCGGGACAGTGGTTCGGGCTGTTGAGAGCAAACCGGATTGTATCAGGTTGTGTTGCGTGCGTTCATCGTGTTCTTCGCCGTGTTCTTCGTGTTCATCCCTCTCCTCCTCTTGTTCTTGGTCAATTCGTGAGATCGGGCCACAAATCAAGGCTTAAGACCTCATCATATGGTATCAGAGCAAAGGTTGCCATGAATTTGACCGCCCAATTTCATCAATTTTGCCAAAAAAATCCCCAAAAAAATTGCCCAAAAAATAGCTCGAAATTCGATTTCCGGATTTGTTGCGTTTTTGTGGTTTGATCCACGGATCTGTTGTCTTGCTGGTTGATCTACATCTTCCATAATTTTTGTGCTCCAATTCCATGTATTTCTCCTAAAATCGAAGGATTTACTAAACTGGTTTCCGTCCGTTCATCGTGTGTTCTTCGTGGCCAGAAACATATCGAGTGTCACCGCCGCTCGCCCCCACGGGCCCCACCTCTCCGTGTGCAGTCACCAGCGCCACGCCGCCGCCTGGCCTTCTCGCCGCAAGGCCTACCTCGCTGCTGGTTCCTTCCTCGGCTGCGAGCAACCACCGCGCACCACCGAGCTGCTCCCGCTCCCGGCCCATAGAGCACCAGCGCCTGGGGCTCGATCCCGCGCCGCTTCGCCTAGCCCGAACCTCGGCCCGCCCCTAACTCACTCGCAGCGAGCCCAGCCAGGCCCCACGGGAAAAACCTATTCATCGCCCGCGGGTGATGGTTACCAACCATCGCGCGCGTGGTTTCACTCGTGGGGCGATTTTGGGCCGTGGCCCATTAACCTGCCAGGAGTCTGCAGGTCAAGGTTTTTTCCGGTTTTCGTCGGGTTTTTTTCTGGTTTTCTTGGATTTCAGTTTTCTTTCGGTTTTTCTTTCTTTTTTCGTTTTTTCTTTTTTCTTTTTTTAATTTTTTTTAACAAATTTTAAAGTGGAGCAAAATTTAAAGTTAAGCAAATTTCAATTTGAACAAATTTTTGAAGTAAGCAAATTTTTAATCTTAGCAAATTTCACATCTCAGCAAATTTCAAATCTGACAATTTTTAAATCTAAGCAAATTTCGAATATGGGCAAATTTGAATCTAACCAAATTTTCGAATCTGATTTTTTTTAAATAACCGACTAATGGGCCATGCCCATTAACGGATTCCCCTTAGCGATGGTTATAAACCATCGCTAAGGGGTGATGGTTAGACGCTCCCGGCCCCAAGCCTGCTCGCCCCTCTGCACCACGGTGCCGCACGCCACCGGCCAGCGCCAACCCTTGCTGCACGCGTGCGCTCTACCAGTCCAGCAGCGCCCATCTCCGCTTGGTCAATGCGCAAGCCCCGCACGTGCCTCTGCTCGACTGCTCCCCATCAGGCCGCTTCACCATGGGCGCGACCGCGCCCGCTCAAGCTAGCGCTGCAACCTCCGCTCGATTCCACGCGCAGAAAATTCGTTCCGGTCCTGATTCCGGTAGAGCCAACCCCTGCGCTGAAAAATTTCCAATCTGCCGGTTTCGTTCTGGTTTGGCCGGAACCAGCCCCACTACAGCGTTCCGGCTATTTCGGAATTTTTCCGGTTCACCGAAAATTTCTGGCCCAGATTACGGTCCCGCCGAAAATTCCACCGGAACTTCTAGTTTCTAATCAATTTTAACAACTTTTGATCCCTATTTTGACCCAAATTTTTTATAATTTTTCAGAGCCCGTTTGAATTCAAATTTTGACAGCAATGTCACACCATTTTGACTCCAATTTTGAAAAGCCTGTTTGATTCCAAAATTTTGACAAGTTCGACCGCCCGTTTTGACCCAAATTTTCGGGCATTGACTTTTGTGTTCGGTTCCGATTTGGAGTGTATTGGTTGTCTCTTTCGCTTCCGCGCCTACATCAACACCACGACGATACCCTGGCACCCCGAATTCCGGCGCAACTTCGACACCATTGTCATCAACATCATCGCAATTTTTTGTTCTGACATCGCCTAACATCAATAGGTATAACTTGCCTCCTTCACCCCTTGTAGCCCCATTTCTTTGTTTGTGTACCTATCCCATTGCGAGTGGCTTTCCGAGTGTTGCGAAGCATTGCACAAGTGTCACGTCTGTGAGAATGTGTGTGCGTTGAGTTGAGCAAAGCTCCGAAGCAAGCTCAGTGAGAAAGATACACAAAATAAGAAAAGTGTGACATAGAGAAAAATAAAGCTTCTAAGCATAGGAAAAAAAAAGTAAAAAAAGGAAAAGATAGATACAAAAAGAGTGTGTGTGCCACCAATACAAAGGAGTCAAAAGTTTCTAAGCAAAGAGAGATAAGAGAAGAGTGGCATCTTGTGCAAATCTTCTTGCTTCTCTCATATGCAATCGAGCTACAGTCTCTCTTGTGTTGGCGTGACATCAGCTAATAGTCTTTGTTAGGATAAATTTTCTCACTTGCTCACTTCTTTGGTCGCGCTAACCCCATTGATCTTGTTGTGTGTGTTTCCGTGTTTCCTTGACATTGATCACCACTTTTGAGATTTGACTTAAGATCTTACCCACATTTGGCAATAGACTTTTCCTTTGGTCTTTTTCGTTTGCTATCCACTCCTTACCCACCACATAGAGAGTTTCTTAGCCTTTCGTGTATGCTTTGAGTGTGTGTGTGTGAGTAACCCCGATACATTTTGACTTTGCTCTTGACTTGAACCATTTTTCTGATACTTTCTCAGAAAGGTGGAATACTTGTGTAGCTTTCCTTCCACCACAAACATATACACCTTTCCTAGTGAGAGCTATACAATATGACCCCACACGAACAAGCCAAGATGAAAGCATACTTTGTCGAGTTAGATGCTCGAGAAGCCAAGATGACCCACCAAGATAAAGCCGAGTGCAACACATACTTCAAGAACCTTGAGATCAAGAGCGACACACCACATGAGTCGAGTGATGACACTTTGATTTCTAACAACTTAACATCTACTCCTCTTGTGTTGTCTTCCTCTTTGCTAGGTTGCTCGGACATCGACGACGCCATTGTCATGGAGATGAGGAACTCCACTATATGTGAGATGACCGACTCCACTATATGTGAGCTTGAGTGCCTCCACTTCGAGAGCATGAGTGATACACCAAGTGAGATGAGAGTGGTAGTTGATAAGTCATGTGAGGCCATTTTGATTTCTCACAACTTACCCTCTACCTCTAGTGTGTTCTCTTATCTTCCCATAGGTTCCATGGATGATGAGACGCCGATCATGGAGAAGATGTAGATGGTGCATGAAGAAGATGATAGCACACCATGCTTGCGTGAAGATGAACATGGAGGCCACATGGAGCCTACAATTTTCACAACACCTACCTCATATGAGCGGGACTATAAAGGTATCTATATGGGTGTGGATGATGCCATGATCCCACTAGTGGACATGATGATTTGTGAGTGCTTGCATGAAAGTGATGATCCTATTGCTCTGTCATATGCTTCTTTCACATTCCCATGCATGTGATACTTGTGCTACAACTATTGTTGATCATGTGGAAGTAGTTGCTTGTGAAAATTTGACCATGCCATGCTATGATAAAAACTTGAACATGTTTTGTGCTATATTCTTGCAATACTCTCCCATTAACGCAACCAAAATCTTGAATACTTGCTCTTTCCAATGCTTGGTTTGCAATAATGTTAATATGCTTGTAAATGAGATTGCCCCCATAGCTCTCTCAAATTTTGGAGACTTTGCCTATGTCCATGATGAGCATGTTCATGTGTTTACCCCACATATTCACCATATATATTATGATGCATTGCTTAACACTAATGGTGATGTGCAAAAGAAATGGAACATCATGATGGATGATGTGTTCATATACCATGCACACACGTTGTTCTTGTTGTCCAAAATGTGTGTAGGTACACAAACTCCAATGTCAACTTAGATTGAGCATGAGTTGGCCAAAAGAGCTCTTGAGAGCATAATACAAGTAAGTACAAGATCTAACCCCGCTCTAATACATTTCCCATGCTTTGCATTGAACATGCCAAACAATTTCTCTTTCTTATGGTTCTTTTGCAAGCATGATGATGTGATTCTTTCCGTTGGTGTTGCCTAAAACAAGTTGAACAATTTCTCTTTCATTTGGTTTGTTGGCACGCACAGTTGTGCAAATGTTTTCTTGGTGAACTTTTGGAAGAATGTGTTTTGTGTTGCAACAAATAGGAGGACCAATTTCACTTTCCGATGGTTTGTTTGCACACATGTTGATGATATCTTGGACACCTTTTCTCTTGTGTTTTTGCCAAATTCTCCTCTTGTGTTTTCAAGGATGTTGAAATTTTTTCTTTTTCTGATGCCTTGAGTGCAATAATGAAAATGAGTTTCTACATGAGATGGACACCATGAACTTGCATATGCATTAGTCTTGATACATTTGTGTTGTGCTAACGGTGTTGTGAACATGAATGGACATGTATTTCATGATGTGCTCCTCTATCACGCACACACATACTTTGCTTGGTCTTTGTTATGTGAAAGTAAAGTAACATATCGATGAGCGTCAACGAATGGGTTAAACCCCACACATCTATGGAGCAAGATCTCTCAATGAGAGCACACTGACACTTCGATAAGGTGACCTCCTTCTACTTAAGGCCTATTGCTAAATATGTTGAACTTTGGCTACGGTTTGATTCCTCCTTTGCTTTTCTTGTGCTATTGATAGGGTTCATGACATGTGAAGGGACATTCAAGCGTGGTTGCCATCTACCTCATCTACACCTTCATGACGAGTTATTGTTGAGGACGGCTCTTTTTCAAGTGGGGGGGGAGATGATGCAGCCCGATCTTCGGTATTTGCCACATCATGTACGTCAACGACAAGAACCACACTCAAGGCTGAGGTCACGGAGGCATGGAAGAGAAGAAGGAAGAAGAGGCGTCCGAGGTCGCCAAGAAGAG
The DNA here is from genome assembly GCA_030979885.1 of Lolium multiflorum. Classification (NCBI taxonomy): domain Eukaryota; kingdom Viridiplantae; phylum Streptophyta; class Magnoliopsida; order Poales; family Poaceae; genus Lolium; species Lolium multiflorum. The sequence continues at coordinate 174,726,573 of CM061747.1, read as the reverse complement.
AAGGCGCAAGAAGCACGACTGCTAGGCCGGATTATCCGCCCCGACTAAGGCCGGACAATCCGCCCCCCTGCGTGTCCAAGTCAATTAGGGCCAAGGCCCATGTAACCCCTTGTATGCCTAAACTACCCTCCTTTAGTGGCTCCCTATATATAGGCTCCCACTCCCCCCCCTTCATTATCAAGTCATAGGTTGATGAAGAATTAGGCTTATGCCTCCATCATCCCTTTGGGATTAGGGAAACCCCTGATACGTCTCCAACGTATCTATAATTTCTTATGTTCCATGCTAGTTTTATGACAATACCTACATGTTTTGTTCACACTTTACAATGTTTTTATGCATTTTCCGGGACTAACCTATTAACAAGATGCCACAGTGCCAGTTCATGTTTTCTGCTGTTTTTGATTTCAGAAAAGTTAGTTTACAAATATTCTCAGAATTGGACGAAACAAAAGCCCACGGGCCTATTTTCCACGGAGTCTTCCAGAACACCGAAGGAGAGACGAAGGGGGGGCATGAGGCGGCCACGCCATAGGGGGGCGCGGCCCCACCTCTTGGCGCGCCGCCCTATGGGGTGGGCCCCTCGGGACTCCACCAACGCTGCCCTTTCGCCTATATATTCTCCCAGAAGTAAAAACCCTAGGGAGATCGGTCTTCCTCCATGAAAAGTTACGTAGCCGCCGCCATCGCGAAGCCAAGTTCGGGGGATAGAAGTCTCTGTTCGGCACGCCGCCGGACGGGAAGTGCCCCCGGAATCCATCTCCATCGACACCACCACCATCTTCATCGTCGTTGATGTCTCACATGATGAGGAGGGAGTAGTTCTCCCCCGAGGCTAAGGGCTCTGCCGGTAGCTATGCGGTTCATCTCTCTCCCATGGTGTGATCTTTATGTGATCATGAGCTTTGTAATCTAGTTGAATATGTAGATGTTACTCTTGTCTATTATGCACTCTAGAGGTTACTTTAATATGAACTCCGGAGTCACTCTCCACGGTGTGATGGTGACAGTGTGCGCATCGTGTGTGATTCCTTTATGAAGTTGTGGAGCTTGTTTACTCCGGCTTGAGGTGTGCTTTTGCAGCCCTACACAATGAATGGTGTTTGTTATCCAACAAGAGAGTGTTTGAGAGTAGCATTTATTTATTCAATTATGTGATCATTGTTGAGAGTGTCCACTAGTGAAAGTATGATCCCTAGGCCTTGTTTCTAAGCATTGAAACACCGTTTCCAACAAGTTCTGCTACATGTTCGCTTGCTGCCATTTTTATATCAGATTGCAATTACTACTTATAATCATCCATATTACTTGTATTTCACTATCTCTTCGCCGAACTAGTGCACCTATACATCCGACAAGTGTATTAGGTGTGTTGGGGATACAAGAGACTTCTTGTATCTTAATTGCGGTTGCTTGAGAGGGATATCTTTGACCTCTATCTCCCGAGTTCGATAAACCTTGGGTGATTCACTTAAGGGAAACTTGCCTTTCTACAAACCTCTGCTCTTGGAGGCCCAACACTCGGGAATAGAAGCGTGCATAGACATCAAGCTACTTTTGGCGCCGTTGCGGGAGATCAAGACACGCTGCAAGGGGAGTCTCTCACACCCAATCTCTTTACTTTGTTTATTGTCTTGCTTTATTTTATTTTCTGTTTTGTTTGCTTTCTTTATATTAAAAACATAAAAAAATTAGTTACTTGCATTTAATTTATTTTGTTATCATGTCTAGTCCTGTACTTGTTACTTTGTCACCTGAGGAATTGATCTTTACTTTTAAACAAGGGGATGAGGAGAGTTTTAAAGAAGCTTGGTCTAGAATTTTTTATTCTTATGGTAAAACTGAACCTAAAATGACTCTAAGCTTGATTCTTAGTAACTTTTATTTTGGGCTCATTCTTCGCTATAGATATGCTTTGGATGCTGTAGTGGGAGGAGATTTCCTTCACTACGATGGGGATCAAGCTTTTAATGCCATAAAAAAATTGGTTGCATCATTTAGCTTAGCTAGTAAAATTGATTCATATCTTGCTAGCATTCATAATAGACTAAACACTCTCGAGACAAATATATCTTGTTTAAAAGAAGGTTATAATCAGATTCGTGAATATTATGATTATATTCCATTAAGCTTTGAACCTTCAATGTGGGTCCCTACTATTAAGGTTGCTATTTGTGGTGAAACTTTTTATGCCTGTTGTGATATTATGTCTGAGTTTTGCCTTATGCCTAAAAGTAATTTATGAATCTTTGACACTTTGGGGACTTTGAAGGTGGAGAAGGAATAACTCTTACTGATAATTCTGTTATAATTCCTGAGGGGATAGCTGAAGGTGTGTTCACCACCTTTCTTGGAAGAACAGTATCCACTGATTATCTCGTTATTGAATGTGTAGGGACAGGACAAATCACACTTGGAAGATCCTTGCTGAAACTATTGGGAGCAACCATAGATGTGGGAAAAGGCACTCTAAATTTTACCTCTAAACCCGGATGCGGTCATGTATTTCCTATACCAAAGAGTAAGAATAAGAGTAAGAGAGGTAGGCGTAAAGCCCGTGGTAATAATGTTAATGCTTCTTCTCTTGATGATACTTGATTTGCACTTTCTGCGCCTAGCTGAAAGGCGTTAAATAAAAGCGCTTATGGGAGACAACCCATTATTTTACTTCTGCAATTTTTGTTTTATATTTGAGTCAAGGTGCTTGTTACTACTGTAGAAATACCTTTGTATCTTTATTTTCTTGCATTGTTGTGCCAAGTAAAGTCTCTGATAGAAAGTTGATACTAGATTTGGATTTCTGCGCAGAAACAGATTTTTAGCTGTCACGAATTTGCGCTTTTCTCTCTGTAGAAGAATCTAAAAATTCTGAACAAATTCATGCGTAATCCTCAGATATGTCCGCAACTTTCATTAGTTTTGAGTTTTCTGATTTGAGCAAGTTAAGTGCCTCGAAAAAATTCGTCTTTACGGATGTTCTTTTGACAGATTCTGCCTTTTATTTCGCATTGCCTCTTTTACTGTGTTTGAGTGGATTTCTTTGCTCCATTAAATTTCAGTAGCCTTGGGTAATGTCCAGAAGTGTTGGGAATGATTGTGTCCTTGCTGAACATGTGAATTTTTGATTATGCACTAACCCTCTAATGAGATTGTTTTGAGTTTGGCGTGGAGGAAGTTTTCAAGGATCAAGAGAGGAGGATGATATAATATGATCAAGAAGAGTGAAAAGTCTAAGCTTGGGGATGCCCCGTGGTTCACCCTGCATATTTCAAGAAGACTCAAGCGTCTAAGCTTGGGGATGCCTAAGGCATCCCCTTCTTCATCAAAACTTATCAGGTCACCTCTAGTGAAACTATATTTTAATTCCGTCACATCTTATGCGCTTTACTTGGAGCGTCTGTTTGCTTTTATTTTTGTTTATTTTTTAATAAATTCGGATCCTAGCAATCCTTGTGTTGGAGAGAAACACGCTCCGCTTTTTCGTTTGAACACTTGTGTTCTTCATCTTATTTTAATATTCATGGCGAAAGCTGAAAGCCGCAGCACTTATACTTATTGTTATTTGGTTGGAAACATAAAATGCTTCATATTGTCTTGAATAATTTGATACTTGGCAATTGTTTTGAGCTCTCAAGTAGATCATGTTTAAGCTCTTGCATCATGTAGTTTAAATCTATTAGTGGAGAACTACCGTAGAGCTTGTTGAAATTTGGTTTGCATGATTTGTCTCTCTAAGGTCTAGATATTTTGGTAAAAGTGTTTGAACAACAAGGAAGACAGTGTAGAGTCTTATAATGCTTGAAATATGTTCTTGTGTAAGTTTTTGCTGTACCGGTTCATACTTGTGTTTGCTTCAAACAACCTTGCTAGCCAAAGCCTTGTGCGAGAGGGAATGCTTCTCGTGCATCCAAAAACCTTGAGCCAAAACCTATGCCATTTGTGTCCACCATAACTACCTATTATGTGGTATTTTTGCCATTCCGAGTAAATTGCTTGCATGCTACCTTTAAAAATTCATTCCTTGTTTTTTGCAATACATAGCTCATGGGAAAGTAGCCTAAAAACTATTGTGGTAATGAATATGTCGCTTATGTATCTTAGTTCTTATAACTTGTTGAGCGGTAACCATGTTTCTGGGGACGCCATCAACCTGTCACACCTTTGTTGAATATCATGTGAGTTGCTATGCATGTTCGTCTTGTCTGAAGTAAGGGAGATTTGCCATGAGTTGAAATGGTTTGAGTATGCATGTTGTTAGAGAAGAACATTGGGCCGCCAACCAAAGCCATGTATCATGGTGGAAGTTTCAGCTTGGACATTAATCCTCGAATCTCTTATGAGAATATTATTTGTTGTTGAATGCTTAAAGCATAAAAGAGGAGTCCATTATCTGTTTTCTATGTTGTCCCGGTATGGATGTCCTTAAGTTGAGATCTATCAAAATCGAGAAATCAAATGCGATTTATCTCCTTGGACCTTTGTACAGGTGGCATAGAGGTACCCCTTTGTGACACTTGGTTGGAACATATGTAATGCAATGATAATCCATGGAAATCCGAGCTAATTAGGACAAGGTGCAGTCACTATTAGTATTCGATGCATGAGGCTTGCAACTTATAGGAAGTTTTATACATAACACATATGAATTATTACTACCGTTGACACAATTGTTTCCATGTTTTCAAAATAAAAAGCTCTAGCACATGAGTAATCCCTGCTTCCCTCTGCGAAGGGCCTTTCTTTTAGTTTATGTTGAGTCAGTTCACCTACTTCTTTCTATCTTAGAAGCAAACACTTGTGTCAACTATGTGCGTTGATTCTTACATGCTTACTTATTGCACTTATTATATTACTTTGTGTTGACAATTATCCATGAGATATGCATGTTGAAAGTTGAAACCAATTGCTGAAACTTAAATCTTCCTTTGTGTTTCTTCAAAACCTTTTACTAAGAATCTATTGCTTTATGAGTTAACTCTTATGCAAGACTTTTTGATGCTTGTCTTGAAAGTATTATTCATGAAAAGTTTTTGTTATATGATTCAGTTGTTTAGTCATTATCTATTTATTAGCAAACTATAGACCATTGCTTTGAGTCACTTCATTCATCTCATATGCTTTACAATAGTATGATCAAGTATTATTCATGAAAAGTTTTTGTTATAGATGTTACTCTTGTCTATTATGCACTCTAGAGGTTACTTTAATATGAACTCCGGAGTCACTCTCCACGGTGTGATGGTGACAGTGTGCGCATCGTGTGTGATTCCTTTATGAAGTTGTGGAGCTTGTTTACTCCGGCTTGAGGTGTGCTTTTGCAGCCCTACACAATGAATGGTGTTTGTTATCCAACAAGAGAGTGTTTGAAAGTAGCATTTATTTATTCAATTATGTGATCATTGTTGAGAGTGTCAACTAATGAAAGTATGATCCCTAGGCCTTGTTTCTAAGCATTGAAACACCGTTTCCAACAAGTTCTGCTACATGTTCGCTTGCTGCCATTTTTATTTCAGATTGCAATTACTACTTATAATCATCCATGTTACTTGTATTTCACTATCTCTTTGCCGAACTAGTGCACCTATACATCGACAAGTGTATTAGGTGTGTTGGGGACACAAGAGACTTCTTGTATCTTAATTGCAGGGTTGCTTGAGGGATATCTTTGACCTCTATCTCCCGAGTTCGATAAATCTTGGGTGATTCACTTAAGGGAAACTTCTGTTGTTCTACAAACCTCTGCTCTTGGAGGCCCAACACTGTCTACAGAAATAGCGCGTAGACATCAACCCCCTCCTCTCTTAGACACAAATCTATGAGTTGTATCAAGGCCCTCTTTACATGATTGATCTCTGGCTTATGTGATTCTACTTTGGTCTCTCGCACTAGTGATTCTATCAATTGCATGCCGATATCTTGCTCGGGGATTCTACCTCGTGTCTCTCCCTTGAGTAATTCTCTCGGGACGGTGGTTCGGGCCATTGAGTGCAAACCGGATTGTATCGCGTTGTGTTGCGTGCGTTCATCCCTCTCCTCCTCTTGTTCTTGGTCAATTCGTGAGATCGGGCCACAAATCGAGGCTCAAGGCCTCATCAATACCTACCGTTAAAATTTGAGTAAAGTCAGCCAAAACTCAAAAATAAGTTTAAATATAGCAACAACTCGAGATAAATCGCCATACCTGCAATTGGAGATCCTATAAAGGCTACTATGTCTAAAAACTGAAACGGTGATTATTAAAAAGTTCGCAATGAACTTTGCAATCAACATGTGGTAACTTGGATAGAAAGTCAAACCAACTCATACATGCCAACACTTTTGTGAAGAATTTTCTTTTCAAACCACCATACAAACTAGTTTGTTATTTTTTTCCTAACATCTATATCACACAATCCATGCACAATTTTTTATCTGATTTATTTTGAATTTCCTTTGGTTGAATTCAAATTTGGTTCAAATATGTTGTTCCTTCCATCTGTACAACAGGGATGGAATTTTGAAATTTGGTCATGCATGGCGCATAACATCCTACCATGATACTTCTACGTATTTTCTCCCAAAATTTAGGACCAATATTAACAATACACGTAGTTCGAATTTGAGTAAAATTGGCCGAAGCTCAAAAAATCCAAATATAGCTACAGTTCGAGATAAGTCATCATACCCCGTAATTGTGATCTACTGCGTGCGAAAATTGAAATGGTGAAACTTTGCTCCTTGGTTTTAGTATCTACTTCAAAAAAAACATCACATTTTACTCTTACTTTGCAGTAAACTGAAAAATCATTTTTTGCAAAAATAAAATAGAAACTCTAGTTAGCCATGTTGTTTTTCATGACAAGATTCACATCCGAGCCAAAATTTAGGTGATTGTAAGTAGTTTGCAGTAGACTTGCAGTCAACATGGTCACTTGTGTAGAAACCTAAGCTAACTTATACATGATAGAACTTTTTGTGAAGAACTTTCTCATTAAACTAACATACGGCTAGTTTATTATTTTCCTACCAAATTTCCTTTCTTATTAAGCTAACTTATACAATTTTTCCTAACAATATATCACAACCAATGACTCCATGTACCCGTTTTTTTTAATTTCCTTTCATTGAATTCAAATTTAATTCGATTTTGCCGTCCCTACCATTCATACAAGAGGATGAAAATGTGAATATTGGTCATGCATGCCACATTGCATCCTACCAGCGTACCTCTATATATCTGCTGTCAAAATTTATGACAAAAACTTCGAATACCTACATATCGAATTTGAGTAAAATTGGCTTGAACTCAAAAATAAATCTGAATATAGCAATAATTATAGATAAATCGACATACCCCCTAATTAGCCATCATATAAGGTCTAATGCTTGTGGAAATTGAAATGGTGAAACTTTGCACCTTGGTTTCGGTAACTACTTCACAAAAACCGCACATTTTTCTCTCACTTTGCACTAATAAAATGAAAAATAAAGATGGAAACTCTAATTGACAATGTTGTTCGTCGTTAGAATTGAATTTACATCTGTGCCAAAATTGTTGCAAACTTAGTTGCGCGATAGACCTTATGTAGTACTTCTTGGTGAAGCATTTTTCTTTTTAAATCACCATATGACTAGTTTGCTATTTTTTCCTGCCAATTATTTTGCATGCAATGACTTCATACATAAGTTTCTGATTTTCTGATTTTTCCAATTTTCTTTGGTTGACTTCAAACTTGGTTCATACTAATTGTCCCATGTTCCAGAGGAAAACTATATTGAAGGATATGCAAAGCTATTCATAGGATCAAAGAGATCGAACGATCAAGACAGGGAGAGCTTCAGTGGTATGAGATCGTCTGCCATCAAATAAAAAAAGGCAGCTTTCCAGATCCATTTTGATTATCAATGTGTTCCAGAGGAAAGCGATAGAAGGTGATATGGTTTTTAAGATTTCGAAAATTTATCAATATTACTCCACGTCTTGATATGTATATTCATCCATGCCCTATTTGATGCATAGGTATGTTATATTTCTCTTGTGTTTAAACTGCAATACAATCCAAATATCATTATGTTTCCTCCAGTATGAATAATGACAGTTTTTTTTTTTTTTTTTTTTTGCGGGTCAGTTAACTCATGAAGCATCTGCAAAAACTAAAATCTCCAGTGCGATGCACGGACTATATCGTGCCCATTCTTCATACTACCCGTTTGTTAGTGCAAGTTTCTGCATTTTGTAAATTAAAAAAAATGTATGCCTCTCATCTGATTCGAACTTATATTCAACTTCTATCAATTCCAGAAATCAGTCAACGTAAGTGCATAAAAATATTGTTTTATATATTTTTAAAAAATAGTGGTTCAGCATCTATCCACATATCTCCAGGTTTGGCCAACCAAAATCCACGGTGCCATTTATAAGCAGGATAATGTTTGGCCAGCTGAAATATCCCAGCTGGCCAGCTCCGACTAGCAACGAGCCGCAGATTGCCATGGAGACAACTAGACAAGACAGGTAGACTTTGCTGCTTGCACGAGCACAAGCGTGTCTGCGTGTGAATGATACGTTCGAAGGATGTGCTCTGAACCATGAAGGACAAGCTCTCGGCGGTTTGAGTTCTTCAAGCAAAATGGTTTTGAATCTTGATGGGAAGTCTTTTATCTTTCAAGCCTGTTGAAGGGTGAGTTTTACTTTGTCAGCAATTGATTTCGTATCGCTCCAACGGCTCTCATCTCCGGCATTAGTTTCTCACGCCATTCATTGCAGTACTCCACCGGCGCAAAGGGTCCGAGGACACTGCATCGTGATCAAATGTGAAATTTCCTAGCGAAGGAGTATTAAAGTGCATCTAGATATATCTATATTTAGATATGGATATATCTACATACAATATTAAAATAAATCTAGATACATCTATATTTAGAAAAAACTGCGACACTTATTTTGAAGTGGATGTAGTATTTCGTTGAAATCTGGCAATAGTATACTGGAGACTGAATTTACCTCCAACCGGCCATGTGCCCAGCGAACTTAGGATAATATGTCAACAACGAATTGGCGGAGATTAAGAGCTCCGCCTTTCACATGCCACTTAAAATGAGTCGTTCAGCACCATAATGATTCTGGAAGCTCATTCCCCATGACAATTCAAATAACAAAACAGCCACCACGCTTAACTGTTCTCATTTAAAAATCTACTACACATACATACCGCAAAAAGGCTAGGGAGACAATACAAACGTTACAACATTTCAAGAGAGATTGTTACTAAGACCCTAACTCCTGTACATGTTCTTGAGCTAGTTATGACTACCCTGATCCTGCATGAGTGACATCAATCTTAGCTGTGAGTGCATACCAAAAGAAGCGCTAGAGAAGTCGGTCAGGGCACGGAACAGCTCTGGCAGGTGTGCTTTCAGGATCGAAAGAGATTTCTCCCTGACTTGCTTTGACAACTTATTATGGACTTCAACCTCATCGTCCAGCTTGCTTTTCAGGCTCTCTACAGCAAATCTCTTCTCTGAAATTGCATCCTTTTGGCTCGTCCCCTCGCCGCTCTCTGGATCATCAAAAGTTCTGCGCTGTCCATGCTTGTGATACCAGTCCTCGAACGCCCGAGCTTTCCGCACATATTCCTTGTGAAGTTGGTTACAGTTCTCCTTCTGTTTCAACTCCTCGTCTTGGACACTTAATATGGTGTCCAGGACTGCCCGAAAGCTAATGATGGCATGTCTGGCAAGATCATCAGGTAGCTTGGCTAGTTGCTCATTCCATGATTGGAGAAGAGCTTTAACAGGAGGCTGCTGCATCCTTGGTGGTGATGCTACTTTCTCCTTTAAGCTGCTCTCTATAGGTATAAGGTTCAATTTTAACCAGCTGTAGAGAGCATTTATGTACTCCTTCTGATGGCTCATGAGATCACTAAAATTTGCGGTCCACTTCTCTACAATATCACGCAGCTGGCGGGTGTGGCTGTGATGATGTGCACTTGTTTCAATATTGGAATCAGAAATGTCAGCTGCCTTGAGATCCAACACAGTTTTCAGCTGGTTTGCATGATGTATGTGCATGTCTTCCCACATTTTTGCCATCCTGGGAAGACAGTACCAAATAAAGAATTTTGAGTTTTGTATTGTATGTAACAAGACCTTTATTACAAGAAAATAAACTAAATAAAATCAAGTCGGTGATGACAAATATTACAACTATACTACACAGGGAAGTGCTGCTGATGCCCCAGCTATAGATCAACTATACTCACTGTCTGTAGTACTGAATAGGGAAAGGTTATAGAAGATAACAGCCTTTAGGTGCACTTTTCAACAATGCGTGAAGCGATATAGCAGAATTGACAATGATAAGGTGGGCAAGGGACCAAGTTGGTAGATAAATCTATTATGGTTCTAAATGCACATCTGGAAATACAGTAGCATCCTGATGCGCAACAAAGAAGCAATGTTCATCTGGTTTTACCTGTCAGCGAGATCCAAAAGTTTTTGATAAAGTTGATTATCACGGAGATGCTGAATCTCTGACACAGTTGAATCCATTGATTGCATATCAACTATGTATCTTGTATGCAAATGGGTTACAGCAGCTTTAGTTTTCTCCAGAACATCAATAGTAGCATTGTGTTTCTTTTGTCTATTTAACAAAGCAACCTTCCGCTGATACTCAAGCTTCATAATCTCACCAGCCTGTGTAATTGAGACATATAAGCTGTATAAGAGGGTGGCAGGTAAGAAATGGGAACAAAGTTCAACATGAACAATATGAATTGACGCAGTACTTGATTGATCTTTAGCTGATTTGTAGTTCAAGCCTGTTTTCATTCAGAAAAGATTTCTCGGACCAACTGCTGGGTTATTGCCAAATTTGATGTGTTGTTATTGCAACATTTGTTGTGTTTAAACACATGTAACCTAACTAACCCCAGTTCTAAGGTGTTTCTATGCTAGTTCAAACAAAAATGGGCATCAATACCAGGAAAACTAGGATTTTCAGCCAACTTCACCTGGTCCATGTCGTTATCAAAACAATTGCTACAGAAGGAAAATTAACAACACTATGTTTCAAATAGTATAGGCTTCATTTGCCAAAAAAAAACAAGACAGCGAAGACTTCTACTAAAAAAACAATCACATTATAACAAGTGTAAATTGCACGTAAACAAGGTCCCATCAGGATATAATATGAAATTGCATGTAACACAAGGTCCCATCAGGATATAATATGTTAATAGTAACATGATCGGTGCTACCCCAACATATGTTTGTACTTGGTAACTTGGCAAATGACGACTACAAAAAAATCAGCAAACTGCCAAGAAGTCAACATCTCTGGTATATCCATTTCCTACTATGGTATAGACTAAAGCGCACAAAAATCAGAATGTCTTTCTTCAAAAATAACTACCATCTAGTTATGCAGACTTTACCAGAGAGAATTATGTATGTTTGTCCATGTGGAATAATGGGTGCTATTTGATGTAGAAGATGGCAGTTATTTTGTCTCTAAAGGAAGAACATAATAAGAATCATCTCAGCTTCCAAAAGTGTTTTCTTTCAGTAGAAATTCAGAATCTTCATAAACTAATTAGAATATCAGAATTAATAAGTTCAAATCAGTAATAAGCAAAAGACAGTCATGATGGACTACAGGAATGACATGCACCTTCACTTCATCATACAGCTTTTTCTCCCAGGCTAAAATTTTATCTACGACGGTTGCCAGAGTCTCCGATGGATCATTTTCAAAATCATCCTTCCCATCATCACCATTTTGCAAGCCGCTGAAGGATCTATTCCATGTTATTATTTGCATAACTCTAGCAGAATGATCAATATGTCCTGTCAAATATAGCAACCACAATCAAAAAATAGTTTGATAAATAGCTATTTAAATCGCTTTAATAATTCCAGACAAGATATTGCAGAAAACTTTGTCACATTAGAATGACTTCCAATGGGCAAGGTATCTTAAGAGCTCATGAAATACCAACAATGGACAAGGCTAATAGTGTTATTGTTAATCAAACCAAGTTATGTCCATTGCACTGAAACAATTTAAGCACTCCTATTCAGTATAACGCTTTGAAAAATTAATCAGCATGCACAGAAATGTGTGCATGAAACTAACATGAGAACAGATATAGTTTGAAATCCGCATACATTGCCACCTAGTTTAGTCAATTCTAGTGACAGTGGTGTCATATTTCAGAACATCAAAATTATTTTTCCTTATTGTCTCTTCGCTTAGGTCAAATTTGCATTAAAAACATTGAGACTCGGTCAGTGCTCGAATATCTCTCTCAGAAGCAGATAAAACCACCTCTCTAATCCTAGCAATTCCTCAGCATCCGCCTCAAAATTATGTCACATGGATCCCCATGTCCCCTCCACATCCTCACTTTTCGCTATTTTCCACCACTGTACGAGGCTGCAGGATGTAGCAGAGAACCAAGCCAACCCTGCTTGTCACTCTCAAGTGGGTCCAGTGCACAGTCCGATGGGACTCAATTTGGATGTTAGGACAGCATATCTGGTGGAGCATGGCAGCAAGGTCAAGGGCAATGGCTATGGCAATAAGGGCTCGATGCAGGCCGGGGCAAAGTTCTGTTCGGCACAGAAGGAAAAGGAGATTGTTTTTAGCTTAGCAACAAACGAGCATCCAACCAGTGCCTCCATAATCTCTAGCCCTTGTCACAATTTTCATGTACACGTACATATAGTTTTGGCACTGGGACTGAAGGAACACTACAAAACAATTAGATTAGGATCTCTAATATAGTTGCTTATGTTACATGTAAAGAGAAAACAAGAAAGCATCAGCTGTGTGATCCTAATGTAGCAGAACTATAGAAGGCAATACAACAGGACCTAACTTTTGTGTTCAATGGACGCAGAAAAATTTGTGTGCGCTTTTGTGAACCTAATAGAGGGCAAACATAGGGTTCTATGCAGATTACTAAGGACATATGCATCGCTAACACAATAACATGTACATTTGAAATGTCATGTTCAAACCAACAGTCCTCAATTCTGAATGTTTGCATGCTAAATTGCTAAAGTATTGTATAATAGTTTTTCCATCCCCAACTAAAAATTAGAAAGTGCACACAAATTTGGCATGTTAAGCATAAGACAAAATGTCCATGCCATTCATGATTCTTCAATGGTAATACATCTGATATTCATCATTTAGAAATACATTACTGGATATGAAACAGGAAAAAAGATGAAGACAGGACAAAGACCAGGCTTTGTTGAGCGCATTAGACAAGGAAAAGTTGCAGTTTCCGGCATCACCCTCATTGCCTTGTCTGCTGTTAATTTCTAGCAGGTAATCAGTTGACTGTATCTGAGTTTTTGTTACTGTCAGCACATTTTCCATATTATACAAACTGAATCCTTACCAAAGCTGCGACGCTAATATGAAGAACACTTCAAAGTTTAAATTGAGCAGGTCATATCAAAGTCACAGGTGAAGTTAAGACTCAAGAGTGTAATCCAATGGGTACATAGAGATATCCGTACGTCTACAGTCAAAATACACAATCATGCCATTCGGACCAATAATTGAGGCGAGAACCGGTTTTACCAGGTCCTAAAAGGAACAATTTTATCAACGGCTAGCTAGCAGCTACAAGAACAAGCCCGGCATCGGCATGTTACCGGCTGGGAGAATGGGATGGTGGGGTGTGGACATGGACAGCTCAATCTACTTGTGTAGCAGCAGTTGCTGTTTTGGACGTCTCTCTCTACCAAGGAATCCATCACATCGCCATCACCGCAAAAGGTCAATCACAAAATGTTTATGACGAGATCACAACAAGCAGCACAAATTAAGCCTAAGAAGATATCCAAAATCGAGAACCTAGGAAGGAGAATATGGAGCTACTACTGACCTTGACCCTTCGCGTTGTCTGCGAAATTGGAGTGGTAGTGCATCCTGTTGGCCTCGAGCAGGGTGGAGACCTCCTTGGCGCTCTCGGAGGCCCTGAGGAAGCTGTCGTCGATCTCCTTGAGCACGCGGAGGAGGTCCACGCGCGGCACCGCCTCGGCGGGGGCGACCTTGCCGTTGCCGGCCTTGCCCCAGCCCGTGACGAGCGTGACGGCCGGAGCGGACTCGGTGTGCTGGTGGTGGACTTCCTTGGTTTTGGCCTTGCCCTTGCCCTTGCCCTTCTTCTTTTTTGGGTGTTTCGGGGGGAGGGTCGGCGGCGGCGTGGCCATCTCCGGCGTGTGGGGTTCGTCCTCGTCGTCGTAGGAGGAGGAGGGGGGCATGGGTGCTGGTGGTGGGGGTGGGGGAGGGGAGGCGGGTGGGGGGGTGGGGAGGCGGGGACGTAGGTGGCGTCCTCGGGGTCTGGCACGATCTCGTCGTCCTCGGTGGCGAGGGAGGCCGCCATCCCCTCCTCCATGGAGAAGAAGTAGTCCCAGGTGTCGACGCTCCCGGACTTGGGGTCGATTGGCGGCGGGGGTGGGGGTGGGGGAGGGGGTGGTGGCTGGGGTGTTATGGGAGTTTCGGGGGGAGGCGGGGATGATGCGGGCTGCGCCTGGTGGCGGTGGCGGAGCCGCCGGCGCCGGTTGTCGAGTTGGGCGTCGTCGTCGTCGGTGGCGTCCTCCTCGTCCTGTTCCAACTCGTCCTCCTCCCGGATGGAGTCGCTGTGGAGCATGGCGGCGGGCCCCCTGGCCTCGGCCTTGGGCGGCATGGGCATGCTCATGGAGCGGTGGATCTTCCCGGGGGAGGGCGAGAACTCCGGCAGCGGCGGCGGGGGCGGCAGCATCGTGTCGATGGGCGGCGGCGGCGGCATTTCCTCCTCTATCGGCACAGGCGCAGGGGCCGCGGCGGAGGCGGAGAGCCTGCCGCCGGCCTTGGGCTCCGCCGCCGCGGTTGAAGGAGGAGGAGGGGGAGGCACGCCCTCCCCGTGCGCGAACTCGGAGAGCGCGGCGCCCGTGTCGCGCAGGGAGAAGGCGTAGGCGGAGTGCGCGGCGGCGAAGGCGTTGCGGGCCGCCACTGCCGCCTTCATGAACTGGCGGCGCTCCTTGCATCTCGCCACCGCCTCCTCGTTCTCGATCCGCGACTGCGCGCACCCCATCTCCGCTGCGGACCTCCCTCTCGACGGCTGCTCTCCTCACCGCATTGCCGAGCAGAGCGATGGAGTGTGGGCGTGGAGGGTGGAGTGGATCTAGGAATAGTTTGTTGTTTGTTGGTTCCCCTTGCCTGGCTGCCTGTTGTTGGTGGTGCTCGTCCCGAGGCGCGGCAGCAAGCGGGCGAGAGACCTCTGCCCCGCTCGCTCTGGGGGTTTAACCCTAGGCCCGCCGGCCCACTGACCTACCAGGCCCACCGTGACCTCTACCCCACACGCCAGTGACGCAGTGGGGTGCGGACACGCAGAACGGGCGGGCAGTGTGGACCGTTGTCAGTGGTGGCCTGACCTGCCCTGCCCCGCGCGTGCTTGTCCTCTCGGGCATGGGGGTGGCGCCGCTGCCTAGCCATAGCCGGTAAAACCGTAAATACCTGGAAACTTCAGGGCCTAAACTTTTTCTTCCCACCGTGTTGTGTTCACCTGTACTCTTTTCCCGACTTTTTTGTGTGTTTTTCCTCTGCTTTCCGGGGCGCTGTCCCACGGTCGCCGGGCCGGCGTGTCACAGGCCACGAGGGACTCGAGGCGTTGGGCCGCACCCGCACTGCTGCCTTGCTGCGCTCTCTCTCGACGAAAAGCTCGTGACAGAGGCTGCCACGTGGGGGCGCGTACCTTCCTGGCCCACACGTCGGCGTGCGGGAGTTTCGTCGTCGCGCGTCACGTGCGAAGTTTTCGCTCTGGTGGGAGGGGAGGTCCAACAACTCCAACGGCTCGCCGGGATGAAATGGCGCGCGCGACCGGCGACTCAATGCGCTCCACGCGGCGGGGGAGCGGACAGTGACGTGCTGGGCTGGCTGCCAGCGGGCAGCGGCTGCCGCGGCCGCCGCATTTCCTTGCTCGACCTGCTCCGTCGCGCTCGGCAGATAAATGTGAGAATGTCCAACGATACGACGAAGCGTACAGCAGTGAACATAAGATTTTTCTCGGAGAAAGGCCTATTTTAAACCTTTGCTTCCAGATGTTCTAGCTTCTACCTCAAACTATCAAGGTCTGAGAACTGCTCGACAAACCAAGAAAGGGATTTTATCCAATCGGCCGAAATGCTTGACCATCAACCAAAACAAACCGAAAATAAACAAAAGATAATCAAGCTTGGGAATACCCAGTGTCTCACTGACTGGATGGGCCCACATGCCAGATTCCTCTCGAGTCTCATTCTTGTCTCCCAATCTGAAAAAAAAAACAAGGGGCGTGATGGGGAGGGCCCACCCGCCTCGATCACCTCCGCTCCGCCGCAGCTCGACCTCTTTGGCAACTAGCTCATCGACGACATCCGGCCAAGATGACACTACTTTTTAACCTGCAACACCCCAACCTGTCACTAGCACACTTCACATGTAGTTGCCTCCATAGCTCCGACCGCTCCGCAATCTAGCGGTGCTCGACTTCAGCAGCAGCGGGCTGCACGGGCCGGTCCCAAGCAACTCGTGCAAATCGGATAGCCTCGCCATGCTCCCGCTCAACGACAGCTCCTTTGCTGGCACAATCGCCAACAACATCTTCATTTTCTTCCATGAGTATTTTCGAGCACCACTCGACAATAGTTCGTGCTCCTCCATTAGTCTAAACTCTAGAGATAGAGCATTCTCGAGAGCCACGGACCACGTAATTAGAATCGATAATCATGTAGGGGCATTTTATAAATTGTTCGCCTGCGTGGCGTTGGTCAGCTTAGTCAAACAGTTCCAAGGTTTAATTTAATAGTTCAAGGTAGTACAAATGATTGGGGAAACATCAATGTTTAGGGTTCATTTCGTAAAAACATCTGAGCTGACGGTTTAAACTAGATTTGTTTTCCATTTTTCTCCATGTAGTCTACAGCTCACAATGGTGCTCACTTTGGCACATGGGCGTGATTGGTTCTCGCAGCATTTTTCTGCGTTTGGGTAACTTGGTTCTAGAAAAACTGTGTGTAACTAAAAATGCAACCTCCAATTTATGTTGCTCATCTAGTATGGTTGCCAATAATTCATTTCGGACATCATAGCATAAGCCTAGCACCTGTCGTTTGGTTGCCTATAATTTGTATTTCGCCTAATCGATCGTTGTTTGGTTATAAGTTGTTTCCTTGATACAGTAACCTTGTCTGCTATGTAGTGAGCTTGCTAGCAAACGACACAATAGCAATTCAGGCAATGACTAATATATACCACGAGTTCATGAACATAATGCAACACAAGTTTCTCAACCGAGGAGTTAGCATATACCACGTCACAAAATATACATACTTGGCATTAGTTTTCATCAAACCTAGTTGCTCCTAAAATACACGTCATCGTCATGATCATCATTATTGTAGGGGCTCATAGCAGAAAACAAAAAAAATCTAACTAGCGTATATCTAGATGTTCGAGTTTGTACCTTAAACTGTCACGGTCCAAAATAAATCCTAAAGCTTCTTGACACACCAAGAAATGGATTATCCAATCGAGTGAAATGCTTGATGAGCGCCCAGAACAAACCAAAAAAGGAAAGAAAGATAATCCATGTTGAAAACAACCTTAAAGAAGCATCACTGCCCTTTCAAGAGGGGAAGATGGCAACGCATGTGCACACACGTTATTCCATACTCCAACTTGCAGGCTTAGTTCGCTTCTCTACGCACCTTGGGCTTAAGATGCTAGGCTGAGGGACGTTGAGGTCTTGGATTTCTTCGGCCCATGCTCTCTTGTCCACCGTGCATGTGGCTCCCATGTTGTCTTCAACGCTTTTCGTCTGCATGGGGACAAGCCACGGTCCGAACTGCATCTTATTGCCAGTGCTCTAGGCTCTATCTAGTTTCTCGGCTCAACCGCAGAATACAACAAGTTCTATAGTTTGGGATATGGAAATTTCTGAATTTGAATTACAACCAGACAGGAAGGAAGAAAAATTCTAGACACTGAAACTAGGCCGGAGCCTCTTCTAATTCGCCGTTGTCTACGGTCATCAGCGTATTGCTTTATATCTTTCCCAACCGCCGCTTCTGATGACCCACAAGTATAGGGGGTGTATCGTAGTATCTTCGATAAGTAAGAATGTCGATCCCAACGAGGAGCAGAAGGTGTTGGCAGCAGTTTCGATGGAGGATTCACTGTAAATGCTCACAGACAAGTATTCGGGGGGTTTTGATATTGCGGATAAATAAAGTACAAGTAAATAAAATGCGAGAGAAATAATTGCAGCGAGTGGCCCAATCCTTTTTAGCACAAAGGACAAGCCGGTTTGTTTACTTATAATGACCAAACGTTCCTGAGGACACATGGGGATTTTAGTCTAGCACTTTCGCTTCATGTGGTTTAATAATCTTCATTGTTTTGATAAGTGTTGTGTGGGTGAACCTATGCTAATGCACCGCCCTTCCTACGACTAATACATACTTGTGATTATACCCCTTGCAAGCATCCGCAACTACAAGAAAGTAATTAAGATAAATCTAACCACACCTTAAACTCGAGATCCTGCGATCCCTCTGCATCGATATACTAACGGGGGCTCGGTTTCTGTCACTCCGGCAACCCGCAATTAGCAACCGAATACAAGATGCACTCCCCTAGGCCCATAAATGGTGAAGTGTCATGTAGTCGACGTTCACACGACACCACTAGAAGAATGACACCACAACTTAAATATCATAACATTGAATATTACTCAACCATAATTCACTACTAGCATTTAGACTTCACCCATGTCCTCAAGAACTAAACGAACTACTCACGAGACATCATATGGAATACAATCAGAGGTGATATGATGATGAATAACAATCTGAACATAAACCTTGGTTCAATGGTTTCACTCAATAGCATCTACAACAAGTATAGAATAACACCGGGAGAGTTTCCCCTATCAAACAATCAAGATTTAACCCGAATTGCTACAGCGATGACGAGGTGCAGCGGTGGTGATGGCGGTGTAGATGATGGAGATGATGATGATGATGATGGAGATGATGTCCCGCTCGATGACGATGACGATGGCGTCGATTTCCCCCTCGGGAGGAATTTCCCCGGCGGATTCCTGCCGCCGGAGAGCTCTTTTCTCTCTGGTGTTCTCCGCCCCGCAGAGGCGGCTGTAACCCTTCGTGAGGTCCTCTCTGTGGCTTAGGTTTTCGGGACGAAGGAGTACGCGAAGAAAAGGAGGCGAAAGGGGCTGTGGGGCCCCAGAGCACAGGGTGGCGCGGCCAGGCCTTGGGCCGCGCCGCCCGTGGTCTGGGCCCACAGTGGCTCCTCTCTGCTCCCCTTTTGGCTCCCTCCGTCATCTGGAAAAATAGGAATTTACGTGAAATTCCCTTCCACAGTTGATCTTCCGAAATATTGCGTTCTGACGGTGCTTTTTCCAGCAGAATCCTGGCTCGGTGCTTGATCCTCCAATGATGATGAAACATGCAAAATAGATGAAATAACATAAGTATTGTGTCCCAATATGAAATATATCAATGAATAACACAAATTATGATACAAAATAGTGATGCAAATTGGACGTATCAACTCCCCCAAGCTTAGACCTCGCTTGTCCCCAAGCGAAACTGAGCTCGATAAACAAGACCACATGTTTATGGAGTGAAGAGTCGATAAATAAAATACGGACAAGAAGCATCATATTCATTCACACAAGACATTTTAGTAAACAACTTCCTCATATAACTCATCTTGAAATAGGTAAACAGAAATGATACGTCTCCAACGTATCGATAATTTCTTATGTTCCATGCTACTTTATTGATGATACCTACATGTTTTATGCACATTATATGTCATATTTATGCATTTTACGGAACTAACCTATTAACAAGATGCAGAAGAGCCAGTTTTGTTGTTTTTGGTTTGAAATCCTAGTAAAGAAATATTCTCGGAATTGGACGAAACTTTCGCCCAGGGTCCTATTTTTGCACGAAGCTTCCAGAAGGCCGAAGACCTAACGAAGTGGGGCCACCGAGGCGGCCGGGCGGCAGCCTCGTCGCGAAACCCCCGATGAGAGCCACGATACGGAAAACCTTCGGAGACGCCGCCGCCGCGAATCCCATCTCGGGGATTACGGGAGATCGCCTCCGGCACCTGCCGGAGAGGGGATCCATCTCCGGAGGACTCTTCATCGCCATGATCGCCTCCGGAGTGATGAGTGAGTAGTTCCCCTGGACCATGGGTCCATAGCAGTAGCTAGATGGTCGTCTTCTCCTTGTTGTGCTTCATTGTTAGATCTTGTGAGCTGCCTAACATGATCAAGATCATCTATATGTAATTCTATATGTTGTGTTTGTCGGGATCCGATGGATAGAGAGTACTATGATTATGGTGATTATCAATCTATTGTTCATGTGTTGTTTATGATCTTGCATGCTCTCCGTTATTAGTAGAGGCTCTGGCCAAGTTTTTACTCTTAACTCCAAGAGGGAGTAATTATGCTCGATAGTGGGTTCATGCCTTCATTGATACTGGGACAGTGACAGAAAGTTCTAAGGTTGTGATGTCTTGTTGCCACTAGGGATAAAACATTGATGCTATGTCTAAGGATGTAGTTATTGATTACATTACGCACAATACTTAATGCAATTGTCTGTTGCTTTGCAACTTAATACTGGAGGGGGTTCGGACGATAACCTGAAGGTGGACTTTTTAGGCATAGATGCGGTTGGATGGCGGTCTATGTTCTTTGTCGTAATGCCCGGATTAAATCTCACTATATTTACCATGTCATGTATATGCATTATTATGCCTTTCTCTATTTGTCAATTGCCCCACTGTAATTTGTTCACCCAACATGCTTTTATCTTATGGGAGAGACACCTCTAGTGAACTGTGGACCCCGGTCCTATTCTTTACATAGCATACAATCTACTTGTTTTACTGTTTTCTTTGCAAACATCTTCCACTCGATACGTTTAATCCTTTGTTACAACAAGCCGGTGAGATTGACAACCTCACTGTTTCGTTGGGGCAAAGTACTTTGGTTGTGTTGTGCAGGTTCCTAGTTGGCCGGAATCCCTGGTGTTGCGCCGCATCACATTTCGCGACCATCAACCTTCAACGTGCTTCTTGGCTCCTCCTGGTTCGATTAAACCTTGGTTTCTTTCGAGGGAAAACTTGCTACTGCGCATCATACCTTCCTCTTGGGGTTCCCAACGAACGTGTGAGTTACACGCCATCAAGCTCTTTTTCGCCGTTGCGGGGAGATCAAGACACGCTGCAGGGGAGTCTCCACTTCTCAATCTCTTTACTTTGTTTTTGTCTTGCTTTATTTTATTTACTACTTTGTTTGCTGCACCTAAACAAAACACAAAAAAATTAGTTGCTAGTTTTACTTTATTTACTGTCTTGCTCTCTATATCAAAAACACAAAAAAATTAGTTACTTGCATTTAGTTTACTTTTGTTATCATGTCTAGCCCTGTACTTGTTTTTATTTTCACTAGTTAAGCTTAATGGAAAACAACAAAAAAATTAGAGATCTTTATGAACTTTATCTTGAATTAGGACATGATGTGTTTGAAGAGAAAATTAAAAAACCCATGGAACTTTGTTTGCAAAATAGTTGTAGCAATGTTATTAGCATGAACTCTTTGAACACCATTATTGCTAAAGCTATGGAAGAATTTAAGCTTGGGGAAGCTGGTTGTGATATTTTTAGTCCCCCAAGCATGGAGGATAAAATTTACTTTGATGATACTTTACCTCCTATATATGATGCTTGCAATGATGAATATGATATTTTCAGTCCACCTACTATTGAGGAGAAAATTAATTATGATTACAATATGCCTCCTATGTATGATGATTATGGTGATGAGAATAATAATGATAGCTACTTTGTTGAATTTGCTCCCACTACAACTAATAAAATTGATTATGCTTATGTGGAGAGTAATAATTTTATGCATGTGGCTCATGACAAGAATGTTTTATGTGATAGTTATATTGTTGAATTTGTTCATGATGCTACTGAAAGTTATTATGAGAGAGGGAAACATGGTTATATGCATCTTAATAATATTAAGTTTCCCCTCTTTATGTTGAGAATCTTGAAATTGCACTTGTGTTGCTTTTCTATGCTTGCCACTTTGTTCTTCATGAATTTATTTGTGTATAAGATTCCTTTTCATAGGAAGTGGGTTAGGCTTAAATGTATTTTGAATTTGCTTCTTGATGCTCTCTTTTGCTTCAACTCTTAATTATTGCGAGAGTATCATTAAAATTACTGAGCCCATCTTAATGGCTATAAAGAAAGCACTTCTTGGGAGATAACCCATGTGTTTATTTTACCTACAGCAATTTTTTGTTTTATTGAGTCTTGGAAGTTGTTTACTACTGTAGCAACCTCTCCTTATCATGTTTTTGTGCCAAGTAAAGTTTCTATGTCAAAGTTGATGTTATATTTGGGATTGCTGCGCAGAAACAGCATTGCTGTCTGTCACGAATCTGGGCACAATTCTCTGTAGAAAATTCGAAAAAATCTGCCAATTTACGAGCGTGATCCTCAGATATATACGCAACTTTCATTAGTTTTGAGTTTTTCCATTTGAGTAAGTCTGGTGCCATTTATAAATTCATCTTTACGGACTGTTCTGTTTTTGACAGATTCTGCCTTTTATTTCGCATTGCCTCTTTTGCTATGTTGGATTTATTTCTTTGATCCATTAATGTCCAGTAGCATTATGCAATGTCCAGAAGTGAAAATAATGATTGTGTCACCTCTGAATGTGTGAATTATTAATGATGCACTAACCCTCTAATGAGTTTGCTTGAAGTTTGGTGTGAAGGAAGTTTTCAAGGGTCAAGAGAGGAGAATGATATACTAAGATCAAGAGGAGTGAAAGCTCTAAGCTTGGGGATGCCCCCGTGGTTCATCCCTGCATATTTTAAGAAGACTCAAGCGTCTAAGCTTGGGGATGCCCAAGGCATCCCCTTCTTCATCGACAACATCATCAGGTTCCTCCCCTGAAACTATATTTTTATTCAGTCACATCTTGTGTTCTTTACTTGGAGCGTCGGTTTGTTTTCGTTTTTGTTTTTGTTTGAATAAGATGGATCCTAGCATTCACTTTGTGGGAGAGAGACACGCTCCGCTGTTGCATATGGACACATGTGTCCTTAGGCTTTACTCATAATGTTCAAGGCGAAGTTTCTTCTTCGTTAATTTGTTATATGGTTGGAATTGGAAAATGCTACATGTAGTAATTCTAAAATGTCTTGGATAATGTGATACTTGGCAATTGTTGTGCTCATGTTTAAGCTCTTGCATCATATGCTTTGCACCCATTAATGAAGAAATACATAGAGCTTGCTAAAATTTGATTTGCATATTTGGTTTCTCTAAGGTCTAGATAATATCTAGTATTGAGTTTTGAACAACAAGGAAGTGTAGAGTCTTATAATGTTTACAATATGTCTTTTATGTGAGTTTTGCTGCACTTGTTCATCCTTGAGTTTGCTTCAAATAACCTTGCTAGCCTAAACCTTGTATCGAGAGGGAATACTTCTCATGCATCCAAAATCCTTGAGCCAACCACTATGCCATTTGTGTCCACCATACCTACCTACTACATGGTATTTACCCGCCATTCCAAAGTAAATTGCTTGAGTGCTACCTTTAAAATTCCATCATTCACCTTTGCAATATATAGCTCATGGGACAAAATAGCCTTAAAAACTATCGTAGTATTGAATATGTACTTATGCACTTTATATTTTATTAAGTTGCTTGTTGTGCGATAACCATGTTTTGGGGAACGCCATCAACTATTGTTGAATATCATGTGAGTTGCTATGCATGTCCGTCTTGTCTGAAGGTCTATCATTTTAGTGGTTGGAGCATGCAAAATTGTTAGAGAAGAACATTGGGCCGCTAACTAAAGCCATGAATCATGGTGGAAGTTTCAGTTTTGGACATATATCCTCAATCTCATATGAGAATAATAACTTTGCTACATGCTTATGCATTAAAGAGGAGTCCATTATCTGTTGTCCATGTTGTCCCGGTATGGATGTCTAAGTTGAGAATAATCAAAAGCGAGAAATCCGAAATGCGAGCATTCTCCTTGGACCTTTGTACAGGCGGCATGGAGGTACCCCTTTGTGACACTTGGTTGAAACATGGCATGCAAAGATCCGGTAGTCCAAGTTAAGTAGGACGAGGTGCGGGCACTATTAGTATACTATGCGTGAGGCTTGCAACTTGTAAGATATAATTTTCATAACTCATATGCTTTATTACTACCGTTGACAAAATTGTTTCATGTTTTCAAAATAAAAGCTCTAGCACAAATACAGCAATCGATGCTTTCCTCTGAAGGACCATTCTTTTACTTTTATTGTTGAGTCAGTTTACCTATCTCCTTCCACCTTAAGAAGCAAACACTTGTGTGAACTGTGCATTGATTCCTACATATTTGCATATTGCACTTGTTATATTACTTTATGTTGACAATATCCATGAGATATACATGTTATAAGTTGAAAGCAACCGCTGAAACTTAATCTTCCTATGTGTTGCTTCAACACCTTTACTTTGATTTATTGCTTTACGAGTTAACTCTTATGCAAGACTTATTGATGCTTGTCTTGAAGTACTATTCATGAAAAGTCTTTGCTATATGATTCAGTTGTTTACTCATGTCATTACCTTTGCTTTGATCGCTGCATTCATTACATATGTTTACAAATAGTATGATCAAGATTATGATGGCATGTCACTTCAGAAATTATCTTTGTTATCGTTTTACCTGCTCGGGACGAGCAGAACTAAGCTTGGGGATGCTGATACGTCTCCAACGTATCGATAATTTCTTATGTTCCATGCTACTTTATTGATGATACCTACATGTTTTATGCACATTATATGTCATATTTATGCATTTTCGGAACTAACCTATTAACAAGATGCCGAAGAGCCAGTTGCTGTTTTGCTGTTTTTGGTTTCAGAAATCCTAGTAAAGAAATATTCTCGGAATTGGACGAAACTTTCGCCCGGGTCCTATTTTTGCACGAAGCTTCCAGAAGACCGAAGACCTACGAAGTGGGGCCACGAGGAGGCCGGGGGGTGGCCGGCGCGGCCAGGCCCTGCCGCGCCGACCTATCCCTGGGCCCCTCGTGTGGCCCCTCGCGTTGACCTTCCGCCTACTTAAAGCCTCCGTCGCGAAACCCCCGAGAGCCACGATACGGAAAACCTTGCGAGACGCCGCCGCCGCGAATCCCATCTCGGGGGATTCGGAGATCGCCTCCGGCACCCTGCCGGAGAGGGGATCCATCTCCGGAGGACTCTTCATCGCCATGATCGCCTCCGGAGTGATGAGTGAGTAGTTCACCCTGGACCATGGGTCCATAGCAGTAGCTAGATGGTCGTCTTCTCCTTGTTGTGCTTCATTGTTAGATCTTGTGAGCTGCCTAACATGATCAAGATCATCTATATGTAATTCTATATGTTGTGTTTGTCGGGATCCGATGGATAGAGAGTACTATGATTATGGTGATTATCAATCTATTGTTCATGTGTTGTTTATGATCTTGCATGCTCTCCGTTATTAGTAGAGGCTCTGGCCAAGTTTTTACTCTTAACTCCAAGAGGGAGTAATTATGCTCGATAGTGGGTTCATGCCTTCATTGATACCTGGGACAGTGACAGAAAGTTCTAAGGTTGTGATGTGCTGTTGCCACTAGGGATAAAACATTGATGCTATGTCTAAGGATGTAGTTATTGATTACATTACGCACAATACTTAATGCAATTGTCTGTTGCTTTGCAACTTAATACTGGAGGGGGTTCGGACGATAACCTGAAAGTGGACTTTTTAGGCATAGATGCAGTTGGATGGCGGTCTATGTTCTTTGTCGTAATGCCCGGATTAAATCTCACTATATTTACCATGTCATGTATATGCATTATTATGCCTTTCTCTATTTGTCAATTGCCCGACTGTAATTTGTTCACCCAACATGCTTTTATCTTATGGGAGAGACACCTCTAGTGAACTGTGGACCCCGGTCCTATTCTTTACATAGCATACAATCTACTTGTTTTACTGTTTTCTTTGCAAACATCTTCCACTCGATACGTTTAATCCTTTGTTACAGCAAGCCGGTGAGATTGACAACCTCACTGTTTCGTTGGGGCAAAGTACTTTGGTTGTGTTGTGCAGGTTCCTAGTTGGCGCCGGAATCCCTGGTGTTGCGCCGCATCACATTTCGCGACCATCAACCTTCAACGTGCTTCTTGGCTCCTCCTGGTTCGATTAAACCTTGGTTTCTTTCTGAGGGAAAACTTGCTACTGTGCGCATCATACCTTCCTCTTGGGGTTCCCAACGAACGTGTGAGTTACACGCCATCAAAAAATCACAAGTAAAGGTGCATAAGAAATCATAGTTGGTGATGGCAAACTTTGTTCTTGGTCAGAGAACTACTAACGGATTGTACTTCTAAGCAAGGCTTTCATATTAGATTTTATAGCTGAGCCTTCATATTCAATCATAACAATCTCCTCATAATCATTGATAACTTCGAAGTCATATTCATTCAGATAAAATTGGTACTAAACAAGAAAGTATAAAAGACATGATTAACTGGATCATAGCATAAATGATTATTTCACAACAACTCAATTGCTTGCTTAAGATAGAGGGAAATAGGTTTACTGACTCAACATAAAAGTAAAACAGGCCCTTCGCAGAGGAAGCAGGGATTAAATCATGTGCTAGAGCTTTTCAAGTTTTGAAATCATATAAAGAGCATAAAAGTAAGATTTTGAGCGGTGTTTGTTGTTGTCAACGAATGGTAGCGGGCACTCTAACCCCCTTGCCAAGCGAACCTTCAAAGAGCGGCTCCCATGAGGGACGGCATCTCTACCAGCAAGGTAGATCATCCTTCTCTTTTGTTTACACATGTATTTTAGTTTTATTAAGGATGACACTCCCCCCAACCTTGGCTTTCTCAATCCATGGCTAACCGAATCCTCGGGTGCCTTCCAACATTCACATACCATGGAGGAGTGTCTATTGCAAAATTAAGTTGTTTACTGATAAATCAGAGCAAAACATGTGAAGAGAATTGTTAATGAAAGTTATTAATTGGGGCTGGGAACCCCTTTGCCAGCTCTTATTGCAAAA
The DNA here is from genome assembly GCA_030979885.1 of Lolium multiflorum. Classification (NCBI taxonomy): domain Eukaryota; kingdom Viridiplantae; phylum Streptophyta; class Magnoliopsida; order Poales; family Poaceae; genus Lolium; species Lolium multiflorum. Next base: position 174,699,378 of record CM061747.1, on the reverse strand, counting down.
TTATTGGATAAGCGGATGTGCCACTAGTCCATTGGTGAAAGTCCGCCCAACAAGATTGAAAGATGAAACACCACATACTTCCTCATGAGCTATAGAACATTGACACAAATAAGGAGTAGTAGTTTGAATTATTTAAAGGTAGCACATGAAGTATTTACTTGGAATGGCAGAAAATACCATGTAGTAGGTAGGTATGGTGGACACAAATGGCATATGTTTGGTCTAAGGTTATGGATGTATGAGAAGCATTCCCTCTCGATACAGGTCTTTGGCTAGCAAGGTTTGATAGCAAGCATAAAGGTTGAGGGAAACAAACAAATATACATATGATAGAAACAATCATGCATCTTTCTTGTAAGCACAAGCAATTTTAACTTTAGAATACTAAGCATAGAGATAATAGAGTAATGTATCTAAGTGTATTTCTCTCTTTATTAAACATCAAGATGTTGTTGCTATTGACCAATGCTAAGTTTGCCAAAACCAAATAGATTTACTTGATGCTCCCAAAGTGATATCAATACTTATGTTAATCATATAATGGAGATTGCAAACTAAAATAAGGTGTGCAAAAGTAAATGATAAGACTTCTCATTAATATTCCATAACGATAACTCACACCAACGGATACATAGATAACTAACTAAGAGAGATACTTCCACATTGCATACTATTCCATATGATAACTTCCCTACTCATGATATGACACTACTTGATAGTAAAAGATAAAGGTGGTGGTGATGTGATACCGCGGCACTCCCCCAAGCTTGGAACAAACCAAGGGGATGCCAATACCGATGATGAATTACTCCTTCGGTGATGATGGTGATGAATTCTCTCGCGCTTCATAAGGATTTCCTTCAGCTTCAACTTCTCAATTTTGCAATTCTGCACCAAAACCTGAAGAGACTCATTGTTACCCGAGTGTGGCGGTGACGGCCTTGTGCTGGGATTTGAGTAATATTCCAGCATTCTGCGAAGTCGCTGGTTCTCCTCCTGAAGTATCTCCACTTCCCTTCTTAGAGCACGATATTGATCACAAAACTCATCGGCAACCCGTATTGCTTCCTCCACACAAGGGAAAGAGTCGAGGTCCAGAGCAGGCGGAAGAGCTCCCTGCAAGTTATGAGAAAAAGAACGCCCAGTATTAACCGATCCCACCAAAATTGGCTTACTCCTCGTAGTTTCCCACTCTCCTTTTGCTGATGCTATCTTCTCCTTCTCCTTATTGATCCTCTCATCCATCTCTTCCCTCCAAGGCCCCTTGTCTTTGTTGTTGGAGACCATGGTGCTTCTAGATCAAAACAAATCTGGCAGAAAACAGCTCGAAACAAAACACGACGAGAAAACGATATTACGGACCTCCAGGGGGATTATATAGCAAATATTTTTACGACAAAAGGAAGGTTCTAGGCCGAAAACGAGTGGAAACGGGACGCCGAGGCGGCTGACCATAGGTCGGCGCGGCCAGGGTGGGGCCTGTGCCGGCCTATGGTGGCACGCCCTCGTGCGTCTTTTCCACTCCGTTTCGATTCCGTAATTTTTCATATTTTCTAAAAACAGCAGAAATAATGTTCGGAAAGGTAAACGCGGACTTTTTATTACCTCTGTTACCTATTCAAAGTCGAGTTCTGGCGGACTGTCAATTTGTCCTTTGATGAAGGCCTCCGGTGTTTCCACTTGAATAATATCAACATCAATATTATAAGAATCGCCCGAGATATAATGCTTGAGTCTTTGTCCATTCACCACTTGTGTGGCATTGCCTTGGAGAGAGCTAATTTTAATTGCTCCTGAACGATACACCTCCTCAACAACATATGGTCCTTCCCACTTCGAGAGTAATTTCCCTGCAAAGAATCTGAGACGAGACCGATACAATAAAACTTGATCTCCAACATTAAATTCTCATTTAATGATCCTTCTATCATGCCACTTCTTAACTTTTTCTTTAAAGAGTTTAGCATTTTCATAAGCTTCACTTCTCCATTCATCTAGAGAACTTAATTGCAACAACCTTTTATTACCGGCTAATTTAGGATCTTTATTTAGCTCTCTAACAGCCCAATAAGCTTTGTGCTCTAGTTCTAAAGGTAAATGACAAGCTTTTCCATAAACCATTTTATAAGGTGACATTCCCATAGGATTTTTATAAGCAGTTCTATAAGCCCATAGTGCTTCTTTCAATTTGCTAGCCCAATTCTTTCTAGATTTATTAACAGTCTTTCCTAAGATAGCTTTAATCTCTCTATTTGATAATTCTACTTGACCACTAGTTTGAGGGTGATAAGCGAAGCAATTCTATGATTAATACCATACTTAGCAAGAGTTTTTCTAAAACCTCCATGAATGAAATGAGAACCTCCATCAGTCATAATATATCTAGGTACTCCAAATCTAGGAAATATAATATCTACAAGCATTTTTATAGAGGTCTCACCATCAGCACTTTTTGTAGGTATAGCTTCTACCCATTTAGTAACATAATCAACAGCGACAAGTATATGAGTGTTACCGTCTGAAGAAGGGAAAGGACCCATGAAGTCGAATCCCCAACAATCGAATGGTTCAATAACAAGAGTATAATTCATAGGCATTTCATTGCGTCTGGAGATATTACCAACTCTTTGACATTCATCACAAGATAGAATAAATTTCCTTGCATCTTTGAAGAGTGTTGGCCAATAAAAACCTGATTGTAGAACCTTTTGCGCGGTTCTATCTCCAGCGTGATGTCCTCCATAAACACTTCCATGACATTTATTCAATATCTCCTGTTGTTCATATTCAGGAACACATCTTCGCATAATACCATCCACTCCTTCTTTATACAAGTGTGGGTCATCCCAAAAATAATGCCTCAAGTCATAAAAGAATTTCCTCCTTTGCTGAGCTGAAAAGGTTGGAGGCAAATACTTCGAAACAATAAAGTTAGCATAATCTGCATACCAAGGGCTCTCTCGCGAGCTCACCTTTATTACAGCCAATTGTTCATTTGGAAAACTATCATTAACAGGAACAGGATCATAAGCAATATTTTCCAATCTAGACAAATTATCAGCAACAGGATTATCAGCACCTTTCCTATCTATAATATGTAAATCAAATTCTTGCAACAGAAGTACCCATCTAATAAGCCTTGGCTTAGCATCTTTCTTTGTCATAAGGTATCTAATTGCAGCATGATCAGTATGAATTGTAACTTTCGAATCAACAATATAGGGTCTAAACTTATCACAAGCAAAGACTACAGCTAACAATTCCTTTTCAGTTGTAGCATAATTTCTTTGAGCAGCATCAAGAGTCTTACTAGCATAATGAATAACATTTAATTTTTTATCTACCCGCTGTCCAAGAACAGCGCCTACAGCAAAATCACTAGCATCACACATAATTTCAAAAGGCAAATTCCAATCAGGAGGTTCGACTATAGGAGCAGTTGTTAAGGCTTTCTTTAGAGTTTCAAAAGCTTCCTTACAATCATCATCAAAAACAAAAGGTACATCTTTTTGAAGAAGATTAGTAAGAGGCTTTGAAATTTTAGAGAAATCTTTAATAAATCTCCTATAAAACCCAGCATGACCAAGAACACTACGAATACCTTTAACATCCCTCGGATAGGGCATCTTCTCGATTGCTTCAACTTTAGCTCTATCAACTTCAATACCTCTCTCGGAAATTTTATGTCCCAATACAATTCCTTCATTAACCATAAAGTGGCATTTCTCCCAATTAAGAACAAGGTTAGTTTCTTCACGTCTCTGCAAAACTTTATCGAGGTTTCGCAAGCAATTATCAAAAGAATTCCCATAGACAGAAAAATCATCCATGAACACCTCTACAATACTTTCGCAAAAACCATGAAAAATAGCAGACATGCATCTTTGAAAAGTAGCAGGAGCATTACATAAACCAAAAGGCATACGCCTATAAGCATAAGTTCCATAAGGACAAGTAAACGTGGTTTTCTCTTGATCTTTAGCTTTAACAGCAATTTGTGAAAACCCAGTATAACCATCAAGAAAGGGTAAAGGGTATTTTTAGATAAAAATGAGTATTTTTAGATAACCTTTCTAGCATTTGATCAATAAAGGGTAAAGGGTAGTGATCTTTCTTAGTAACTTTATTAACTTTTCGAAAATCAATGCACATTCTATAACCTACAACTATTCTTTGAGGAATAAGCTCATCATTATCATTAGGCACAACAGTCATTCCTCCTTTCTTAGGAACACAATGCACAGGACTAACCCATCTACTATCAGCAATAGGATATATAATACCAGCTTCAAGAAGTTTTAATACCTCGTTCCTTACCACCTCTTTCATCTTCGGAATTAGACGACGTTGATGTTCAACAACAGGCTTTGCATCTTCTTCCATATTGATAGCATGTTGGCAAATAGAAGGAGAAATCCCTTTCAAATCATCAAGAGTATAGCCAATAGCTCCTCGGTGTTTCTTCAATATTTCCAATAACCTTTCTTCCTCAATCTCTGAAAGCTTAGAACTAATAATAACAGGATATATTTTCTTATCATCAATATGAGCATATTTAAGATTATCAGGTAAAGGCTTTAAATCAAAAACAGGATCTTCCTTTGGTGGCGGTGTTGTACCCAAATCTTCCACCGGTAAATCATGCTTGAGAATAGGTTGACGAAGAAAAATTTCCTCAAGCTCATCTCTTTCTTTCCTAAAAGCTTCACTTTCACTATTCTCCAAATGTTGCTGCAAAGGATTATTAGGAACAAGAACAATAGATGCACACTGCTCCATTTTAAAATCATTACTAGGCAAGTCAGCTTTATAAGGAGTTTTGGTAAATTTAGAAAAGTTAAATTCATAAGGTTCACCAGCAAATCTAGTCAAAATTTTCTCTTTCTTACAATCTATAATAGCTCCACAAGTATTTAGAAAAGGTCTACCAAAAATGATAGGACAATGATCACTAGCAGCAGAACCAAGTACCAAAAAGTCAGCAGGATATTTAATCTTACCACATAGAACTTCCACATCTCGAACAATACCAATTGGAGAAATAGTTTCTCTATTAGCCAGATGAATAACCACATCAATATCTTCAAGTTCACAAGAACCAATTTCGTGCATAATCTCCGTGTAAAGCTCATAAGGAATAGCACTAACACTTGCACCAATATCACATAAACCATAATAGCAATGATCACCAATTCTAACAGATAGCATAGGAACACTAACTTGTTTGGATTTATTAGGATGTGAAACAATATTAGAAGCATCTTCACAGAAAATAATATGACCATCCTCCACATTTTCAGTCACAAGATCTTTAACTATTGCAACAGCAGGTTCAATTTTAATTTGTTCTTCAGGTTCTTTAGGTTTCTTTTCACTTTTATTAATCGCACTAGATATGAGAGTACTCCTTCATTTTAGCGGAAAGGAGTTTTTCAATATAAGCTTCAGGAATAACATTATCAACAGTTTCAACCACTACACATTTGTTTACAGATGAATCAACTTTATCCTTATACGGTTCATGATACTTATCAAAATTCTTCTTAGGCAGTTCATAATGAGAGGCAAAAGCTTTATAAAGATTTGCAACAACTTGGGAATCAAGACCATATGTAGCACTCATATTACGAAATTTATCAGTATCCATAAAAGCTTCAATGTATTTATAATCATAAATTATACCTGATTCTCTATCTTTGTCGTTCTCCCATCCTTCAGTATTTTCTTGGATCCGATCAAGAAGGTCCCTTTTAAACTCTTCATTCTTGCGTGTAAATGATCCAGAACAAGAAGTATCCAGCAAGGTCTTGTCTTGAAAAGAAAGTCTTGCATAGAAATTATCAATAATAACATTACCAGGAAGCTCATGAATGGGGCATTTGAGCATTAAAGACTTCAATCTCCCCCAAGCTTGGGCAATACTCTCTCCATCATGAGGCCAGAAATTATATATGCGGTTCCGATCTTTGTGAATTTCACTTGGAGGATAGAATTTGGAATAAAATAAAGGCACAATGTCCTCCCAATCAATAGAATCACCATTCTTCAGCAATTTATACCAGTGCGCCGCTTTACCAGACAGCGATATAGTGAATAGTTTCTTCCTAACTTCATTCATAGAAATACCTGCACATTTGAATAACCCGCATAATTCATGCAAAAACAATAAATGATCACCAGGATGGACAGTTCCATCCCCTTCATAGCGGTTATCCATAACACGTTCAATAATTTTCATAGGTATTTTATATGGTACTACTTCCTCACTGGCGCTTCATCCACTACCGTTGCAGTAGTAGTAGATTTCCCAAATAGAAATTGAAGAGAAGTTCTCTCCATAATGATTTATAGCAGCAGGCAGAAATAAAATCAGCACAAACAGTAAATTTCCTTACCAATTCCACTTACCAATAGCGCTTCACTCCCCGGCAACGGCGCCAGAAAATAGTCTTGATGACGCACAAGTATAGGGGGTGTATCGTAGTATCTTCGATAAGTAAGAATGTCGATCCCAACGAGGAGCAGAAGGTGTTGGCGTTTCGATGGAGGATTCACTGTAAATGCTCACAGACAAGTATTCAGGGGGTTTTGATATTGCAGATAAATAAAGTACAAGTAAATAAAATGCGAGAGAAATAATTGCAGCGAGTGGCCCAATCCTTTTTAGCACAAAGGACAAGCCGGTTTGTTTACTTATAATGACCAAACGTTCCTGAGGACACATGGGGATTTTAGTCTAGCACTTTCGCTTCATGTGGTTTAATAATCTTCATTGTTTTGATAAGTGTTGTGTGGGTGAACCTATGCTAATGCACCGCCCTTCCTAGGACTAATACATACTTGTGATTATACCCCTTGCAAGCATCCGCAACTACAAGAAAGTAATTAAGATAAATCTAACCCAAGCCTTAAACTCTGAGATCCTGCGATCCCTCCTGCATCGATATACTAACGGGGGCTCGGGTTTCTGTCACTCCGGCAACCCCGCAATTAGCAACCGAATACAAGATGCACTCCCCTAGGCCCATAAATGGTGAAGTGTCGTGTAGTCGACGTTCACACGACACCACTAGAAGAATGACACCACAACTTAAATATCATAACATTGAATATTACTCAACCATAATTCACTACTAGCATTTAGACTTCACCCATGTCCTTGATACGTCCAATTTGCATCACTATTTTGTATCATAATTTGCTGTTATTCATTGATATATTTCATATTGGGATACAATACTTATGTTATTTCATCTATTTTGCATGTTTTATCATCATTGGAGGATCAAGCACGGAGCCAGGATTCTGCTGGAAAAAGCACCGTCAGAACGCAATATTTCGGAAGATCAACTGTGGAAGGGAATTTCACGTAAATTCCTATTTTTCCAGATGACGGAGGGAGCCAAAAGGGGAAGAGGAGAAGAGCCACTGTGGGCCCGGACCATAGGGCGGCGCGGCCCATGGCCTGGCCGCGCCACCCTATGCTCTGGGGGCCCCACAGCCTCTTTCGCCTCCTTTTCTTCGCGTACTCCTTCGTCCCGAAAACCTAAGCCACAGAGAGGACCTCACGAAGGGTTACAGCCGCCTCTGCGGGGCGGAGAACACAGAGAGAAAAGAGCTCTCCGGCGGGCAGGAATCCGCCGGGGAAATTCCCTCCCGGAGGGAAATCGACGCCATCGCCATCGTCATCGAGCGGGACATCATCTCCATCATCATCATCATCATCTCCACCATCTACACCGCCATCACCACCGCTGCACCTCGTCACCGCTGTAGCAATTCGGGTTAAATCTTGATTGTTTGATAGGGGAAACTCTCCCGGTGTTATTCTATACTTGTTGTAGATGCTATTGAGTGAAACCATTGAACCAAGGTTTATGTTCAGATTGTTATTCATCATCATATCACCTCTGATTGTATTCCATATGATGTCTCGTGAGTAGTTCGTTTAGTTCTTGAGGACATGGGTGAAGTCTAAATGCTAGTAGTGAATTATGGTTGAGTAATATTCAATGTTATGATATTTAAGTTGTGGTGCCATTCTTCTAGTGGTGTCGTGTGAACGTCGACTACACGACACTTCACCATTTATGGGCCTAGGGGAGTGCATCTTGTATTCGGTTGCTAATTGCGGGGTTGCCGGAGTGACCTGAGCCCCCGTTAGTATATCGATGCGAGAGATCGCAGGATCTCGAGTTTAAGGCTGTGGTTAGATTTATCTTAATTACTTTCTTGTAGTTGCGGATGCTTGCAAGGGGTATAATCACAAGTATGTATTAGTCCTAGGAAGGGCGGTGCATTAGCATAGGTTCACCCACACAACACTTATCAAAACAATGAAGATTATTAAGCCACATGAAGCGAAAGTACTAGACTAAAATCCCGTGTGTCCTCGGAACGTTTGGTCATTATAAGTAAACAAACCGGCTTGTCCTTTGTGCTAAAAAGGATTGGGCCACTTGCTGCAATTATTTCTCTCGCATTTTATTTACTTGTACTTTATTTATCTGCAATATCAAAACCCCCTGAATACTCTGTGAGCATTTACAGTGAATCCTTCATCGAAACTGCTGCCAACACCTTCGCTCCTCGTTGGGATCGTCTTCTTATCGAAGATACTACGATACACCCCTATACTTGTGGGTCATCAAGACTATTTTACGGCGCCGTTGCCGGGGAGTGAAGCGCTATTGGTAAGCGGAATTGGTAAGGAAATTTACTGTTTGTGCTGATTTTATTTCACTGCTATAAATCATTATGGAGAGATCTTCTCTTCAATTTCTATTTGGGAAATCTACTACTACTGCAACGGTAGTGGATGAAGCGCCAGTGAGGAAGTAGTACCATATAAAATACCTATGAAAATTATTGAACGTGTTATGGATAACCGCTATGAAGGGGATGGAACTGTCCATCCTGGTGATCATTTACTGTTTTTGCATGAATTATGCGGGTTATTCAAATGTGCAGGTATTTCTATGAATGAAGTTAGGAAGAAACTATTCACTATATCGCTGTCTGGTGGTATAAATTGCTGAAGAATGGTGATTCTATTGATTGGGAGGACATTGTGCCTTTATTTTATTCCAAATTTTATCCTCCAAGTGAAATTCACAAAGATCGGAACCGCATATATAATTTCTGGCCTCATGATGGAGAGAGTATCGCCCAAGCTTGGGGGAGATTGAAGTCTTTAATGCTCAAATGCCCCATTCATGAGCTTCCGGTAATGTTATTATTGATAATTTCTATGCAAGACTTTCTTTTCAAGACAAGACCTTTGGATACTTCTTGTTCTGGATCATTTACACGCAAGAATGAAGAGTTTAAAAGGGACCTTCTTGATCGGATCCAAAATACTGAAGGATGGGAGAACGACAAAGATAGAGAATCGGTATAATTTATGATTATAAATGCATTGAAGCTTTTATGGATACTGATAAATTTCGTAATATGAGTGCTACATATGGTCTTGATTCCCAAGTTGTTGCAAATCTTTATAAAGCTTTTGCCTCTCATTATGAACTGCCTAAGAAGAATTTTGATAAGTATCATGAACCGTATAAAGATAAAATTGATTCATCTGTAAACAAATGTGTAGTGGTTGAAACTGTTGATAATGTTATTCTGAAGCTTATATTGAAAAACTCCTTTCCCTGCTAAAATGAAGGAGTACTCTGTCATATCTAGTGCGGTCAATAAAAGTGAAAAGAAACCTAAAGAACCTGAAGAACAAATTAAAATTGAACCTTTGCAATAGTTAAAGATCTTGTGTAAAAATGTGGAGGATGGTCATATTATTTTGTGAAGATGCTTCTAATATTGTTTCACATCCTAATAAATCCAAACAAGTTAGTGTTCCTATGCTATCTGTTAGAATTGGTGATCATTGCTATTATGGTTTATGTGATATTGGTGCAAGTGTTAGTGCTATTCCTTATGAGCTTTACATGGAGATTATGCACGAAATTGGTTCTTGTGAACTTGAAGATATTGATGTGGTTATTCATCTGGCTAATAGAGAAACTATTTCTCCAATTGGTATTGTTCGAGATGTGGAAGTTCTATGTGGTAAGATTAAATATCCTGCTGACTTTTTGGTACTTGGTTCTGCTGCTAGTGATCATTGTCCTATCATTTTTGGTAGACCTTTTCTAAATACTTGTGGAGCTATTATAGATTGTAAGAAAGAGAAAATTTTGACTAGATTTGCTGGTGAACCTTATGAATTTAACTTTTCTAAATTTACCAAAACTCCTTATAAAAACGACTTGCCTAGTAATGATTTTAAAATGGCGGTGTGCATCTATTGTTCTTGTTCCTAATAATCCTTTGCGCAACATTTGGAGAATAGTGAAAGTGAAGCTTTTAGGAAAGAGATGAGCTTGAGGAAATTTTTCGTCGCCAACCTATTCTCAAGCATGATTTACCGGTGGAAGATTTGGGTACACACCACCAAAGGAAGATCCTGTTTTTGATTTAAAGCCACCTGATAATCTTAAATATGCTCATATTGATGATAAGAAAATATATCCTGTTATTATTAGTTCTAAGCTTTCGAGAGGTCGAGGAAGAAAGGTTATTGGAAATATTGAAGAAACACCAGGAGCTATTGGCTATACTCTTGATGATTTGAAAGGGATTTCTCCTTCTATTTGCCAACATGCTATTAATATGGAAGAAGATGCAAAGCCTGTTGTTGAACATCGCGTCGTCTAATTCCGAAGATGAAAGAGGTGGTAAGGAATGAGGTATTAAAACTCCTTGAAGCTGGTATTATATATCCTATTGCTGATAGTAGATGGGTTAGTCCTGTTCATTGTGTTCCTAAGAAAGGAGGAATGACTGTTGTGCCTAATGATAATGATGAGCTTATTCCTCAAAGAATAGTTGTAGGTTATAGAATGTGCATTGATTTTCGAAAAGTTAATAAAGTTACTAAGAAAGATCATTACCCTTTACCCTTTATTGATCAAATGTTAGAGAGGTTGTCTAAAAATACTCATTTTTGCTTTCTTGATGGTTATTGGGTTTTCACAAATTGGTTAAAGCTAAAGATCAAGAGAAAACCACTTTTACTTGTCCTTATGGAACTTATGCTTATAGGCGTATGCTTTTTTATGAATTTGCTACCTCTCTTTGCAAAATTACACAATTGTGTTCATGGATGATTTTCGTCTATGGGAATTCTTTTGATAATTGCCTTGAAACCTCGATAAAGTTTTGCAGATGTGAAGAAACTAACCTTGTTCTTAATTGGGAGAAATGCCACTTTATGGTTAATGAAGGAATTGTATTGGGACATAAAATTTCCGAGAGAGGTATTGAAGTTGATAGAGCTAAAGTTGAAGCAATTGAGAAGATGCCCTATCCGAGGGATGTTAAAGGTATTCGTAGTGTTCTTGGTCATGCTGGGTTTTATAGGAGATTTATTAAAGATTTCTCTAAAATTTCAAAGCCTCTTACTAATCTTCTTCAAAAAGATGTACCTTTTGTTTTTGATGATGATTGTAAGGAAGCTTTTGAAACTCTAAAGAAAGCCTTAACAACTGCTCTATGTTGAACCTCCGATTGGAATTTGCCTTTTGAAATTATGTGTGATGCTAGTGATTTTGCTGTAGGCGCTGTTCTTGGACAGCGGGTAGATAAAAAATTAAATGTTATTCATTATGCTAGTAAGACTCTTGATGCTGCTCAAAGAAATTATGCTAACTGAAAAAGAATTGTTAGTTGTAGTCTTTGCTTGTGATAAGTTTAGACCCTATATTGTTGATTCGAAAGTTACAATTCATACTGATCATGCGCAATTAGATACCTTATGACAAAGAAAGATGCTAAGCCAAGGCTTATTAGATGGGTATGCAAGAATTTGATTTACATATTATAGATAGGAAAGGTGCCGATAATCCTGTTGCTGATAATTTGTCTAGATTGGAAAATATTGCTTATGATCCTGTTCTAATGATAGCTTTCCAAATGAACAATTGGTAATAAAGGTGAGCTCGCGAGAGAGCCCTTGCTATGCAGATTATGCTAACTTTATTGTTTCAAGTATTTGCCTCCAACCTTTCAGCTCAGCAACGGAGGAAATTCTTTTATGACTTAAGACATTATTTTGGGATGACCCACACTTATATAAAGAAGGAGTAGATGGTATTATGCGAAGATGTGTTCCTGAATATGAACAACGGAGATATTGAATAAATGTCATGGAAGTGTTTATGGAGGACATCACGAGATAGAACCGCGCAAAAGGTTCTACAATCAGGTTTTTATTGGCCAACACTCTTCAAAGATGCAAGGAAATTTATTTTATCTTGTGATGAATGTCTAAGAGTTGGTAATATCTCCAGACGCAATGAAATGCCTATGAATTATACTCTTGTTATTGAACCATTCGATTGTTGGGGATTCGACTTCATGGGTCCTTTCTTCAGACGGTAACACTCATATACTTGTGTTGATTATGTTACTAAATGGGTAGAAGCTATACCTACAAAAAGTGCTGATGGTGAGACCTCTATAAAAATGCTTGTAGATATTATATTTCCTAGATTTGGAGTACCTAGATATATTATGACTGATGGAGGTTCTCATTTTATTCATGGAGGTTTTAGAAAAACTCTTGCTAAGTATGGTATTAATCATAGAATTGCTTCTGCTTATCATCCTCAAACTAGTGGTCAAGTAGAATTATCAAATAGAGAGATTAAAGCTATTTTAGGTAAGACTGTTAATAAATCTAGGAGGAATTGGGCTAGCAAATTGAAAGAAGCACTATGGGCTTATAGAACTGCTTATAAAAATCCTATGGGAATGTCACCTTATAAAATGGTTTATGGAAAAGCTTGTCATTTACCTCTAGAACTAGAGCACAAAGCTTATTGGGCTGTTAGAGAACTAAATAAAGATCCTAAATTAGCCGGTAATAAGAGGTTGTTGCAATTAAGTTCTCTAGATGAATGGAGAAGTGAAGCTTATGAAAATGCTAAACTCTTTAAAGAAAAAGTTAAGAAATGGCATGATAGAAGGATCATCAAAAGAGAATTTAATGTTGGAGATCAAGTTCTATTGTATCGGTCTCGTCTCAGATTCTTTGCAGGGAAATTACTCTCAAAGTGGGAAGGACCATATGTTGTTGAGGAGGTGTATCGTTCAGGAGCAATTAAAATTAGCTCTCTCCAAGGCAATGCCACACAAGTGGTGAATGGACAAAGACTCAAGCATTATATCTCGGGGGATTCTTATAATGTGGATGTTGATATTATTCAAGTGGAAACACCGAGGCTTTCATCAAAGGACAAATTGACTCCGCCAGAACTGGACTTTGAATACAAGATATAGGTAATAAAAAGTCCGCGTTACCTTTCCGAACATTATTTCTGTTTTTGGAAAATATGAAAAATTACGGAATCGAAACGGAGTGGAAAAAGACGCGCGAGGGCGTGCCACCATAGGCCGGCGCGGCCCCACCCTGGCCGCGATGGTCGGCGCGCCGCGTCCGTTTCCACTCGTTTACCGGAACCTTCCTTTGTCGTAAAATATTTGCTATATAATCCCCGGACCCTGGAGGTCCATAATATCGTTTTCTCGTCGTGTTTTGTTTCGAGCTGTTTGCAGTTTGTTTTGATCTAGAAGCACCATGGTCTCCAACAACAAAGACAAGGGGCCTTGGAGGGAAGAGATGGATGAAAGGATCAATAAGGAGAAGGAGAAGATATCATCAGCAAGGAGAGTGGAAACTACGAGGAGTAAGCCAATCTTGGTGGGATCGGTTAATGGGCGTTCTTTTTCTCATAACTTGCGGGAGTTCTTCCGCTTGACCTCGATTCTTCCCTTGTGCGGAGGAAGCAATACGGGTTTGATGAGTTTTGTGATCAATATCGTGCTCTAAGGAGGAAGTGGAGATACTTGAGGAGAACAGCGACTTCGCAGAATGCTGGAATATTACTCAAATCCCAGCACAAGGCCGCCACCGCCACACTCGGGTAACAATGAGTCTCTTCGGGTTTTGGTGCAGAATTGCAAAATTGAGAAGCTGAAGCTGAAGGAGATCCTTATGAGCGAGAAGAATCCATCACCATCATCAACGAAGGAGTAATTCATCATCGGTATTGGCATCCCCTTGGTTTGTTCCAAGCTTGGGGAGTGCCGCGGTATCACATCACCACCTTTATCTTTTACTATCAAGTAGTGTCATATCATGAGTAGGGAAGTTATCATATGGAATAATATGCAATGTGGAAGTATCTCTTAGTTAGTTATCTATGTATCCGTTGGTGTGAGTTATCGTTATGGAATATTAATGAGAAGTCTTATCATTTACTTTTTGCACACCTTATTTTAGTTTGCAATCTCCATTATATGATTACTCTTGATATGAGTATTGATATCACTTTGGGAGCATCAAGTAAATCTATTTGGTTTTGGCAAACTTAGCATTGGTCAATAGCAACAACACCCTGATGTTTAATAAAGAGAGAAATACACTTAGATACATTACTCTATTATCTCTATGCTTAGTATTCTAAAGTTAAAATTGCTTGTGCTTATGAGAAAGATGCATGATTGTTTCTATCATATGTATATTTGTTTGTTTCCCTCAACCTTTATGCTTGCTATCAAACCTTGCTAGCCAAAGACCTATATCGAGAGGGAATGCTTCTCATACATCCATAACCTTAAACCAAACCTTTGCCATTTGTGTCCACCATATCTACCTACTACATGGTATTTTCTGCCATTCCAAGTAAATACTTCATGTGCTACCTTTAAATTATTCAAACTACTACTCCTTATTTGTGTCAATGTTTTATAGCTCATGAGGAAGTATGTGGTGTTTCATCTTTCAATCTTGTTGGGCGGACTTTCACCAATGGACTAGCGCACATCCGCTTATCCAATAATTTTGCAATAAGAGCTGGCAACGGGGTTCCCAGCCCCAATTAATAACTTTCATTAATAATTCTCTTCACATGTTTTGCTCTGACTTATCAGTAAGCAACTTAATTTTGCAATAGACACTCCTCCATGGTATGTGAATGTTGGAAGGCACCGAGGATTCGGTTAGCCATGGATTGAGAAAGCCAAGGTTGGGGAGTGTCACCCATAATAAAACTAAAATACATGTGTAAACAAAAGAGAAGGGGATGATCTACCTTGGTAGAGATGCCGTCCCTCATGGGAGCCGCTCTTTGAAGGTTCGTTTGGCAAGGGGGTTAGAGTGCCCGCTACCATTCGTTGACAACAACAAGCACCACTCAAAATCTTACTTTTATTCTCTTTATATGATTTCAAAACTTGAAAAGCTCTAGCACATGATTTAATCCCCCTCTTCGAAGGGCCTATCTTTTACTTTTATGTTGAGTCAGTAAACCTATTTCCCTCTATCTCAAGCAAGCAATTGAGTTGTTGTGAACCAATCATTTATGCTGTGATCCAGTTAATCATGTCTTTTATACTTTCTTGTTTAGTACCAATTTTATCTCGAATGAATATGACTTTGAAGTTATCAATGATTATGAGGAGATTGTTATGCTTAAATATGAAGGCTCAGCTATAAATTCTAATATGAAAGCTTTGCTTAGAAGTACAATCCGTTAGTAGTTCTCTGACCAAGAACAAAGTTTGCCATCACCAATTATGATTTCTTATGCACCTTTACTGTGATTTCTCTTTACTTATTTCAAGATGAGTTATATGAGGAAGTTGTTTACTAGAATGTCTTGTGTGAATGAATATGATGCTTCTTGTCCGTATTTTATTTATCGACTCTTCACTCCATAAACATGTGGTCTCGTTTATCTAGCTCAGTTTCGCTTGGGGACAAGCGAGGTCTAAGCTTGGGGGAGTTGATACGTCCAATTTGCATCACTATTTTGTATCATAATTTGCTGTTATTCATTGATATATTTCATATTGGGATACAATACTTATGTTATTTCATCTATTTTGCATGTTTTATCATCATTGGAGGATCAAGCACCGGAGGGATTCTGCCGGAAAAAGCACCGTCGAACGCAATATTTCGGAAGATCAAGCGTGGAAGGGAATTTCACGTAAATTCCTATTTTTCCGATGACGGAGGGAGCCAAAAGGGAAGAGGAGAAGAGGTGGGCCAGACCAGGGCGGCGCGGCCCATGGCCGGCCGCGCCACCTATGCTCTGGGGGCCCCACAGCCTCTTTCGCCTCCTTTTCTTCGCGTACTCCTTCGTCCCGAAAACCTAAGCCACAGAGAGGACCTCACGAAGGGTTACGCCGCCTCTCGGGGCGGAGAACACCAGAGAGAAGAGAGCTCTCCGGCGGGCAGAATCCGGGGAAATTCCTCCGGAGGGGGAAATCGACGCCATCGCCATCGTCATCGAGCGGGACATCATCTCCATCATCATCATCATCATCTCCACCATCTACACCGCCATCACCACCGCTGCACCTCGTCACCGCTGTAGCAATTCGGGTTAAATCTTGATTGTTTGATAGGGGAAACTCTCCCGTGTTATTCTATACTTGTTGTAGATGCTATTGAGTGAAACCATTGAACCAAGGTTTATGTTCAGATTGTTATTCATCATCATATCACCTCTGATTGTATTCCATATGATGTCTCGTGAGTAGTTCGTTTAGTTCTTGAGGACATGGGTGAAGTCTAAATGCTAGTAGTGAATTATGGTTGAGTAATATTCAATGTTATGATATTTAAGTTGTGGTGCCATTCTTCTAGTGGTGTCGTGTGAACGTCGACTACACGACACTTCACCATTTATGGGCCTAGGGAGTGCATCTTGTATTCGGTTGCTAATTGCGGGGTTGCGGAGTGACAGAAACCTGAGCCCCGTTAGTATATCGATGCAGGAGGGATCGCAGGATCTCGAGTTTAAGGTTGTGGTTAGATTTATCTTAATTACTTTCTTGTAGTTGCGGATGCTTGCAAGGGGTATAATCACAAGTATGTATTAGTCCTAGGAAGGGCGGTGCATTAGCATAGGTTCACCCACACAACACTTATCAAAACAATGAAGATTATTAAGCCACATGAAGCGAAAGTACTAGACTAAAATCCCGTGTGTGGAACGTTTGGTCATTATAAGTAAACAAACCGGCTTGTCCTTTGTGCTAAAAAGGATTGGGCCACTTGCTGCAATTATTTCTCTCGCATTTTATTTACTTGTACTTTATTTATCTGCAATATCAAAACCCCCGAATACTTGTCTCGTGAGCATTTACAGCGAATCCTTCATCGAAACTGCTGCCAACACCTTCTGCTCCTCGTTGGGATCGACATTCTTACTTATCGAAGATACTACGATACACCCCCTATACTTGTGGGTCATCACCTCAAGAACTAAACGAACTACTCACGAGACATCATATGGAATACAATCAGAGGTGATATGATGATGAATAACAATCTGAACATAAACCTTGGTTCAATGGTTTCACTCAATAGCATCTACAACAAGTATAGAATAACACCGGGAGAGTTTCCCCTATCAAACAATCAAGATTTAACCCGAATTGCTACAGCGATGACGAGGTGCAGCGGTGGTGATGGCGGTGTAGATGATGGAGATGATGATGATGATGATGGAGATGATGTCCCGCTCGATGACGATGACGATGGCGTCGATTTTCCCTCCGGGAGGAATTTCCCGGCGGATTCCTGCCCGCCGGAGAGCTCTTTTCTCTCTGGTGTTCTCCGCCCCGCAGAGGCGCCTGTAACCCTTCGTGAGGTCCTCTCTGTGGCTTAGGTTTTCGGGACGAAGGAGTACGCGAAGAAAAGGAGGCGAAAGGGGCTGTGGGGCCCCCACACGGGTGGCGCGGCCAGGCCTGGGCCGCGCCGCCGTGGTCCTGTGGCTCCTCTCTGCTCCCCTTTTGGCTCCCTCCGTCATCTGGAAAAATAGGAATTTACGTGAAATTCCCTTCCACGCTGATCTTCCGAAATATTGCGTTCGACGGTGCTTTTTCCAGCAGAATCCTGGCTCCGGTGCTTGATCCTCCAATGATGATGAAACATGCAAAATAGATGAAATAACATAAGTATTGTGTCCCAATATGAAATATATCAATGAATAACAGTAAATTATGATACAAAATAGTGATGCAAATTGGACGTATCACTTGCTAGCTCATCAACGGGCCCATGAGTGATCTGGGAAATGGGGTACTCTCTTTGTGTGTTCATCGTTCCCTCTCAGCCACTACTTGTGGTTCTTTTTCAAAAGTACTGTCGCTAACATTCCCCTTTCCTTGGAATGTGGCTTGTCCCCAAGCTAATGACTCCGTTTGTCTCGACCATTGTACCAGAACTTGGATTACCACCACTGGCCCTTGTTGTCGGAGCTGATGCTGCAACACGTGCAATACATCGATAGATGATGGAAAGCACAATACATGTACATGTGCTCCAATGGCTTTTTAAGCTGAGACACATAGATCATAGGATGTATGCAACTAGTAGAAGGTAATGCTAGACGATATTCCATTTCGCCAACACTTCTTTGGGGCCATAAAACTTGAACAGTAACTTGTGGTGAGCCCTAGGAGCAACATGAGCAACATGGGGTTGCCCATAAGGCTGCAGCTTCAAGAAAACAACCCCCACAACAAACTGCTTTTTCGATCTATTCTTGTTTGCCTCATGTTTCATCCTCAACCTAATGTGTTCCATGTGTTGCCTTAGGAGTTCCTACATCAACTTTATGTCCTTGAGCAGTGGCGGAGCTTGCCAGGAAATCTGGGGGGCAAACCAGAAAAAAGCATCATATGGGGGACAAAAAGCTCAAAATTTTCTACTATAAGCCTTATTTTTTTTTCCTTCATTAATTTTCCAAAAGCTGGGGGGGTGGCCCCCCTGACTTCTACATAGCTACGCCAGTGTCCTTGAGCCAAACTTCCAAGCCAGGAATAGGACATGCACTTTGAGGTGTAATCCCAATTGTCTCAGTGAATGGCCATACATGACTTCTAAAGGTGATTTACCCATAGTTGAACGCATACTAGTGTTGTACCAAAAGTTGACAAGGACAGACAGTGAATCTACTTGGTTGGACATGCATGTGCAAAACAATGCAAATAACCTTCAAACCTTAATTAACACCTTTGTTTGCCTTCTGTTTCAGGATGGTAAGCATAACTCATACCTAGTGTAGTGCCAGTAAAAGCAAACAATTGTCTCCAAAATAAACTATTGAACACCTTAAAAAACTGCGGAAATTCAATTCGGCTCCCGGGTGCGTATGCTCCCTCTACTAAAAATATATATTTCAAAACGTCGAAAAATTTGGACAAAAAATTCTACATGTATATCTTCATAATATACGTGCGTTCGTCAAGTTTCACGAAAAATTTTGTGTGGTCTATATAAAAAAGAGAAAGTTTATCTTGTGAAAAACATTATTTTTAGCACTGAATTTTGTCTGTTTTACACACGTCATATGATAAGTCGATTTTTTATGAAACAACTTTGTGAGCATGTAACACGTGAAGATGTACGTGGGAACTTTTAGTTTCAATTTTTTCTAAAATTTGAAATGTATGTAAGATGCATTTTAAAATATAGAGAGCATATGGACTCATGTTCCAAAACACCGCTTCTTAAGTAAACTGTGTAACTTAAATATATTGTCTATGAGAGTAACAACAACATCTGAGGGAGTAAAAGGATGATCTAGAGGAATAAAGTGTGACTACGGACTACCTATTGAATTTATTCAGCGCAACTAATATGCAATTAAAACGGCCATATTTTGGCAACCCCTCGATGAAATCCATCGAAATTACTTGCCAAGTAGAATCAGGTACAAGAAGAGGCCGGAGTAATCCTAGATACTTGGCCCTGCCAGGTTTAGCCTATTGGCAAGTCATGCACCATTGTACAAATTGGTGAACAGACTTGAACATGCCTTTCCAAGAGAACAACTAATGGACTGCTGCAATATTGGCACATTTGGAATCCAAATCTTGCCGTCCTTGCGAATTATACCATTCCTCAAAGTATACTTTTTAAAGGAATTCCTCAAAATATGCTTGTCAGCATCACTTGGCCCAATTGCCGGAGGTTGTAACAATTCCACGGTTGTTTTATCCTGCTAATAAGTATTGACAATGGTCGGTCAAGTGCTGCTCAGAACAGCTGATGGGACACAACGGTGGTGGGCCCCTACGTCAGAATATTGACGAAATAACGCAGCCGCTGGGGTTGATTTGATCGCACAAAGCGCGCAGAAAACAGAGCAAACCCTCAATTCTCGCACAGACAGGGTTAATGAGGCGACGATTCAACCAGAGAGGAAGGAAGGAAGAAAAAAGCTAGACACCAATGCTAGGCCGAAGCCTCTTCTCGTTGTCTACGGTCATCGACATCTTGCCTTATATCTTGCCCAATCTCCGCTTGCCAGCTCATCAGTGGGCTCATGTATGAGCTGGGAAACGAGTACTCTCTTTGTGTGTTTATCGTTCCTTCCCAACCACTGCTTGTGGT
The DNA here is from genome assembly GCA_030979885.1 of Lolium multiflorum. Lineage (NCBI taxonomy): Eukaryota > Viridiplantae > Streptophyta > Magnoliopsida > Poales > Poaceae > Lolium > Lolium multiflorum. The sequence continues at coordinate 174,678,899 of CM061747.1, read as the reverse complement.
TCATGTTCAACAGTATTGACGCTAAAAGAAGGTTAAAGGTAGGGTTTTTTTTCTAGGAGGAATAAAATTTAGTTTTCTTCTTTCAAATGTAAACTGTTACACATATGTCATGTGCCAATTATTAGATTCGATCCACGCATGTGAATTTGTGGGCGAAGTCGCATAAAATTATTTTCGTAAGCACAAGCCAGAGCTCGCAAGAGAACTGGGCCCTTGACTGGGCTGGCACCAAATCATCTTTGTTTCTTGAAAAACAAGTTTCGGCCCATTCCCACATACGAACTGTTCCTCTCTCTCACCGTGTCACACGCCCACCCGCCCGTTGCACGGAACGCCGCGCGCTCCGCTCTGACCTTGCGAGTCTGCAACCCGCCGCCGCCGCTCTCAGGCTCGCAGATGTCGCCGCCGCCGCCGTCCCCATCACTTTATGCCCTACCTCACTCGCCCCATTCCCCGCCTCCTCCTCGCTCGCTCCCTCTCCTCCGCTCACCTCAGAGACCGCCACTTCCTCCTGCGCTTCGCTGCCCTCGCCAAGGAGCTCTCCGACAAGCCGGCGCCCTTGCCTCCCCCGCCCCGGCCACGGTCCCCGCACCCATACGACTACAACCGCCTCATGTCCGCGCATGCCGCATTCGATTCCAGCGCTGGATCCGGCGCCGACCGCGCCCTCCACCTGCTCGACGAAATGCGCGGCCTCCTCCACCGCCAGCCAGACGCCGCCTGCTTCACCACAGTCGCGGCAGCGCTCTCTTCCGCCTCCCGCCCGGGAGCCGCGCTCGCCGTGCTCGAAGCGATGGCCGCGGACGGCGTCACGCCCGACGCCGTGGCGTGCACGGTCCTGGTCGGGGTGTACGCCTGCCACCTGCAGCGGTTCGACGCGGCCTACGAGGTCGTGCGGTGGATGACGGAGAATGGTCTGGCCCCGGACGTTGTTACCTACTCCACTCTGATCCGTGGGTTGTGCAGTGCTGGGCGGGTGGCTGAAGCTCTGGGCGTGCTGGACTTGATGCTGGAGGAAGGATGCCGCCCGAATGCGCACACATACACGCCTATCATGCACGCGTACTGCACTACTGGGATGATTCGTGAGGCCAAGAAGCTGTTGGACTCCATGATCGCTGCTGGATGTGCTCCAAGCACAGTTACTTACAACGTTTTGATTACAGGTCTTTGCAAGACTGGCGCTTTCGAGGAAGTAGAGGTGCTTCTTGAGGAGAGCAGCTCAAAAGGGTGGATGCCGGATACTATCACATACAGCACTTACATGGATGGGCTATGCAGATCCGGCAGGGTGGATAAGGGCTTTGCGTTGGTCGACAGGATGCTATCCAATGGATTGCAACCTAATGAGGTTACTCTGAATATCCTTCTTGACGGCGTCTGTCGCAGCTCAACTGCGTGGGCTGCAAAATGCCTTCTGGAGCGCAGTGGAGAGCTTGGATGGGATGCCAGCGTTGTCAACTATAACACGGTCATGCGGAGGCTTTGTGATGAGAGGAGATGGTTGGCCGTTGTCAAGCTGTTCACCGACATGCCGAAGAAGGGCATAGCTCCAAATAACTGGACCTTCAACATCGTAGTCCACAGCCTCTGTAAACTCGGGAAGCTTCATTACGCGCTTTGCTTGATGCGGAGTGAAGAGTTTGTTGCCGACGTCGTCACATACAATACATTGATCCGCCATCTCAGTTTGTCGGGGAAATCTAACGAGGTCTATCTCTTATTTCATCAGATGCTTGAAGAGGGCATTGCTCACAATGAAATCACCTATAGTCTTGTCATTGGTTGTCTGTGTAGAGAGGATAAATTCACGGTGGCTCTTAGCTGTTTCTACCGATCACTCCAGGATGGTTTCTTTCCGTCTGTTATTTCCAGTATTGTACGAGGCCTCATTGTTGGTGGTAAGCTTGATGAACTGCATACTCTGATTGGGTGGATTCGTGGACAAGGCTTTGCAATAGATGTGTACATGTACCAGGAAGTGATCATTGCTCTTTGTAAGAATGGATACTGTCAAGGCACAGAAATGTACAAAGTATGCCACATATTGGAAAGAATGCTCAGTTTGAGATGACATTACTCCAAAATTTAACACGAAAGAAAATTTCACTTCTGTTGCTAACATTGCACTTTCCAAGAACTGGATAGGATAGCCTGGATAATTTTGGTTTCAGCATTTTTTCAGTTGCTTTGTTTTCTTCATGAAATTGTAACTTTTGTGTCCAAAGCTATAAATGCTTGTTGACCCTAATTTGTTTTGGCGGAAATTAGTTTAGACATATCCAAACTTTTCAGAACTCTCGTGGCTTACATTTATATGACTTTATTACATGCCCTTGCATCATAATGCCAAATTGTTCTAGTGTAAGTACTTAATAATTCAACTAAATACTGTAAGTTTGAGTAGTTGATTTTTAAGTGCTCAGAGACTCAGATCATTATCTTGCAGTAGTTCTAAATTTGCAATTTCATTGCGCCAGCACATGCTAATGTAGTGGTGCAACTGTTGAGCATGTATGGTGTACATTCTGCCACATCTTGCATTTCCTTTTTGCACGAACATGTACAAGGTCACCAAAAATCTAGAAACTTTACATTTGCTCATGAAAGAAATCTTCAGGCAGGGCGCATCCGACTGAATTCTCCTTCATTAGTGCCAGAACTGGAATTGAACTTACTATCTACTGGTGTGTTCATGCGAGCCTGCCGCCTCGTTGCAACTAGTGGGTTCTTCTCTTCTTCATCCATGGCAACAAGTTCATACATGTCATTTTTCTGGAAGACTGGGTGCACATATGCATCCTTCAGGTATTCCCTCAAATTCAAGGTTGGGTCATTTGCCCGTTCCAATGTGTCCTTCACCATGGCTTCCTGCAAAACCAAACAGTAAGTATATACATCAAGATTGTTGTAGCTTAATATGTGGCACTTATGATGAACATGTGCATGAGGAATAGGTGTCAATCCTACCTGCAAAGGGAACTTTATAAACGCTGGTTCAAACCGACCTTTGCAAACATAGTGGAACCATATGGTCAGTACAGGAAGAGGAAGAAGAGCGACAGTGGATTTCTCTGCTTCCTGTGTGCTCAGCAGTCCTAGTAGGAGGATTTGTGATACTATTAATGCAGCAACAAGTCGCCTTTGCACATCTGGCCAGAATAGCGCACCGCTCTCGTATTGCTGGCTATAGACATTAATGATCTTGTAACGAAAGAAGCAGAAAAATGTATTAGTAGCCTGTGCTAATAGAAGAATGAAGGCAGCCTAGAAGACATATTATTTTCGTCTGCTACAGGAAACATTCACCTGGGTACTAAGAATGGCATGAACAGTTATGATCATAAATATGTGTGTTGTGACAATTTGATGTGATGACAGGAAACATGCTTGTGCAGAACCTCACAAAAAGAAATAAAAAAACATACAGGTGAAAGAACATGAAGAAGCATGACTTGGACTCGAGCGAGGACTAATACCTGGTGTCTGAAAACGAGATAGGCAAGGCTGAAGAACACAATAATGAAAGGAAGAAGGATTGGTGTGACAACAGCATATACAAGTCCTAGGAGGAAGTACAATTGTATTCGTGGTTCAGTGGTGCCAAAATCCAAGCTCCCAGGATCCATGGCCTGTTCGCGATCCTGTTCAGTCCTGACCAAGAAAGCATTCTTTATATGGAACATGACCAGTGGCTTCAACCTAAGAACTTCAGCAGCGACACCAGCCCATCCATCAACCATTACATATGTGATGAAAAATGTTGCTTTCATGGGAATTGATTCTCCAACAGTCTCTGGAATTCTTGTGGCAACAGAAGGAGAAGAAATGACAAAACATTTAGATGGCAGTAAATATCGACAAAGTAGTTATACCAGAAATACCATTAATGCATAAAGTTGATGGAAATATCTGGCTTACTTGTTAGCTGGCTGGTGGATAAAAGTGTCAAGCTGTTGGAATGCTGTTCCAGTTATTACACTCCCCAAGAATACATTGACAAAAATGAACAAAAAGTATTTCGACGCTGTCGTCCTGTTCAATCCAGAGATTGATATGTGGCCTTCAATCTTGCTCATGGTCATTAGAATCATTGGGAGCAGTATAAGGAATATTTTTAATGCGATCCCTGGCAAGAAACCTTGAATAACTGACTTCAAAGAATTTCTGCAAGACAATGCATTGATAATGAAAAATGGACCCAAATGGCAATATCTTCCGTACTAATTATGGTAGAATAGAGTATAACTTTTAGTAATCAAGGTTTCCAGCACTGGGAAAATATACCTTCTTACAAAAAGAGATAGTACATCATGGCTACTCACTTTATATCATGTTCAAATCTGACTTTTAGGTTCTTGATTTCCATGTGCTTTTAAATATTGTCCAATGTAGCAACTCTCAAGGAAGGAGTATATTATGAAACAGAACTTTACACTATATAAGATGGTATGATGTTCTTGTTACATGATGTTAAGAATGTCTACTGATGAACTGCAAATGTTGGACATCAAAATTGGCTAAACTGCTCCATAAGCATATAATTGAAAAGATCATCCCAGTTGGAGTGGACCATTGCCATGCCACTGGCATTTGGCCCTGTAGCCCACTTGAAAGCCTCACATGTCATGGTAATTTGAAGTTTGTACATCTTTTCGATGGAACCAAGCTAATTTATCAAATTGAAATGTGTACACGATAGCTCCTAGGCCATGACTAACCTATTAGGGTGGCAGGATTCAGAAAATACTTTCTGTTATTGAAAATTCAACTATAAGCTAGTAGCAATTTAACTCACCTTTCTATTATGGGTTTCAAGAAAGGGAGCACCCGCTCAAGGTCATCTACATTTGCCAAGGATTGCACAAATGCAATTGGTATCATGAAGAAAAATGTCAGGAAGAAGACCGCAACGGCCATGATAAGCCTCCTAACCGAGAGCTCAACAAAAGGGATTGCGAGATTAGGCCAGTAGACGTCACGAGGTTCTGGAGCCCACTCGGTTAGCCAGACCGTCGGATTACTAGTCTGCTGTGTTTGAGCACAAACAGCAGCCCCCCACTGACTTTTGAAAGACACAAATGCTGCAGGCATGATAGAGTTAGGGTCACTCATCACCTTTTGTCTCTCCTCATCTTCCTGCAAGACAAATTCAAGATTATCAGTATTGGTCAGTATTATGGACGTACAATGAGCTGTGCTGTACAATCATAGGAAGGATGGTGCTTGATAGTCTGATGACTATCAAGATAATGAAATTGAACGGGACCATTCCTTTCAATGAAGCTAGTACCTGTTTACACAGCTCCTCAATTGCTGATTTGTAATACTCTATAGCATCCACTCTTTGGCCCCAAAGACCCCACAGTCCTGTCTATAAAAGAGGTAGTCGAGTCATACCACTTGTAAGATTATATCATACAGTGAAATAGCTTTGTTATAGATGAAAAATAAGCTTTAATTTGCATGCTTTGCAAATGAGGATATCATACCTTCACAGTTGGTTTCTTTGCAGGTCTACGAGCATGCTGATTTTCGTAGTAGACCAGCCAGTTCTGCAATCCTTTCTTCTTCTCAACCAAACCGGCAAGGTCGTTTGCATTGTATACAATCTGTTGATCAAATACTCAACAAATTACTTCAAATGAGATAAAAAAATCAACTTGAATTTTGTTATACATGGTATCCTTTTTTACAGAAGAGTAAACAGATGCTTCTACTTCAGACGAAGAGTATAGAAGAGCTTGCACTTCAGCTCAAGAGTAAAAAACAACTGAAATAAATATAGCTTGCTTCAATTCTTGTTTTTCTTGGTTTTCAATCACATTTTTTTATTCACCATAACAATGCCACAGTTCTCAGAAGATCGGAAAAAGTGAAACCTGATGACTAAGGTAATGATCCCGATGATTCACAGCGAAAAAGTGCTCAACATGCTCACTAACTGTTTCGTCTGTGTCCGGCGGTACATTTCTCACAAGTACCTAAATAAAGCAGGACAATGGTTAAGAATAGGAAACTCTATACAACATTAAGTGTGTGCTAAAATGAGCTCTAACGGAACAAGTGTAGAACCATGAAAAGTTAACATTCAAATCTGATGAATACTCAAATCCATTAGTTAAACTGGTAGGAAGAATACATCTTACTGTGAACTGATCAGGTCGACGATTCTGATTAGCAAGAAAGCGCAATCTCATAGTTGTGACAACTTTGTATTCATGATACAACACGTAAAATGTCCAAAAGGTAAACACATAGGCCATCACTATGTGTGCCCAAAACCTATGAAAATATACAACAGTACAACACTTGTCAGCCAAAGTGAAGAGGCAAACACTGAAAAATATATGCATAAGAAGAGATAATTTGTAGCTATATGAACAGGCAGGTGCTTGGGAAAAAATAATTTATTTCATACAATTTTAATTGCAGATATGAAGTTTTTGTCTGGCTCAGGATATATGCAGCCTGCCTATGGTTTTTCTGGAAGCACTTACAGTTCAGTATTATCCCTAAATCATTGAAATACTTCAAACTGTTTTTTTTTCTCGAACATGCACCTGAATGCATGTCATCTGTATTAAGAAGAAGCGCGAACTACCATTCAATTATTGCAAACTCCGAACATCGTAATTTTCAAGACTCTACAGCTTGGTATTTCTGTTGGTTACAGAAGTAAGTTAACTCATAACTCAATGGCTTCCTGGTGATTTAAGCAAAGAAAATTATACATTTTTTTCATGTGAAACTGGAGGGGAGGCCCTGACAGCAAAGCTGTACATGAACGAGGCAAAATTACAAGAGGGAGCTGTACAACAGAGTGTTAAGCAAAGAAAATAATATCATGACAGTATCTTTAAGAATCAATTGTCGAAAGACGATAAGAACTATTCTCCGGAATAATCTTCACTAATGGATTATTTTGCATGTAACCTTATGGGCCTATAGATTAAATGTGGAAGTAAGAACAAGGGAGTTTAAAATGGTTCTGTTTGGTAAGTAACCAGTCAACTTAAACCAATTCAATTAGCAAAATTTCGGTTATATAAGCCATCACTGCATAAAAATCAGTTGCTCACTTTATTTCATGGAACATACCTTTTATGCGGCTGTAAGCTTAGCAATATACAAAGAATAATCAGAAGCATTTGAAATATGTAATAATAGTACTTATAAACATCACAAGTTCTTATTAGCACATGACACAACTACATGATGGTAGTTAGTACTAAGATCATTGATATAGAATAATACGTCAACTTTAGCGATCTTGAAATACTCAGGAACACACATCACATAACTCTTCAAAGAAACAACACATGATCCATGCTGGTGTTGCAAGTAGTACACTATAGATGGAGTAAAGAGAAGTATCACCTTTTTGAACCTTTTCCAAGATTCGATATCGAAAGCTTGTCAATTTCATCATAATTTAGAGTCTTCTCATGTTCCAAGGTTCCACTAGTCCAATTAACAGGTACTAGGACAATAAATGCCAGCACAGCAATTGGCACAAATATTTTTAAACTGTAAAGCAAGAAAGCAATGCCCCATCAGTAAATGCAATCTGTTTGCCTATCACAATCAGTGCGATCTACATGTGTAGTAGAGAACTCGAGGTCATCCTTTTGGAGCTTGGAAGGCATGAAAGTGAAACACAAAATAAAGTTATGTGATATTGAGAAACATGAATATTATGCTGACCCAAGAAGATAGATGCGGACATATACTGCGGAGTCTAGTCCTGCGTGCTCAATTAACTCAGGTTCTGGCATTTGCAGCGCTGCGGGCATCCAGTTCAGAAACCGGAGATATGTCGACATATCAGCATTGACAAATTTGGAGAAACCAGCTCTTGTGCCTCTTGGGCTGCTTCTTGTCCCTTTGAGGTACCATCTTGGAAAGTATACTCGATCATTAATAGGTTGTATCCTCAGAAGTGCAAACGCTAGAAGAAAACCCAGTGCGGATAATATGTTTATTCCCGCAGCGACGCCAATGTCGTTTAGAGAACCCATCTCTCTCTACAGAGACTCACTCCAGAACACGTTTCATCGAAAAGTAGATAACTGCAAGGCTAATATCTGCAGAGAAAAGAAGAAATGGTAACAAAAAAATGTGTGTTAGAGTTAAAATGTCTATCTCTTGCCAGGTTGAATGAAATCAGGTCATGATCATTAGCAACTCAAATGTCCTGATAGATTATGAACGTCAAATTCAAGTGACTATTTTTTTTTTGGCTACTTGGAATGCTTGCTGCAGTTCATATCTCAACTCCATACTACACAAATCTGTATAGCCATATATAGCAATAACAAGCGCACCTCTACAATGGCCGATCAAACTAGCTGAACAACATATTTTGTTGTTTTGAATGGTTGAAACACATAATTAAGAAGAGTCAGAGGCAGGAAGTGTCTGCATTTTTTGCACAGTATAAATAAAGTCAATTAGTTATTGGTACCTGAGTCTGATTATAAGACGGAAACATATTATCGGCTTGTCAATATAATTTCAACTCTCATCAGATTCTGCTTGAACATATATAGTAACTAGTGTCACTCTCATTCATGTAAAGATGTAGTTATTCAAGTGCTGGGCCCAAAATTAAAGGAAAAGAAAATAGAGAGAGGACACCGAATTTCCTAATTTTGCGTCCATCGCCTAATGCAAGCAATTCGTGCATACATTCGCATTATTTGATCCCATGACTGATTAATTACCCACAATGTCCAAGCAAACGCTAGAAGAATAGAACATCTGCAAAACTTATTGCTGTTTCTCTATGCCGATAAACACATGAACGCCATCACACATGAAAAGAAGGCCATGTAATTTTCAATCAAGGCGTTGGAGATTGCATCGTGAGACAGGTAGGAGGGAATTTTACCTCCTAGGCGCCCCGGCCTCAGGCTTCGCCGGACGATGCTTCCTGTGGGAGGCGTGCGTGCGCCGCCGCGATCGGCGCGACGGCCACCCGCTCGGGCAGAGACGGATGCGTGGGGGAGGGTCGGCAGGGAAACGAAGAGAGATTTGCGACGCCGTACGTTGAGATTACTTGGATTTGGTCAGGTTTTTGTTATTGGCTCTGGGATGGGACCGACGACGCCGGGCCGGCACGCCGCGTTTCCGGTTCCTCGCCTCAGATGGCGCGCGACTCCATTTGTGTCCTGCTGCGGGTCGCGCCGGAAATAACGATATGGCGACAGGCGAGGGTGGCGGTGGCCAACAGAATTGTACTTTAGACAGGCTCAAAAAATAAAAATTGGAATTTGAATCAAATTGTACCTCTTTTTTTTGAAAAAGTTCACCAATCTATCAGTAATCATCAACAACAATACCAAAAATTTCAAAAATAATAAAAATTACAAACAGGTCATTAGACCACCTATATACTATTACGGAAACAAACAGGCCATTGGATCACCTATCTACTATTACGGACACTACTGGAGTGAGCCGAAGGAGCGCCACCGTCTTCGCGACCCCCTCGGTTGAGGCGGGCAAAGCTTATTGTAGTGGAGTTTGCTGTCATCATGCTATTGCCCCAAGCGAACAACACAACAGATCACCAACCATTACCAACGATGAGAATCGTAGATCAAAAAAGCTAGACCTACAACCACACAAACAAACAGGAACATCGATTGAATCCTAGAGGATCCTCTCGGAAAACAGCTCCACACCCCCTCCACCTACACTAGGTGGGCCGCGGGAGCATGGATAGAGCGGGAGGACCTTATTCTCATTTTAGGATGTCACCGTCATCTCACCATCCCACAAAATACACTGATACAACCTTAAAAAAGGAAAACATAAACCTCCAGCCAGCAAGGATCCGTGGTCCACCGCAACTTCAAGGCCCCAAGGTCACCGGAGGCGGAACAAAATGGTTGCGTTACCGGTGAGGGTTGGCGGAAACCCTAGATTGGTGTTGGAACCAAAATTTACCTTAACACTTACAATTTTTTTCTAGCATAGGATCGGAGCTAACGATAATTTGGTTATTTATTTAATTGTTTGGCCAAACAAACATGTACTAAAATTCTTTCCGCTATTTTTTTGTTCGAAGCACGCTAGAGTTTATTAATTGCGACTAAAGCATCATATATTTTCCATTTCGAAAAAAAGTATCATATATTTCTCCTTCTGTCGATTTTCTTCTTTGCGTTTCCTTTCTAGATTTATTTTACTGCTGTTTTCATTTGTAAAGCTTCTTTTCTAGTAGTAATTTGTTATGATTCTTTGTTTGATGTAGTTTTTGCTCAAACCCTCCTTCATTTTTTTTTCATAAACAAGTGATTTTGCCTTTTTTTCACACAAAAAATATCATGAATACGCATGGGCCACCTTCATCTTGATTTCAACTACTCCCCATGACTCCATGTCCCAAATTAGTTGTGGTAGCTTTGGTCGTATTTGGTCTAGATACGGTGTTTTAGTATGTAGGTTCACTTATTTTGGAAAAATAAATGACAACTAATTTGGAACAGAGAGAGTAAGAAACAATTTTCTTGACCTAGAGGAACATTGTTTTTGTGATGACTCATGTGAATATATTCTAGCACATAGACCTTGGTTTTACACTTTATGTTTGCACCAATCTTATTGAAGTATTATGTGTGTATTATAGGTTTTTTTTCCACTAGCAAGTATTATTTTGTCTTCAACACACTGTCCATGAATGCATTGATTAATTTGTTACCACCAGTTCTTGCATGCCTATAATAATTGGGGTTTTGCAATAAAGAACACGTCATGCACACCCCTTGTGTGTGTGGAAAATTGTAGTGAATTCTTTTATGAAGTTCTGTGGTAGTCGAGTTGCTTATTTTCCCAAGAGACACCACTTTTGTGAGTTTATTTGCGGAAGGCTTGATAGGCAGTATTCACAACTGTTGGTTGTCAATTTTTCGTAGATTATTGCTCTAAGTAATCTTTCTTCGCTCGCTTACATATTTTCTGGGATACTATGGGTGTCACACTTCTAGCTTGCAGACCTAATCTGGAGATGGAGGTCTTCACAACCACGGATTGAGTTTTAGTGCCTAGGTATATGTGCATGATTTGTTTTATTGACACTATCGTGTTCATTTCTATTTGTATCCCAGAAAAGAACATAACTGAGACTTGAAGGAAAGTCGCATACTTATAGAGGAGGAAGGTAATGGAGTCAAGTACTTTCCAAGTTTGTTCAATTTGGTTCAATTGCATTTAAAAAAGTAGGAAAGGCTCACGTGGGCCAAGCATGCATCATGGGCTTGGTAGATCAACTTCTTCTATATAAAGGATGAAGATGTTACCAAAGCGATCACAGGTCCGGTAGTAGCCAGGCAGTTCTCGGTGCCACATTATGTATTGTTAAATTCTCGCTGTACATACTAGGCATTGGAGGCAGTGGGAATTTATTCAGAAGGGGCACTGCATGATTCAGCTAAGCTTGAGCAGGCAGGTCTAGTATAAGGCGAGCTCCTTCCAGTGGAGCCAAAGTTTGTATCTGCTTCTATAACTTCTAGAGAGAGCAGTAGAATTTCTTGACAAAAAACAAGAAAATGCCACCTTGATTACGTAGAACAACACCAATCCCTCCGCTGGCGGACTTCGCTTCGCAAGGTCATGCATCAAGGCTGACAACATGTTTGGCAATCGATGGGAAGAGGAATGGGACTTAAGATGAGGAAGCTAGTGGAGGGATTAAACATGAGACTTTGCTAGTTAGTCCCAATCCTTCATTCAACAACTGTGGGAATTCTCCTTGAGAAATTAGCGTGAACCGTTTCTTCATGTCCCAATCTCACGAATTAACAGGGTCTCCCCTTGGGAAGAGATTTGTGGGAATTGGAGGCCCCAACTCCCCTTCCCCATCCCACCTAAATTCCCTAGACCATGAAACAAACAAGAGATTTATTAGGCTCCCTCCCTCAAACTCCCATTCCCTATGCTCAATTCCCTCCAACCAAACAGGCTGTGAGAACATATCCCTGTACTCCCCAGCTGAGGAGTACTCCCGCTGCACCGTGCAAATTGTAGGAAAATGCTTATTATCAGGCGGAGGCACGCGGGTTGGCAACCTCCGGGTTCTTAGGGTGACACGCGTCCACTAGGACCCACCGGCGAGTCGTAAATCGTCTTCTTCCTCGCCACATTTTTTCTCCCGTGCCTTCGTTCTTATCACCTCTGCGTCCTCGCCTCGCACGGCCGCCGCCGGCATCCACCTCCACGAGCGCCTCTCCGCCGAGGCCGCGCCCGCCGCCGGCATCCACCTCCGCGAGCGCCTCTCCGCCGGCTTACACCTCCACGAGCGAGCCGCCCCATGGGGATCCTCCATGGCCTCCACCTCCGCAAGCTGCCCCTCTGTGGCCCCTGCCCATGGCACCCGCCGCGCTACCCGCCGGATCCCGACGAGCGCCGGTGTTGGCCTCGGCCGGCGACTCGGCTGCAGCCGCTCCTCTGCTCGACACCCTCTTCCACCTCGCCGGGAGCGCCGACCCCCGCATCCACCTCGACGGGTGCCGCCAAGCGACCTCGTCGGAAGCCTCCCCTCCACCTCCTGCTCGCCGGCCATGCAAGTCGCCTCCTACATCCACCTCGGCGCTGCTGCTAGGGCCAAGTGGTGGTGCTGCAAGGGACTTCCTCACCGGCCACGTTCCTCGACGGAGCTTGCCGACGGCCGACGGTGCTACGAGGGGTGAGTGGCGGTGCTGCCATGGTTATGGCGCGGTGCTACTATGGCACGACGGCGCTGCTTCCATAGTTCTGGCGTGGTGCTTCCATGGGCGGTCGACACTGCTCCGATGGGCGGCCGGACCTGCTCCCTTGGGCGGGCGGCGCTGCTTCCATGGGCGGGCGGCGCTGCTGCACACTTGGCCCGCTCTGCTGCCATGGGCGGCCGGAGCTGCAAGCTTTTCCGGCGGTGCTGCAAAGGGTCGCACTGGGAGCTGCAAAGGGCCTCTGTCCGAGCTTCAAAGGGCCGCGACGGAAGCTGCGAAGGGCCGCCGCACGAGCTTCAAGGGGTCTCGCCGGGAGCTGCAAAGGACTTCCGTTCGAGCTGCAAAGGGCCGTGACGGGAGTTGCGAAAGGCTGCCGCACGAGCTTCAAGGGGTGTCGTCGGAGCTGCAAAGGGCTTCCGTTCGAGCTGCAAGCGGTGTCTCTGGGAGCTGCAAAGGCCCCCAGCCCGAGCTGCGAGGCCGATGACTGCTGTAAGGGGCGCTGCCGCGGGCGACTTCTCCGACGCCGGCGACTGCTGCAAGGGGCGTCACCGTCGGCGACTTCTCCGACGCCGGTGACTTTTCCGACGCCGGCGACTGCTGCAAGGGGCGTCACCGTCGGCGACTTCTCCGACGCCGGCGACTTCCCCGACGCCGGCGACTGCTGCAAGGGGCGTCACCGTCGGCGACTTCTCCGACGCCGGCGACTTCTCCGACGCTGGCGACAGCTGAGGAGGTCAGGCTCAGGGCGAGACCGCAACGGGAGATAGCGGAGGATTTTTTTTCTCTTTGTTTTTGTGTGTGTGCGGGGATCAGGGAGCTACACATGGGTGATGGGACACGTGGCGACTTCTGGAGTCGGAGGTTGCGGGGGAATAATCCTCCGGAGGATCCTCAGCACGACCCCAAATTGTAACCGTGGGATGTGTCAACAAGGGACAGGACTGAACTTGTTATGATGTGCGGCCACTTCCCTTGGTTCTTTTGCAAAACGACCCAGTAAAATGTTCACCTTGCAGCCAGAGCCCCCCAGATCTATTCTATCGTCCCGTTGAACATAGAAACCAAAATACAGTAAGATTCAAAATCGAGCTACGTTCTCTCAAACCTCGGAGGCCTGATGCATGCGGCGCATCGAATTGGACCTCACTGGGGTCATATCCTCGAGCATCAGACCAAAGCCTTGCTGTCCTATGCGGCGGTGGCGACAAGGCTAATCTGAATTTGGAACCAAGCATCAAACATCCATTATTTCACGAGGACCCCTTATTTTTTTGGTATGGAATTACCTTCAGTTTTCAACACATAGTAGGTTTGTTCATTTTTTTTTAAGAACTTAGCGCTTTTTCTACTATTTAAAAAGACTAAACTGGTTCCCTATCCTTCTAGCCACAGATACATCAAACCTTTCATCGTTCTCGACCTAGCCTTCATCACTCTTCGACGGTCTCGTCGTCCCACAAGCGCCAAATTAGGCCAAGCCCAACGACCTCGCAAGGAACATGAACTCACTCTCCTCCGCGTCCACTACACCCCGCTCCCACCGACCATGAGATGCGGACGAACGCCGCCCTAGACGACGATGAGATCTGGAGGGACGCTGCCCTAGGAGACAACGCGATCCGGAGGGAAGGGACTTAAACGATTGAGCCTGGAGTGGGGCTGTGGCGCAGCGCGTTCTCCGTGACGGAGGCTAGTGGCAGTCGAGACCCCCCCGCTCACGCACTCTCTCCGAGGGAGTCGTCCTCCACTGCCTCTCGAAGCTGGGCGCCGACAAGCTTCGACGGTCGACCTCTCCCAATTTGCCGCTTACGGAGCTGAACGCCACTGCCACTCGGCAAACAATCATCTGCAAAATGCCACACGTGAATAATCATCTTCTCGGGAGCCAACTGTATTGCACTTTGGACCAGCTTAAAAAATAAGAATTATAATTTGAATCAAATTGTATTACCTCTTTTTTCCCGAAAAAGTTCACCGATCCATCAAAAATCATAAACAACAATACAAAAAAATCTTAAAAGTAATAAAAATATAAATAGGTTACTGAACCACCTAATGACTATTACATACACTTGAGTGAGCTGAAGGCGCGCCGCTGTGTCCTCGCGATCATCTCACTTGAGATGGGCAAAGCTTGTCGTAGTGAAGTTTGTTATCATCGTGCTAATTCCCCAAGCGAATAACACACCAGAGCAGCAACCACCACCAACGATGAGAATTGTAGATCAGAAGAGTTAGACATGCAACCACACAACAAACACAAAAACCAACTAAATCTCAAGGGATCCACTGAGAAGACAACTCCACACAACCTCCGCCGACCCTAGGCGTTAAGATGTCTCCAATCTTTGATATCAAACATTTTTTATGGCGTACGGACTCACATATAATATTAAAAGACTAGATTTTAGGAAATTTGAAGTCTCAAGCACGTTATATGATGAGACGGAGAAAGTACTATGTAAATGAGAAAATTTACACAATCAATATTTGTATATGTAGCTCAAAAGGAGATTAAATGGGCTGTGATAACGCATGGACATTCAACTACTACCTTTCTTATATTTGGTTTTGCCGCCCTTTCCCGCTGATCGCCCACGAGGCAATTTCAATTTACCCACAAAGATGTAATTTATTGGGATCACATATTTTTCTTTGTCAGGAAAACTTTGATATTTTGGAAAACTTATTAGGAGTAACACTTTTGTTAATTTCAAGTCGACTGTGATTAACTTAATTTTCAGCCATCTTCAACGACTGCCTCATGATTAGTGTTGGGCTGGGAGGTGTATAAGAGTTGCAAGTGAATTTTTTTCGAGCTAGACATGAATTGCACCAGATATTTTCATGTTGCAACTGAGAACAAATGTTCAAAATCATTGGATTGCATTGTTAGTCAGGCTGACATGAGGATCGAGTTGCATATCAGTTGCAGCTATGACTGAGTGACGCCATGCATTTTAAGTTAATTCTCACCTATGATCTAGCCACGACCTACATGTAATTCCAAAATCTCATATAAAGAGATTTTTTTACCCTCTTGAGAAAACAAAACGCATTCTGTACACATATGTTTATGCATAGACCAACAAGACCAATTATCCGGCGAGAGCGCTGCTATATGTTTCACCATCCGCACAGCTCTCTCCCCCCTCCTCGCTGGGGATCCGTCTAGAGCCGAAACCTTGGCCTTCGTGTCCACAGGAGTAGCGACAGGGTGACAGTTGAGCATACCGGCACGCTCAAGTAACTCATGTGCATACTTCTGCTGATGAAGAAAGGAGCCATCAGGTCGCCGTGTGACCTCAATGCCAAGAAAGTAATGAAGAGCTCCCAGATCCTTGATGGCAAACTCGTCACGTAATCGGAGAGTAAGCTGCTGAAGGAGAGCTGCAGAGGAAGCCGTGAGGATGATGTCGTCGACATACAGGAGCAAGTAGGCAGTCATGTCGCCATGGTGATAGACGAACAGCGAAGCATTCGAGCGAGTGACACAGAAGCCCATTGTATGCAGAAAGCTGGCGATCCGCTGGTACCTGGCGCG
The DNA here is from genome assembly GCA_030979885.1 of Lolium multiflorum. Taxonomy (NCBI): domain Eukaryota; kingdom Viridiplantae; phylum Streptophyta; class Magnoliopsida; order Poales; family Poaceae; genus Lolium; species Lolium multiflorum. The sequence continues at coordinate 174,662,642 of CM061747.1, read as the reverse complement.
AGGGGCTTGCTTGAGGCCGTAGAGCGACCGAGATAGCAAGCACACATGTCCAGGATGAGAAGCGTCGACAAAGCCAGTGGGTTGCTCACAATAGACTTGCTCAGTAAGGTGACCATGAAGAAACGCTTTAGAGACATCCATCTGATGAACGGGCCAGCCACGAGAGACGGCGAGCTGCAGAACGATGCGAAAAGTACCCGGTTTAACAACAGGCGCAAAAGTCTCGGTGAAGTCGACGCCAGCACGCTGACGGAAACCACGGACCACCCATCGAGCCTTGTAGCGCTCAAGGGTGCCATCGGAGTGAGTCTTGTGCCGAAAGACCCACTTGCCACTGATGACATTGGCGCGCGGTGGCCGAGGAACCGGTGTCCAAGTGCGGTTCCGCTGTAAGGCGGCGAACTCATCCTGCATCGCGGCGAGCCAGTGAGGATCCCGAAGAGCTGCCCGTACGGAGGCGGGAATCGGAGAGGGCTCAGACGTGGATGCCGCGAGGAGATACTCGGCGCTGGAGTATCTCAGACTCGGGCGGTGGACGCCGGTCCGAGACCGCGTCGTAGGAGCGACAGCTGGTACCGACGCAGCAGGAGCCCCGGCCACGCCAGTGGCAGAGTGGGCGGGCGACGCCGCAGTCGGTGGAGGCGGCGCAACGGGCAGCGTGTCGGACTCCGAGTCGGAGTCGGAGTCGGACTCCAGGCTACCAGGCGGCGAGGGGGCGCGACTGGAGAGGGTCGCAGCGTGTCCCGAGGCGCATGCAGCGCCAAAGCCAGGGGGCAGTCCAAGGCTGAACCGACCGGCGGGCTGGGTCCAAGAGCCGTCCATGCTGGACGGCGAGGCGAGTACCGGCGGCGAAGTAATGGCAGCGGGTACCTGCTGAAAAGGAAACTGCATCTCGTCAAAGTAAACGTGTCGCGACTTGAAGACGTGATGAGAGACGGGATCATAACGGCGGTATCCTTTGGTGTTGGGTGGGTAGCCGAGGAAGACACAGGCTAGTGAGCGAGGTGCAAGCTTATGAGGCGCGGTAGCGGTGATGCTAGGATAGCAGAGACAGCCGAAGATGCGAAGCTCGTCATAAGAAGGTGGTGCACCGAAGAGAAGATGATGAGGAGCAAAATTGCCGCGGGTGCGACATGGGCAAATGTTAAGAAGACGAGAGGCTATAGAGAGCGCGTCAGGCCAAAAACGGGGAGGCATGTGGGCATGAAAGAGGAGCATGCGAACGCAGTCATTAAGAGTGCGGAGGACGCGTTCAGTGCGACCATTCTATTGCGAAGTATAAGAGCATGTGAGGCGAAAAGTGGTGCCATGGGTGGTGAGGAGAGTGCGAACGGCGAGGTTGTCAAACTCCTTCCCGTTGTCGGTTTGCAACGCAAGAATGGAACGCCCAAACTGCGTGGCGACATAGGAGTAAAACGCGGCAAGAGTGACAAGAGTATCAGACTTGCGGCGCAACGGGAAAGTCCACACATAATGGGAAAAATCATCAAGGATGACAAGATAATAAATATAGCCCGTATTACTTGCAACTGGAGAGGTCCAAACATCACTATGGATTAACTCAAAAGGATAGGAAGCGACATGAGAAGAAGCCCGAAACGAAAGCCTAGTATGTTTGCCAAGACGACACGCATGACAAGAATGATCAACGATCTTATTACACGTGAAAGAAAAACTCCTAAGAATGTGACGAAGGGTGACGGGGTTGGGATGACCCAAGCAAGCATGCCAGAGGTCCACACCGGTGGCGAGGGCGACGGGGGCGACGGATGTTGAGGGCGAGGAGTGCACTGGGTAGAGGTCGCCAGGACTGTCACATCGGAGGAGCACCATCCGGGTTCGGGAATCCTTGACAGAGAAACCAAACACGGCAAAGTCAAAGTCACAGGATTATCACGTGTAAATTGTTTAATAGAGACAAGATTTTTGATGAGGTTAGGTGAAACTAAGACATTAGACAAGGAAAGTGGAGTAGACGTAGACGGAAAAGATGCATGGCCTATATGAGTGATAGGAAGAGAGGAGCCGTCTCCGACGGTGATGCGAGTGGAAGTGGTGACGGGGTGGGAGGTATGGAGAGTACCGGGGTGGGCAGCCATATGAGCGGAGGCGCCTGTGTCCATGTGCCAGTCGCTGCCTCCAGCATACGCATACGGTGTCGGAGCGGCGTGCAGTGCGGCTATGAGGGCCGGGTCCCAAGGCGCAGGGGGCTGATACGTCCAAAACGTATCTACTTTCCCGAACACTTTTGCTATTGTTTTGCCTCTAATTTGTGTATTTTGGATACAACTAACACGGACTAACGCAGCAGAACGCTCTGGTGTCTCGTTTTTGTGCAGAAATCCAACTTTCGGGAAAATCCTCGGAATTTAAGGCCCTATTTTACAGAATATTGACGGAGCCGAAGGGCAAGAGAGGTGGAGGCCCGAGGGCCCCACACCATATGGCGGCGCGGGGGGCCCGCGCGGCCATGTGGTGTGGCCCTCCGGCCTCCGACGCCCCCTTCGGACTACTTATTGGTTTCGACCAAAACGCACGGGAGAAGTCGAAGTCGCCAAAACCTCCAGAGAGCCGCCACATCGCGAAACTCCGTCGCGGGAGCCAGAAGTCTCCGTTCCGGCACTCCGCCGGGACGGGGAATTGGAGGAGATCTTCACCGCCATCACCGCCAACGCCTCTCCATCAACCAGCAATGTTTCCCCCATCCATGTGTGAGTAATTCCCGCTGTAGGCTGAAGGGGATGGTAGGGATTGGATGAGATTGGTCATGTAATAGTCATAAGATTGTTAGGGCATAGTGCCTAGTATCCGTAGATGTCACTTTTATGATATTGTTGCAACTTGTTATGCTTAATGCTTGTCACTAGGGCCCGAGTGCCATGATCTCAGATCTGAACATGTTATTGATTCATGAAGATATTCGTTGTTTATGATCTTACCTGCAAGTTGTATGCACATGTCGCTGTCCGGAACCAATGGCCCCGAAGTGACAGAAATCGGGACAACCGGAGGGGATGGTAGTGATGTGAGGATCACATGTGTTCACGGAGTGTTAATGCTTTGCTCCGGTACTCTATTAAAAGGAGTACCTTAATATCCAGTAGTTTCCCTAGAGGCCCGGCTGCCACCGGCTGGTAGGACAGAAGATGTTGTGCAAGTTTCTCATTGCGAGCACGTACGACTAAATATGGAACACATGCCTATTGATTGATTAGTACTTGGATACCGTTTTATTATTATCTGCAAATGCCCTGCTTTGATTGTTACATGAGTTTCTCTCATCCATGCAACGCCCGTTAAATCCGTCCCTATGCCTACGTATTTTAATCCTGTTTACTATAATCACTAGCTGTCTTTATTTCACCGCTGCTGTTATTTCACTATTTCCACTGCCATAAAACTTACTACTGATAAACTCTTGCGAGCAAGTCTGTTTCAGGTGCAGCTGAATTGACAACTCCGCTGTTAAGGCTTACAAGTATTCTTTGTCTCCCCTTGTGTCGAATCAATAAATTGGGTAATACTTCCCTCGACTGTTGCGATCCCCTATACTTGTGGGTCATCAAGACTATTTTCTGGCGCCGTTGCCGGGGAGCATAGCTTTATTTGGAGGTTCACTTGGATTGATATTGTTCGCTGCAAATTCTCCATCATGGGTAAACCTCGCGATACTAAGATCGCCATATTACCATCCACTACAAGAAAAGGTACAACTCTTAGTACCTCTGCTGCTCTTGATTCACCATCTGTGATAAGTAAACTTGTTTCACCACCACAAGCTTCAAATGCTGGTACTTCTGCTGAATCTGAAAATTCCTCTCATAATTGTGATGATGCTTCTGCTGTGCTTGATAATGATGGTTCGTTAGGATCTTTTCTAGATGCTACAATTGCTAAGTCTAGACAAATTGAAAATACTGAAACTCCTAATGAAAATGCTGCTACACCTGTTAATTCACCTGAGTCTGTTGAATATTCTAGTGATGATCTTGATGAAGATTATGTAGAGCTTGATGATGATTTTATTGAAAAATGCAATGCTACTACTGATGCAAGAAAAATTAAAAAGTTGCTTGCAGAACATGCTGTTAGATATAAACCATCTCCGATCCTAAATTTGCCACATCTCCTATAAACATTAGGGATAAAGATTATGATTTTTCTCTTGATCTATCTCATATAGCTATTGTTGAGAAAACACCCTTTTGTGGTACTGAAAAAGAAAGTGTGTTGAACACATGACTGAGTTATCTACTCTTAGTGGCGTGTTTTCTGATGATGTCAAGATGCGTACTTATTTTGTCGCTAAAATTTTTCCTTTCTCATTAAAGGATGATGCTAAAACTTGGTATAATAATTTGCCTGGTTCTATTAAAAGTCCAATTGACTTGCATGATGTTTTCTTTCGAAAATACTTTCCTGCTAGTGCTCAACATGCTGCTTTGCAGAGAATTTATAATTTTGACCAGGAAGATGGAGAGAAATTGCCTGGCTTGGGCGAGATTTTGTTCTCTTATTAGAACTCAGCCTGACCATGATTTGGAAAAGCATGATTTACTTGATATATTTTATAGTGGACTAACCATTGAGTCTAGGGCATACCTGGATAGTTGTGCTGGTTGTGTTTTCAGGAAAAGAACTCCAGACGAAGCTGAAGAATTATTGGCTAAAATAGGCCGGAATCATGATGATTGGTCTACACCTGAACCAACCCCGACACCGATAGTGAAGAAGAGGGGTATCATTAAATTAAATGATGAAGATATGAGGGAAGCCAAGAAGTCTCTTAAAGAGAAGGGTATTAAACCTGAAGATGTGAAGAATTTACCTCCTATAGAAGATATATGTGAGACAATTCCCCCTTCATCCATGATTGAGGTACACTCTCTTCAACGCTTTACTAGGGAAGATATTCCGTATTCAAAACCTCCTGCTCAATGCTTAGATGAATTTGATAATTATATTGTTAAGCAAGAAAACTTTAATATGAGAGTAGAGAATCATTTAATGGAAAATTCCCGAGCTATTAGTGAATTGCATGGTATTGTGGAGAGAACCTCCAATGATGTTAAGATACTTGTTAAACATTTTCAAATGGTTCAAACTCAAATTGATCAACTTACTAAAGTGCAAAATGACTTGTTGGGAAATAATTCTAAAGAAAAACATGCTTATGAAGTAACAACTAGAGGTGGTGTTTCTACCCAGGATCCTTTATATCCTGAAGGGCATCCCAAAAGAGTTGAACAAGATTCTCAACTAATTAAAACTAGTGCTCCATCTAAGAAAAAGAAAAAGAAACATAAGAATGTTGTAGAATCCTCTGAACCTGTTAATGATCCTAATAGTATTTCTATTTCTGATGCTGAAACTGAAAGTGGCAATGAACATGAGGAAGATAATGATAAGAATGATACTCCTGATAAAGAAGAAATTGAAAAAGAACCTGAAAAGCCTGCTAAAAATAAAAAGTACACTAAAGAAGATTTTATTACTGAGAAACATGGTAATGAAAGAGAACATTGGGTTCAAAAGCAAATGCCTTTTCCTGCTAAGAAACTAAAATCAAAGGAGGAGGAACATTATAATAAATTTTGTGATTGGATGAAACCTTTATTTTTGCAAATCCCTTTGACTGATGCTATTAAATTGCCTCCTTATTCAAAGTATATGAAAGATATTGTTACTAACAAAATGAAAGTCCCCAATGAGGAAATTTCCACTATGCTCGCTAATTACTCCTTCAATGGTAAGATTCCAAAGAAGCTTGGAGATCCAGGTATACCTACTATTCCTTGTTCCATCAAGAATAATTATGTTAGAACTGCTCTATGTGATTTGGGAGCAGGTGTTAGTGTAATGCCTTTTTCTCTTTATAAGAGACTTGATTTAGATAAATTGATACCAACTGATATATCCTTGCAAATGGCTGATAAATCTACTGCTATTCCTGTTGGTTTATGTGAAAATGTTCCTGTTCAAGTTACTCAGCATTGCTTGATATTAACTGATTTCGTTGTGTTGGAAATGCCTGAAGATGATAATATGTCCATTATTCTTGGAAGACCCTTTCTTAATACTGCAGGGGCTGTTATTGATTGCAATAAAGGCATGGTTACTTTCAATGTTGATGATAAGGAACACACTGTCTATTTTCCCAAGAGGATCGATAAAGTATGTGGAGTTAATACAATTTTTAATGTGAAAACTATCAAAGTGGGATCCATTGATTGTCCTATATATGAGCCTAAAGAAGAATATCAAACTCTTGTGATTGGATCCATATCAATTCAATATAAGGTAACATGATTGATTTGAGGTTTATTTCTTCTTATGTCATATAAAATTTATTTGGTAGCAAGACTTGATCAACCTTGTTAACAAGTATATTTTAATGCATAAGAGAGCTAAACAACATTTCTTTCTTTCTTTCTCCCTTCACCTATTTTACTTGCTGTAGCACTTTTGTTTTGCAATATGCTTTAGCTATTTAAGATTTTGGAAATCATTTTCCTGCGCAGTAATCATTAATTTAATACCTGTGCATTTTTCGAAGTTCTCTAAAAATTACAAAAATTACACCGTTGGTCCTATTTTTCGATGAGGCACCTGGGAGCACCAGAGGATGACCTGTGGGGCACCAGGAGGTGCCACACCATAGGCCGGCGCGCGGCCAGCAAGGGGGCCGCGCCACCTTGTGGTGTGGGCCACCCCTTGCCCCACTACATCATCTCTTCCTCCCAGCATCTTCTCTCTCCCGAAAAACTCGTACCAAGTTTCTCTCACTCGTGTTTCTGCTCAAGAACTCGCGATTTTTCGATCTCCTTGCTCAGCCCAGATTTCTGTTTGAAATTTGGCACATTTACTCCTTGGTATGTGACTTCTTTGATTGTCCAATTAGAATTTCATTTGGTTGAGTATATCTTGAATATTTTGCTGCTGTAGATAACATGTTTAGTGAGCTTGCATGCTTGTTTTAAGTGGTAGAAATTAATTTTGATGCATGTTTAGTACTCTAGCAAGTTCCTATAGTAGTTCCCTTCAATTATATACCTTGAAATCAAATTTTATAATGATTGTTGAAAATTTCAGAAGGGGAAGATGAAGAAATTCAAATTTGGAGAATTGTTCAAGAAAGCAACAACCAGCACCGGTAGGCCCTCAAGGGCGTCTACTCAGATTAGGCGATCCTACAATGAGGATGTCATCGCGCCTAGCTTCGCGCCCGAGGAGGACAATGGGGCTCCTAATGCTTCATCCTTTCCATGTTATGAGTTTCTGACCAATGCAGGGATATTGGATGATTTCTTCACCCTTGTCAACAGGGCAGGCTTAGCCACCTATGTGGGAGACGAGAGGGAACAATACTACAGGCTCACCAAAGTTTTCGTTGAGAGCTTCAAGTTCCACAACACGGAATATGAGCCGACAGTTGCATTCAAGATCTATGATATTCCTGTTACCATGAAATTGGAAGAATTTTGTCGTGCATTGGGTATTGCCCCTGTAGGTACAGCAAGGAGGATTGATGACAACCCCGGGACTTGTTGGAGCTCTACCGAGGGATCACCGGGGATGATTGCCGCACCATCCAGCGAGGGAAGATAAGAAACATTCAACTCACCGCTATTAAATATTTCGCATATTACATTGCTACTAGCATTTTGGGTAGAGAAAATACTAGCAACATCTCTAGCTACCATCTTGCTTTCTTGAATGTTGCACTTACTGGAGAGACACCTTATCATCTTGGTTCTCTTATTGCTCGCCGCCTGTCTAGCAGGGGGCCTATTTTTGGAGGAGCTATTGCACTGCACATTTTAACACATCTAGATATTCCTCTTGATTCTAATGATGTACCATTAACCCCTAGGAAACTAGATATTGCTGCTATGAAGAGCCATCATTTTGTTACTACTGACTCCACTATAGATAATATGGTCTATAGAATGTTGTTTGCTGATGGGAATGAGAAGGAAATCCCTCTTCCCCAGCCAGGTTTGTTCAATATTGACAGGCAATCATGGTCGCTCACTAAGGAGGCGGTGGAGGAACATATGAAGATACAAGAATTCCACCAGCAACATGACTCCGAGAACGCCGAGCCCTCCTACGACTACACCGTCACGTACCCCGACGTTTCCTCCAGCACATACATGGAACCGGGTCGTTCTTCGTCATATTACGGAGACACCACTTCATGGGGACCATGGGAATGAACTCCACTTAGGCCAAAAGCCTAAGCTTGGGGGAGGTATACCGGCATCACTCATTCTTTGCATATTATGGTTGCTGGATACTTGTACATACTTGTTTAGTCTTTAGAGTGGTTTTCTAATGAGAGGGAGATGATATTTGGGGAAGTGCTATCCAAAAACAGATTCTGTGCTGTTAGCAAAAAAATTCGTACGCACAGCCAGAACGTTATTTTGAGTTGCCAATTTTTGAGCATGTTCCCCAGGTTGTTATCTAACTTTCATTAGTTGAACACTTTTTGGTCTGAGCAATGGAAGATTTTTGTTAATTTCGATTTCTGTACTGCTGTCAGGATTTGGCAGATTTCTGTCATCCTGCTTTTCTGTGTTTCTGTTAGTTTGCATTCTTTGATTTTCGCTTTGTTACTTTCTTAAAACACAAAAAGACCAAAAATATTTCTGTTGTTTCTCTTCACCATTTGTTTATTTGGGTCCTTGCTCTTAGTTTGCTTTATTTACTATCATTGGTTTGCTACAAGAAAACCCAAAAAGATTTTGCTTTGTTTGCTTGTTTTCTTTCGTTCTTGTTTCTAATTCGAAAACACCAAAAATATTTGCTGTTCTTCCTTGGTTTGTAAAGTTCATCATGAGTTCAATGGTCTTCGGTGGCTGGAGCGTGGTTTTCATTTCATATTATCCAAGCTACACAAGTGAAAAGGCAATAATGACGATCTACGACAATCTGATTGTGGTGAGAGGCTGGTATGAACTCTATTTGCTTTCATTTTTGTACATATACTCATCCATATGAGCATGCTTAGTTGGTACATGTGAGGTATATGTTATTTGAGAAAGTCTAGTAGTTCATGATCTCTCATGTTTAGCCCCAATTTATTAATATGAGTAGCATGTCATGGATGTTTGCTTGCATTGTTTTATTCATAAGTAAGTATGGCATTGTGGTATCCTCCTCTGAATAATTCATTTATATCGACTTGGCACGTGCTCACGCATGCATATGACTGAACAAAAAGTCAATTAAGCCTCGATGATTTATATTGCTTCAGAGTTCTTGTATCACTTTTATGCCTCCGTTAATTTATTTTGCCGCAAGCATGATTATGACAGTTATTGCTCTCTTGATTTGTCGCTCCCTAGTCTTTTGCTAGCCTTCACTTGTACTGAGCGGGAACGCCGCTCGTGCTTCCAAACACCTGAAAACCAAGTTGTTCCAAAGTGTCCACCATAAATACCTATGCATGGCATTTCAAACCATTCCAAGTAAATTCTCATGCGCTACCTTTAAAACTTTCAAAATGCTTCTCAATTTGTGTTAATGTTTCATAGCTCATGAGGAAGTATGTGGTGTTTAGCTTTCAACCTTGTCATTTACTTTTGACGGACTCTCATATGGACTAGTGGCACATCCGCTTATCCAATAATTTTGCGAAAAGAGCTGGCAATGGGATTCCCAGTCCCAAATTAATTAACTTAAATAGACACTCCTCCATGGTTTGTGATTGTTGGACGGCACCCGAAGGATTCGGTTAGCCATGGCTTGTGTAAGCAAAGGTTGGGGGAGTGTCATCATCATAATAAAACTTAAATAAAAAGGCACTCCTTCATGGTATGTGATTGTTGGCAGGCACCCGAGGATTCGGTTAGCCATGGTTTGTGAAAGAAAAGTTGGAAGGAGTGCCAACCAAAAATAAATAAAATGGGAGCCACTCTTGTGAGTCCGGTTGATGAGGTAGTTAGTGTACCCATTACCATTCGTTGACAACAACAAACACCTCTCAAAATAATTTTACTCCTGCTTTACAAATGAAAAGCTCTAGCGCATGTTAATCCCTGCTTCCCTCTGCGAAGGGTCAATCTTTTACTTTTTATGTTGTGTCTCCATTCTTTCTTTGAGCACTATCTTGAGAGCACAACTGTCATTCTTAGTATAATATGCTTGTCTCAAAATATGATTGATTGTGGTATAACTTTGATGCTTTTATCTTTGACAATTACTACTTCTAGTCTTTCTATGAACTCCAGAGGTGCCTCGGCATTTATGTTTTGCCGATCAAATACAGGCAAGCGAGATACCACTTTATCATATTCTCTTATGAACATTGCAATCCTGCTTACATACATGATTCATGATGCTTATTATTAATTGTTGGTACCTCTCCATGATTGACATAGCTGTTGGATGATCTTATTTGCATGTATCTCATTATGAACTGCTTAAGTATTAGCCATAGCATGAGAAATATATACATCATATGAGCAAATGTGTTCGTGAAAGTTCTTTTATCACTCAGTTGTTAACTGAATTGCTTGAGGACAAGCAATAAGCTAAGCTTGGGGGAGTTGATACGTCCAAAACGTATCTACTTTCCCGAACACTTTTGCTATTGTTTTGCCTCTAATTTGTGTATTTTGGATACAACTAACACGGACTAACGCTGTTTTCAGCAGAACTGCTCGTGTCTCGTTTTTGTGCAGAAATCCAACTTTCGGGAAAATCCTCGGAATTTATGCGAAGGCCCTATTTTACCAGAATATTGACGGAGCCGGAAGGGCAAGAGAGGTGGAGGCCCGAGGGCCCCACACCATATGGCGGCGCGGGGGGGGCCCGCGCGGCCATGTGGTGTGGCCCCCTCGGCCGGCCTCCGACGCCCCCTTCGGACTACTTATTGGTTTCGACCTGAAAACGCACGGGGAGAAGTCGAAGTCGCCGAAACCCTCCAGAGAGCCGCCACATCGCGAAACTCCGTCGCGGGAGCCGAAGTCTCCGTTCGGCACTCCGCCGGACGGGGAATTGGAGGAGATCTTCACCGCCATCACCGCCAACGCCTCTCCATCAACCAGCAATGTTTCCCCCATCCATGTGTGAGTAATTCCCCCGCTGTAGGCTGAAGGGGATGGTAGGGATTGGATGAGATTGGTCATGTAATAGTCATAAGATTGTTAGGGCATAGTGCCTAGTATCCGTAGATGTCACTTTTATGATATTGTTGCAACTTGTTATGCTTAATGCTTGTCACTAGGGCCCGAGTGCCATGATCTCAGATCTGAACATGTTATTGATTCATGAAGATATTCGTTGTTTATGATCTTACCTGTAAGTTGTATGCACATGTCGCTGTCCGGAACCAATGGCCCCGAAGTGACAGAAATCGGGACAACCGGAGGGGATGGTAGTGATGTGAGGATCACATGTGTTCACGGAGTGTTAATGCTTTGCTCCGGTACTCTATTAAAAGGAGTACCTTAATATCCAGTAGTTTCCCTAGAGGCCCGGCTGCCACCGGCTGGTAGGACAGAAGATGTTGTGCAAGTTTCTCATTGCGAGCACGTACGACTAAATATGGAACACATGCCTATTGATTGATTAGTACTTGGATACCGTTTTATTATTATCTGCAAATGCCCCTGCTTTGATTGTTACATGAGTTTCTCTCATCCATGCAACGCCCGTTAAATCCGTCCCTATGCCTACAGTATTTTAATCCTGCTGTTTACTATAATCACTACTGCTGTCTTTATTTCACCGCTGCTGTTATTTCACTATTTCCACTGCCATAAAACTGTTACTACTGATAAACTCTTGCGAGCAAGTCTGTTTCCAGGTGCAGCTGAATTGACAACTCCGCTGTTAAGGCTTACAAGTATTCTTTGTCTCCCCTTGTGTCGAATAAATTGGGTAATACTTCCCTCGAAGACTGTTGCGATCCCCTATACTTGTGGGTCAGCAGGGGCGTCGGGGGCAGCGGTGGCAGCCCGCCTGGCTGCGACGGCTGCCCGAACGAGTAGGGCCCGTAGGGCTGCATGTACGGCGGCGGCGCGACGAAGAACGCCTGGTGGGAGGGTGGCCGCGGGCCGAAGACACCGGGGGCGGGCGCGCGGGGGACCGGCATGGAGTAGGCATGCACGACGCCGGTCCAGGGGTTCTGCCCAGCGTACCAGGGGGGCGGCTGGAAGAACTGCTGCTACGGACGGGCAGCGCCACCCGTAGGCTGCTGCTGCGCCTGGGGCTGCTGCTGCTGTTGCTGGCGCCCGCCGCGACGACCCCCGCGGCGACGGTTGTTGGTGTTGACGGGTTGAGCCGGTGGCGGGGGTGGCGGCGCCTGCTGGTAGGCCGGCGTGTGGGGGAAGCCGGGCGGAGAGAGAGCGACGAGGGGCGCCGGTCCGGCGCGGGTGCCGGTGGTGAGGGCGGTGTGCGTCGCGCGAGCCCGCACCATCCGCAGCCGGCGCTCCTCGAGCTTGAGGTACGCCACGACCTTGGGGAAGGTGGGGTCCGGGAGGAGGGTGAGGTTGGAGGCGGCATTCCCGTAGTCCTCGTGCAGGCCGACGGTGAAGGTGGTGATGAGCAGCTCGTCGCCGATGGGCTCGCCGAGATCGCGGAGCTCGTCCGCAATCTTTTTGAGGCGCATGCAGTAGTCGTTGATGGAGGAGTCGAGCTGGTGGCACCCGTAGAACTCGCCATGAAGGAGGACCTTGCACTGAAGCTTGTTGTCGGTGAAGAGAGCGTTGAGCTTGGTCCAGACGGCGGGGGCGTCGTCCTCGTCGGCCACCACCGTGTGGAAGAGGTCGGTGGAGATGGTGAGGTAGAACCAACGGATGATGGTGGCGTCGATGATCATCCACTCCTCGTCGTTGACCATGAGACGGGAGTCCACGGAGCCGTCGACGTGGCTGTGAAGAAGAAACTCGCGAAAAACGAGGGAGAAGTACCGCTTCCAAGGAGAGTAGGACGCGGTGGTCTGGCTGAGGGCTACCGAGACGCGATCGGCGATGTTGAGATCGCGGATGAGGGCCATGTCCGGGCCGGCAAAGGGGTTGCTGCCGGAGGAGAGGGAGGAGGCCGGGGACTGCATGGCGGCGTCGAGGTGGAGAGGCGCGCGGCGGGGCGGCGACTCGAGGGGAGGCGGCGGCGGCGCAGGGGAGAGCACGGCGGCGGCTAGGTTAGGAGTTCGTGGGAGGAATCTGATACCATGTAGAAGACTAGGGTTTTGGGTGCAAGCGGAAATACATTGATCGGTGCACCTTGGCACGTATATATGGTTACATGATGCGGGCCTCTACCTCAACTATACAAGAAACTAGGAGGTGGGCCGAGTACACAATATACACGTACACAATATATTCAACACTGAACATGAATAACGATACCAATCCTTTGCACGGGCGGACTTCGCATCCCAGGAGCCAGCATCAAGGCTCACATCCATTCCGCTGCCTGCACTGGCGGACTTCGCAACTCAGGCTTTACTGCGTCAGAAAGAACATGCTGGTTTCAAAGAGAGAAATATAATAGAACTGAGTCTTGAAGGAAATCCAGGTACTTGTAGAGGAGGAAGGTGTAAAGTCAAGAAGTTTGCTGAAGTTGGTCCAATTGCGCGTTTAAGAAAGCAGTTAAGAAGTTTGCTGAAGTTGGTCCAATCATATATATGCACTATGGATCATTGGTAGTTCAACTTCTTCTATAAAAAGGGAGTGAAATGATACCAAAACGATAAAATATCGGGTAGTATTCAGGTGGTTCTAGGGTGCCAACATTGTGCATCATTTTCGTCCCAGCGGTAGATAATAGGCATAGGCATTGGAGGCACCTGGAAATAACTTACTCCCAGTTTTTGAAATGCCCTTTAGCCGGCAGGTTTAGCATGAGCTGAGCTCCTTCGAACTGGTCGAGAGACACGGCGTACTTGTGCTAACCTTATAGAGAGCGGTACGTAGGAAGCACGCGAGCGAAGGCCCGCTACAATTGTAGACGTCAACTCTTCACCTTTTATAAAAACATCCCGTTCTTCAGTTAGGCAAGATGATTATGGTTCTACACCGGGAAATAGTGAGTTAGCATCATGACATTGCACACCCACACCTCTTTTGACCTTTTCTTTTTCATATCTCTCAAACTATATAATATGTCAATTTGAAACTTTGCAAGTCACTGAAAAATAAAACCTAGAATGTGGAAAGAATATTTCAGAATTTTATTGTGCAGTTTAATTTTTTAAAATATTTAAAATCAAAACAACAAAAATAAGTTTTTTTTTAATTTCATCAAAATCTGAACTATTTTTCCACGTACTAGTTATTATGATTAATTCACTGATCTGCAACGTTTGAAGTTCAAAGATTGTATGATGTAAAATATTTAAAAAAGGAAATTATTTGAGAGAAAAAAAAGAGCTAGTGTGGATCTTTGATGCACTATGAAGTATGAACACGCCATATATAGGTGTGAAGTGAGCACCTGTTAGAAAGTCGTCTCTCTACACACCCCGCTATTTAGGTTTCCTGTCAAACACATAGACATTGAACCATTGAGAAATCAATTTTATCAATGTTCCTCGTCTTTGCTTCGTCTCTTAATTACCTTATATATGGAGGATGTCCCTCACATCCTGGGTGCTAGGCCTTGAAACAAAACTTGAAGCCTGCAAGCTAAACTTGTAACTCAAGGCCATGGGTCCTTCTCCTCGCACACCCCGCCGGCGAGGCCATGGGTTCCCTCATCTTCTGTTTGTCGCTCCGGCGATGAGAGGGTGGTGGAACCCGGCTATCCGCTGTAGCTGCTCTGTTAGGGCTAGGGTTTGTATGTCCCATGCTGGTGGTTCCATGGTGACAGCTTAGGCGGTTGTTGGAATAAATTTCTCTGGTCCCAGCTCCATCGCCGCACCGTTCCCAACGACAAGGTGGAGGGAATCGTTTGATTTCTTTTCTATCCCTCCGATGGTGTGGTGGATCTGTTGTATTTATCCATGGTAACACATGATTAAAAGTTTTACGTAGCTCAACCGTTACATTATTAACTTGACCATCAACAGGAAGCATGTTTATATATAATCCTAGTAGTAATGATTTGTATTTAAAAAAAAACAACGTTCTCTCTGTAATAGAGGACTTGGCTACTCCCTCGGTTCCATAATTCTTGTCGCGGATTTGGATGTATCTTTCACAAAATATGTACAGATATATCTAAATTCGCGACAAGAATTATGGAATGGAGGAAGTACTTGTTTACGAGGTAACTAATGAATGCATGCATAAACTTTCACAAGATATGAGTTACAGTAGTACAAATCTAGTAAACAAAGCTATTGCAATGTGATGATCACTTGACCTAGTTGAAATTGGGAGGGCAGAACTAAAAATGAAGATATGATATATCGTCATGGACACTGATGTACAAATACATGCCATTTGATCACTGCTGTTAATAAAAAGTGATCGATATTATTGCAAGTCATAAAGACCATGGTGGTTTCAAAGACCGAAAATAGAGTAGAACTATGATTTAAAGGAAAGCAGGTACTTCTAGTTATAGAGGTCGAAGGTGTGAAGTCAAAATGTTCACAAGCATGTCCTAGTGCACTTAAGAAGTAGGAAAAGTTCACGTGGGCCAATCACGACACGCGTCATGGAATTGGTAGATCGAACTCTTCTATAAAAAAGGATGGATATGATACCAAAGATATGAGAGATCTGGTTCTAGGTGCCATATTATGCATCGGTTTCATCTCGCTCTAGATTATAGGCATTGGAGGCACTGGGAATTTATTACCACGAGTTGTTACGGAGGACTAAAACTCTCGTGCTAAACTTGAGCAACCCTGCTTCGTGAAAGTCGAGCTCCTTCCGACATGTACACAGCTTCTAAATCTACTGCTACCATTTAAAAGAGTCGTGGACATGGCATCCTAGGCCCCCTGCCGACATCAATCTGCAGATCAGTCGCGGTGGCACACTGGCACCTAGGGAGTCCATTTGGTCTCAATAGTTGCGACGCAAGCCGGCACACCTTGCTTCAGCACCAGAGTAACCGATGCTTTGCCTTCGAGAGCAACTCCGTGAGCGTTCAAAACTCAGTTTGGGTGATTCCCCAAGTAATCAATAGAAGCAGACACCAACGTCGTTCCACCATTGCGCAGAATACTGTTCCTATAATGCAACCATTCCAAACGCTCTAGTCCCTGTTAAGATCAACAGACACTAGTAGCCTCTTGCAACATTAGCCATATGTGTACCCGGGGAAAAAAACGTTGGCCAAGCGCAGTCTATTAGTAGTGTTAACTCCAGTCCCAAAAGTGTGAGAACCAACCATAGCTGTAGGAGGACCTTATTTATTGAGTATATACTATGGCAATCCCGATTTTTGCTCCAGTGCCCCCCAGCAACCGACGAGCATCACAAAATCCATCAATTCCGCTCATATCTCCATTTGGCAACGGGGACACTAACCGCTGGGTATTGTTCAACCATAACCATCCCCATGTTATAAAATTTTTCCCATCCCCATCCCCATTAACTGTCCCGGGGATAACCTCTATACCATCCCCATCACCATCGGGTTAACGGATAATCAGCGGTTACCCATCCCCAACATCGTCACTTAGACAAAAGAAAAATTTAACAGCATTTCTCTAGTAACTTAGCTATATAAGTTGACAGCAAATCAATATATGTTCACAGGTTACATCCATAGATACTATAGGTTCAAATAGACATAACAGGACAGCACATAGATTCATGTGATCAGGTCCAATGTCAACACACAAATGGTAGCAGTTTGTCCAACACACAAACGGTGGCAGTTTAAGTTAAGCCATTACATCTCCATACATCACACATGTGCACAATTCCCAAATGCTCACAGGCCATAACAATATAAAATTCAGACAAACATAACATGAAGATAAATTGTTGTCTTCAAAACTCCAAGCTTCATCAGTGCTGACTTGAATAAGCTTTGAAGTCGAGGCTGCGACTCATAACCAGCACGGAAATGTCAGTCCAACACTACAGCTTCAGGCCCTGCACAAATTTAAAATATTTGACCAAAAGCTCGTTCTATGCAAAGATAACCAGAGATTCGAGATAGATGCTAACCTCTAACCCTTCCTCAATGTCTTCAAGAACACTCCAGAAGCTAGCTTCTTGCCCATTGTCATCATCTACAAGCAAAAACAATTACAGCAATTTAGAAATGAAAGATAACAAGGAATATAATTAGAGTTGTAATGTTCAATGCATGTACCTTTGTATCTATTTCTAATCCAGTCCTGTGAACACATTAGAGCTTCCAACAAATCAGAGGTAAGTCGGCTGCGATGTTCACTTAGTACTCTCCCACTTGTAGAGAATGCTGATTCTGAAGCAACCGTGCTGATTGGAATGGCATAGATGTCGTGTGCAACCAATCTCAGAGTTGGGTACCTTGTTCCAGCAACCTTCCACCAGTCTAGGACATTGAAATTCTTTGTATCTAGTGGAACATAATCATCCTCCAAATACTTATCCAACTCAGAGAATAACCTTCTTGTTGCTGGCCTTCTTTTAGCCACACGTGCACTAAATATTGACATAAGTTCTGCTGGTACTTCTTCCACAGTTTTTGATGTTTCTGGAGTATCTTCATCAACATGGTATTCCTCCAGCAATTTGGTTAATAGATCGATGACTTCTCTAACATAGATATCACTCTCATCCTCAGAAACACCATGAAGCATCGCAAAGCAAGTGTTTAACATGTCATCTTTGTATCTAGGATCTAGAAGTGTAGCAATTCCCATCAGACCTTGTATGTCAGTCCAGTACTTGTCAAATTTTAGAGTCATTGCTTCTGTCATGTTCCTTATAATTTCATTGCTAGAATTGGACCACTTTCTCATGTTTGCTTTGATTTCACATATTTGAGGGAAGTAAATGTTGGCAGTAACATAATTTGTTCCAGAAAACAGCTCAGTAATCTTGAAGAACAACCTCAGCCTCTCTACATTTAAGACACTTCGCTTTGATTTGGCCATCAGCCAATTTAACACGCTTGTAGGAAAGCCAAGCCTTTGAAGTCAGCTTCCTTTTTGACCGAACAGAGCCATCTTCATTCACCTCTTCATCATCAGAGATTTCAATCTCCTCTCTCTCGATGTTCAGAATTATTGGTGAACCAACAGGTTGTGAAGATG
The DNA here is from genome assembly GCA_030979885.1 of Lolium multiflorum. NCBI lineage: Eukaryota > Viridiplantae > Streptophyta > Magnoliopsida > Poales > Poaceae > Lolium > Lolium multiflorum. Next base: position 174,644,482 of record CM061747.1, on the reverse strand, counting down.
ATCCTGCTGGACTGCTGCTCCCAGCCCGAGGACTAGAAGTCATCTCTCTGTGCAACAAAACCAAGAAGATGAAGTCATAATCCAGCAGCATATGTCTATAGGAACATCCAGCACATGAATAATAAGCACATACAGTAGATAGAAAAATAAAATTGTTCTATATATGAATGCTTGGCTTGCATGTTTCATATTTGTCTAACTAAGGTGGGCGGTACTAAGTACTTACATAAACATGGAATTCCTGGAAGCTAAATTGGAGCTAACTATTTGTTAAGAGGGGCTACGGGCTTGAGCTAACTGCGTCTGCGTGGGATGAAGAGGAGGCGGTGGAAGTGGGCGCGCGGTGGCTACGAGGTGCGGCGGTGGAAGTGCGACTGTGTGGGATGGAGACGGGCGGGGCGGCGGGCACCTCCACAGGACGGGCGGGGCTGCGGGCGGACTCGTGGACTCGTGCAGTCGTGCGGTCGTGCCTGTGTCGGGGAGACGGGGACTCGTGGACTCGTGGGCTCGTGCTCGTGGCGTGGAGTAGGTTCCCGACGGTGTACGGCTCCGCTCGCTAGGATCGAATCGAGATCGGGCTCGCTAGGGTTTGCGGGTTGGTGTGCTGCTGCGGCGGCTGAAAAGAGGGGCGGAGGGCGATGCGCTAGGATTTTAGGGCTTTCCTCTTGCTGGCTGGCTGCTTATATATGTGCTCTAATATGATGGCTCCACATTTCATAGTATTATCGGGGAATTCACCGCTGGGTAGTGGTCAGCCGTATCCATCCCCGCTTATCCAATGGTTAGTGATTTAGCTCTGATAACATCCCCGCGGGGATCAAATCGCTACCATAACCGTCCCCTAATAGGTGAATTAACCACCGGGGAACAGGGCACCATTGACAAATTGAGTCATATCTAGCTCTATGGACCAAAGCGAGGGGCGAAACTCGTTGGGCCAGCTCCGTGCGGTAGAAACATGAGCTTCAAGCCCATTTTGGCCAGATGGAGTCTCGTAGAAATGTGAGTTTTGCCTGGTCGGGTTTGTCTTTTTTTTTTGTCAGACAGAGCGAACGGAGGTTGGGTCGTATTGGGACGCCACGAACCGGAGCCTCAGTGTAGAGGTCACACGTGGCAGCAGGGACCTCATGGGGACGGTGGGAGGCTCCTCGATACGGCGTCAAGATGCAAGCGGGCGCGACGTGCTCATGGCTTCGGTTGCGACCAGGTGTGGTGCAATGGTTTATTCCCGCAACTGCAAGCTCTGGCTGCGGAGGCAGGGTTGATTTGTTCGTCTAAGAAAGGCGGCTGGGACGTCTTGGTGGCGACAAAAAGCTTCTGGCGGTGGCAGCAAGCTACATAATGATTTACGGGGAGGCGAGAACGAATTGGACAAGTTCGAATCCGGTGGAAGGTATGTCTATTCGTTCGTCGGCGGCCTCAATTCGGTAGCGGACGACATGAATCGTGCTTCGGTAAAGTTAAATCGGGGAAGAGTTTGGGCGCTGGTAAACATGCCCAGGAGAGGAGGGTATATATATGCTTCGGCCGAAGCCTACCGGCGATGGGCCTCACTCCGCTCGTTAGAAGTTAGCCTCCCTTTAATATATGAATTTGGATTACAATACAATAAACTTCACCTTGAAACAAATTCCATCTTGTAGCATGAACTTCAACAATCTCCTAAACAACAAAGAAAAAACACTTGCTGACGCCAACATCCACTTAGGCTAAGCAGTTATACCAACCAAGCTCGAGCAAAGCTCAAACTTGGCAACATGAACTGGCTTTGTCATCATATCAGCAGGATTATCATAAGTACTTATCTTGCATACCTTCAGTTTACCTTGAGCAACAATGTCGTGACCATAATGGTACTTGACATCAATGTGTGCTTTGTCCTCTCATGATCTTTAGTATGGTATATGGCACTTTGACTGTCACAAAACAAGTTAATGCAAGAATCATCTCCACAAAGCTCAGCATATAAACCTTTCAACCAAACAGATTCTTTGAAAGCTTCAACAATAGCCATATACTCGGCTTCGGTTGTAGATTGGGAAACAACAGGCTGGAACGTTGCTTTCCAACTCACAACGCATCCACGAACAGTGAACACATAACATGTGAGGGACCTTTTCTTATCGAAGTCGACAGCAAAATCTGAATCCACATAACCAGCGAGTCCCTCACAGGTCTTGCCAAACGCCGTGGGTTATCTTATATTCCGAGTAACCCTAGCCGGTGGCATACAAGAGGTATATATAGGCAGAGGTATATCTTCTCAAAAAAAAAGGCAGAGGTATATATATACGCTTCGGCCCAAGCCTACCGGCGACGGGCCTCGCTCCGTTCGTCACAAGTTAGTCTCCCTTTAGTATATGAATTTGGATCACAATATAACATATACACCTAGTAGGTCGCCATCCACCTTGCTTGAAGATACCCACGTAGACGTCTTCAGGCTGATGCACCTAGAATCCATAAACGCCCGTTGCGTTTTCGACAAAAGGAAATATGATTCATGGAAAGATCATTCACCAGTAAATAATTAATGGTTTTATATTTGTTAAAGATAATATCATTTCTGCATGTCTGTTAATGCAAACCCTATAAGTCCCTAATTAAATCTATGCTTGCTGGTTTTCTTTTGAACCCCATTCAACCTACATCCAAACATATTTATAACATTCGGTAGTGGGTGAGGTGAACTCCAGGCTGGTTTCATCAATGTGCCTAAAAATTGATCGACATTATTCTAAGTCACAAAGACCATGCTGATTTCAAAGATAGAAAATCGAGTAGAAGTGCGATTTAAAGGAAAGCAGGTATTTATAGAGGTCGAAGGTGTTGATGTAAAAATTTCATAAGTATGTCCAACTGAATTTAAGAAGTATGAAACAGTTCACGTGGGCCAAGACGCACTATGGAATTGATAGTTCAAACTCTTCTATAAAAAGGACATAGGTGATACCGAAGAGATGAGAGATCTGGTTGTAGGTGCCATGTTATGCAGAGTTTTCATTTCGCTGTAGATTCTACTTATAGTCCTACTCCAATTCCTAGAATCTAGCTACTTCAATGTGATTTGAAGGAAAGCAGGTACTTATAGAGGTTGAAGGTGTGAAGTCAAAATTTTCGAAAGTACGTCCAACTGAATTTAAAAGTAGGAAAAAGTTCACGTGAGCCAAACACGTACCATGAAATTGGTACACCAAATTCTTCTATAAAAAAGATGTAGATTTTTTTGAGGGAATGGTTCTAGGTGCCATATTACGCTGACGTTTCATCACTATGTTGATTCTAGGCATTGGAGGCACTAGGAATGTATTTACTACGACAAGTTGCCATGTTCAAGAACTCGTGTGCTAAACTTGAGCAACCTTGTTTCCTAAAAGGCGAATTCCTTCCGATATGTCCAGAGCTTCTACTTCTGCTACTTTTGGAGAGAGTGGCGGAAATAGTGAGACGGAAAACCAGAAAATGCCACTTGGATTGTGCATAACGATGGTGAATCTCGCAACTGCAGACTTGACATCCTAGACCCCGAGCCGACGCTGATGTCCATATCAGTCGCGGTGGCACCTGGGTGAGGTCTTCCATTTGATCTCTATAGTTGCATGCACGCCAGCGATCCTTGCTTCAGCACCGGAGTAACTGAGAGCAACTCTGTGAGCGTTCAAAACTCAGTTCGGGTGATTGACCAAGTAATCAATAGAAATAGCCACCAACGTTATTGCACCTCTCTGCAGAATACTGTTCCTATAGTGCAACCATGCCAAACGCTATAGTCCCGCTATAGAAACCCAAATTCATTTGGTGCACGGTAGAAGTGTAAAATGAACCTTGATATTAATGTGAATACGAGGAAGGTGTGAAGTCAATGAGTATGCAAATTTGTTCAATTTTGTCCAATTGCATTTTTAGGAAGGTATGAGAAAGCTCACGTGGGCCAAGCATGTATGATGGAATTGGTAGACCGGCCTCTTCTATAAAAATGTGGAGATGATGCTGAAGAGTTCAGAAATCCGGTAGCAACCAGGCGGTTCTCGGCACCACATTATGTATTGTTTTCCACTTGCTGTAGATAGTAGTAGGCATTGGAGGTGCTCGGAATATATTTACTCCTGCGTGGCCAATTTCCCTTGAGAAGGCTGGCTTAGTACAAGCCGAGCCGCTTTGAACAGGTGCATAGATTTGGACTACTCGTGGAATCCTTATAGAGATCGGCAGGAATTTCCCAGCAGAAAACAAGAAAATGCCACCTGATCACGAGTAGCTATTCCAGTCCATGCACCCTGGCCGAGTTCGCTTCCCAGCTAGCATACGTGTCCACTCCCACTCCTCAGGGCGCCCCAGCAAAGCAAGGGTTGGTAGTGCCCATTCCGACTCCCTCGTGCACATGATCGCTACACCAACGGAGTAACCGAAGGTTTACCTTGCTGTCTTCCTGATCAGCTCTGCAGTCAGCGTTATTCACGGAGTTTCAAGACTGCTCTGACATACTTGTCAGCAGTTCAAGGAACCGACAGGAGCAGCCACCAATGCCACTACTGACGCAGAGGCTGATAAAGCCTCTTCTAGCATCGAAACTTTAACTCCGATCTAGCTGAGATGAGCTGAGCGCCTCAAAAGAGTGAGAATTAAGCATAGTTGCAGCTAACACGGAGTACTGTGATACCAGCAAGGAGGCGAACGGTGATTACAAGTACACTCCGTTCTTCACATTCTGCAAAACATCCCGTTCTTGTGCTAGGCAAGATCATCATAAAGTTCTACACTTCGTTCTTTAGACTAATTTTGTCGGTGTGCCTCCACATCTTTGCTTCATCTCCTGTTAGTTAGAGCATCTCCACTCGTTTGCCCTCCCCACGTCGAAATCTGGGAAAATTTACGCCGGAGGACGTAAATTTGGCGTGGGGAGGAGTAGTTTCCCAGCCGCGTTCTCAGGCGAAGACGGCGATCTAAATTTAAAAAACGGAAACTTGACAAACTACGGCTAAAAACGGTTGAATTCAGACTAAATTTAATGATATTTACTATATAGATGGCGAAGTTCATACATAGAGGCCGAATTCGACTATATTTCAAATTCGGCTAGGGGAATACAACTGTAAATATTAAAACACGGCGCTCTACATGCCGAAATGGCGGTAGAACACCGTGTAGTCCATGTCGCCGTCGCCGCCATCGTCGTCGGAGCCGTCGTCGTCGAACTGCGGCGGCGCGGAAGCCGCCTGGCTGCTGCCTTGGTCGGCGTCTCCCCACCGGCGACTGGTGCGAGGCGGGGACGGCGACGGCTTGTACAAATCGTCGTTGGAGGATTCGAGGTCGACGACGGGGATGGCGGCGCCGGATGGAGGAGTCGCAGGCCGGCGGTAGCGAGCGACGTCCTCGAGGAGCCTCGCCTGCCGCTCCGCCTCCTCCTTCTCCCACTGCTCCCTCGACCAGGCGCAGGCCTGGTCGAGTGGCATGGCGTTCTCAGCGGGGACGAGGTCCTGGAGGGACCTCGCGATGACGGCCTCGAGGATGGCGGCGTCCTCGGCGCGTTCGGCCTCCTCCACCTTCACCTTCGCCGGCTTGCGCTTCCGCTCGCCGGAGGTGTCGTGCTCGCGCTTGGGGCGGAGCCGTCCTTGTGCCGTCGACGGCTCGCGGATGACGATGCCGCCGCCGCGCGCGCGGTTGCTCGACGGGGAAGCCGGCTCCTTTTTCACCGGCGCCAAGGATGGCGCCGACCTGGCGAGCGACCTTGACGTCGATCCGGAAGACGACGAGCTGGCAGCCATGCGCCGTGGCTGCCAGCTGTTTCCCCGGCGGTGGCTGGCCGATGCCCTCGATGGAGGGGGCATCGTCAGCGCCGGGGAGTTGCCGCCCTCGATGTGCTCGAGGACGTTATGGAGCGTCCTATTCGGCGCGCTCCACCATCGTCGGCGACCCGCGGCGTTGTTGCGCGCAGGCGGAGGCGGCGAGCCGTCGTAGGACGCCAGCTCCCACTCCCACCGCCGGAGGAAGAAGGAGTTCCACCGCGTGTAGTTTTCGGGGTGGTGGCGCGGGTCGGCGCGCTCTTCATCCGTTATCGCCATCCGAGCCTCCTCGATGGCGACGTCGAGGGCGTGGCCCTGGGTCGGCGGCGGGATTGGTACGCCGCCAGCGCTTAGCCGCCACCCGCCGCCGGGAGGCCTCGTGTCCGACGGGCAGGGTACCCCGCCTGGTGGAGGAGGTGCCCCTCCCACGCGTGGAGCGACCGGCGGGGGAAGCCGTTGTTGGCTGCGCCGTCTTCGTCGTTGAACGCCATGGATCGGATCGGGAGAGTGGAGCGGGGATGCGCGTCGCGGCGAGCGGAGCGGGGTATACAGGCGCGGCTGGTGCCGGCAATTAATGTCGCGTGGAATGCGACGCGTCCGCGGCGAGCTGACCGGCGGCCGCCTTTACTGCGCGTGGAAGACGATGCGTGTGCGGAAGACGATGCGCGTGTCGCTGACCGGTCGGGGCAACCTCTGCGGCGAAGACGAAACGAAAGCGTGGGAGAGATTTCTCGGCGTTTCGCGCGCTTTTGCTTCGTCCGGAGTCCCCGAGCGCTCCCCGGTAGACCGGGGTTGGCGTGGGCTCGCCGGATGGATGAAAGCCCAAATCCGACGAAAAACGAGGAACCGGGGGCGCGGCTGGGCCATTTTCGCCGTCCAGATGAAAAAATGGCACACCGAGACCTGTTCGGGGAGACGAGTGGAGATGTTCTTACTACTTACTACCTCCAGTCCATAATAATCAACGCGGACACAGCTAATCAATATGCATACCAGTGAACAACTCTGCGTCAATCAAAAACGACCCGGAGGGAGTATCTCCTATCAGACACCCGTTGTGGCTGATCTTAGCCTTTTTGTTTGGAAGCATGTTATCACCGGGCTTCTCCAAATTAGCTTGTTCAGGGCAAGCTTCATTCACTAGCCAACTTAATTAAAAGTTCAATTGATGAAAAAAAACGTTATATCAACACCACTTCTTGCGTGAAAGTTGAGAAGAGAAGAGAAGTTCAACATGGCAAAGGGCTTTCACATGGACGGAGGGTGCACCAGCAATATTTATGCCACATAAGACCGGAAGTCAAGACCTTAGCTCTAATATAATATTGAGCTTCATGCACTAGCCAACGCAATCAAAAGTCTAGACCGATAGAAAAAAGCTAGGCAATCCACTTGACATTTGCTTCATTGTCCCCCTCTCTAAACTTTAGTCTTTGTGGATAGCTAACCCCTCAAATTTCAAAACCATCTAATTCACCCCAAACTCTTTCGGTGGAGACTTGTCTGAGTCGCGTGTACACTAAGCAAACTTGCCACAAGCCCACAATACATCACGTATAAATCTACCAAGCTAGCAACCAGCTTGATACATCACGTAGTTTGTTTTGGCAAGAGTAAAGTTTGAAATAAACCTTAAACTTGTAGAGGGTGTCTAGATCAAACCCTGAACTCCCGATCCCGAAAATCGGTACTCTCAACTCATGATTTCCGGTCGATACTTGCCTAGACCTCTTTTGTGGATGGTTTCGCTGACGTGGCAATGGTCAAACACCGGATTGTTGATTACTCTTTGACTATACATTTTTTGTACCGTACTCGTCGACATGCTGCGAAACACCAGCTCACCGCACCGGCGACACTGCTGTTCGGGATGGGATGCGCAAAGCAGGGCATGCCTAGTGTGGACGGGGTGCTGCATGAGCAGCCGCTGCGCAGGATAGAGCCACAGAGGATGCAGCTGACGATGTCGTTACTGCTTTGGATGCGAACCCCGCCGCCGCTCCAGATGGGAGGCGAAGCCGAGGCTGGAAGGAAGATTGGCGCTGCACGGGGCAGAGGACGAGCTGCCGCTACTGCTCGGTAGAGACTAGGGAGCGCCATCGCCAAACGGGGGTAGTGCGGGATGCCGGGATGGCGGCGTCGCCCCAACTGCCGCTTTTGCTACTGATTGAGATTGGAACCGCACGACCACTGCTCGGGAGAGGGGCGCCTAGCTCCGCGCGGCAGCTAAGATCGAGGTCGCCACCACTACTCAGGAGACGGGTGACATAGGCATCCCCAATGGGCCTGCCAAAGATGGTACCCGGGGTTTACTCAAGGCCCAAGACTCGAAGAATAAGAAGACCTGGAAGCCCATTTAGTATTAAGGAAAGATAGTTTGTATTAGGAAAGATAGAGTTTTGTAATCTTACGGGTTGAGTACGAAACCCTCCCGAACTCTGTAACTTGTGTATTACGAAACCCTCGGCTCCACCTCCTATATAAGGGGGAGTCGAGGGACAAAGAAAGGATCGAATCTACTGTCAACATAACCCTAGTTTTCATAATCGTCGAGTACTTTTCGCCCAAACCTTCGAGATCTACTTGCCCTCTACTTCTAGCAAAACCCTAGTCTACAATTTGTAGGCATTGACAAGTTAATCCTTTGTCAATTGGCGCCGTCTGTGGGGATTAGAGGTTGCAAGGAGCTGATCTCGATGGCACGTTCAAGATCGTCGACTTCGTCGATGGCAAGCAACGCGATGGATCGAGGTAATGATGACCCACAAGTATAGGGGGTGTATCGTAGTATCTTCGATAAGTAAGAATGTCGATCCCAACGAGGAGCAGAAGGTGTTGGCAGCAGTTTCGATGAAGGTTTCACTGTAAATGCTCACAGACAAGTATTCAGGGGGTTTTGATATTGCAGATAAATAAAGTACAAGTAAATAAAATGCGAGAGAAATAATTGCAGCGAGTGGCCCAATCCTTTTTAGCACAAAGGACAAGCCGGTTTGATTACTTATAATGACCAAACGTTCCTGAGGACACATGGAGATTTTAGTCTAGTGCTTTCGCTACATACAGCTGATTAATCTTCATTGTTTTGATAAGTGTCGTGTGGGTGAACCTATGCTAATGCACCGCCCTTCCTAGGACTAATACATACTTGTGATTATACCCCTTGCAAGCATCCGCAACTACAAGAAAGTAATTAAGATAAATCTAACCACAGCCTTAAACTCTGAGATCCTGCGATCCCTCCTGCATCGATATACTAACGGGGGCTCAGGTTTCTGTCACTCCGGCAACCCCGCAATTAGCAACCGAATACAAGATGCACTCCCCTAGGCCCATAAATGGTGAAGTGTCGTGTAGTCGACGTTCACACGACACCACTAGAAGAATGACACCACAACTTAAATATCATAACATTGAATATTACTCAACCATAATTCACTACTAGCATTTAGACTTCACCCATGTCCTCAAGAACTAAACGAACTACTCACGAGACATCATATGGAATACAATCAGAGGTGATATGATGATGAATAACAATGTGAACATAAACCTTGGTTCAATGGTTTCACTCAATAGCATCTACAACAAGTATAGAATAACACCGGGAGAGTTTCCCCTATCAAACAATCAAGATTTAACCCGAATTGCTACAGCGATGACGAGGTGCAGCGGTGGTGACGGCGGTGTAGATGGTGGAGATGATGATGATGATGATGGAGATGATGTCCCGCTCGATGACGATGGCGATGGCGTCGATTTCCCCCGCCGGAGAGCTCTTTTCTCTCTGGTGTTCTCCGCCCCGCAGAGGCGGCTGTAACCCTCCGTGAGGTCCTCTCTGTGGCTTAGGTTTTCGGGACGAAGGAGTACGCGAAGAAAAGGAGGCGAAAAGGGTCGTGGGCCCCCCAGAGCATAGGGTGGCGCGGCCAGGGCCTGCGCCGCGCCGCCCTATGGTCTGGGCCCACAGTGGCCCCTCTCTTCTTCCCCTTCCGGCTCCCTCCGTCATTTGGAAAAATAGGAATTTACGTGAAATTCCCTTCCACAGTTGATCTTCCGAAATATTGCGTTCGACGGTGCTTTTTCCCAGAATCCTGGCTCCGGTGCTTGATCCTCCAATGATGATGAAACATGCAAAATAGATGAAATAACATAAGTATTGTGTCCCAATATGAAATATATCAATGAATAACAGCAAATTATGATACAAAATAGTGATGCAAATTGGACGTATCAACTCCCCCAAGCTTAGACCTCGCTTGTCCCCAAGCGAAACTGAGCTCGATAAACGAGACCACATGTTTATGGAGTGAAGAGTCGATAAATAAAATACGGACAAGAAGCATCATATTCATTTACACAAGACATTCTAGTAAACAACTTCCTCATATAACTCATCTCGAAATAAGTAAAGAGAAATCACAAGTAAAGGTGCATAAGAAATCATAGTTAGTGATGGCAAACTTTGTTCTTGGTCAGAGAACTGCTAACGGATTGTACTTCTAAGCAAAGCTTTCATATTAGATTTTATAGCTGAGCCTTCATATTCAAGCATAACAATCTCTTCATAATCATTGATAACTTCAAGGTCATATTCATTCAGATAAAATTGGTACTAAACAAGAAAGTATAAAAGACATGATTAACTGAATCATAGCATAAATGATTGGTTCACAACAACTCAATTGCTTGCTTGAGATAGAGGGAAATAGGTTTACTGACTCAACATAAAAGTAAAAGACAGGCCCTTCGCAGAGGGAAGCAGGGATTAAATCATGTGCTAGAGCTTTTCAAGTTTTGAAATCATATAAAGAGCATAAAAGTAAGATTTTGAGCGGTGTTTGTTGTTGTCAACGAATGGTAGCGGGTACTCTAACCCCCTTGCCAAACGAACCTTCAAAGAGCGGCTCCCATGAGGGACGGTATCTCTACCAGCAAGGTAGATCATCCCCCTTCTCTTTTGTTTACACATGTATTTTAGTTTTATTATGGGTGACACTCCCCCAACCTTGGCTTTCTCAATCCATGGCTAACCGAATCCTCGGGTGCCTTCCAACATTCACATACCATGGAGGAGTGTCTATTGCAAAATTAAGTTGCTTACTGATGAATCAGAGCAAAACATGTGAAGAGAATTATTAATGAAAGTTATTAATTGGGGCTGGGAACCCCGTTGCCAGCTCTTATTGCAAAGTTATTGGATAAGCGGATGTGCCGCTAGTCCCTTAGTGAAAGTTCGCCCAACAAGATTGAAAGATAAAACACCACATACTTCCTCATGAGCTATAAAACATTGACACAAATAAGGAGTAGTAGTTTGAATAATTTAAAGGTAGCACATGAAGTATTTACTTGGAATGGCAGAAAATACCATGTAGTAGGTAGGTATGGTGGACACAAATGGCATAGGTTTGGTCTAAGGTTATGGATGTATGAGAAGCATTCCCTCTCGATACAGGTCTTTGGCTAGCAAGGTTTGATAGCAAGCATAAAGGTTGAGGGAAACAAACAAATATACATATGATAGAAACAATCATGCATCTTTCTCATAAGTACAAGCAATTTTAACTCTAGAATACTAAGCATAGAGATAATAGAGTAATGTATCTAAGTGTATTTCTCTCTTCTATTAAACATCAAGATGTTGTTGCTATTGACCAATGCTAAGTTTGCCAAAACCAAATAGATTTACTTGATGCTCCCAAAGTGATATCAATACTCATGTCAAGAGTAATCATATAATGGAGATTGCAAACTAAAATAAGGTGTGCAAAAAGTAAATGATAAGACTTCTCATTAATATTCCATAACGATAACTCACACCAACGGATACATAGATAACTAACTAAGAGAGATACTTCCACATTGCATACTATTCCATATAATAACTTCCCTACTCATGATATGACACTACTTGATAGTAAAAGATAAAGGTGGTGGTGATATGATACCGCGGCACTCCCCCAAGCTTGGAACAAACCAAGGGGATGCCAATACCGATGATGAATTACTCCTTCGGCGATGATGGTGAATCTTTGTCGTCATCAGACTTCCATGGAAGAGGCCCTCCATCAACAAAAGACATCTTGGTCTCCGGAAACCTGAAACTAGCAGCATGACTTATGCGCTTAAACCTGTTTTCATACTCACAGTTTTGATTATGAACATCATAGAGTTGAGCTTGGAGTTTGTTGGTGGTGTCGTGAAGTGAGAAGATATCGTCCCACAGCTTTGCAGTCTCCTTCTTGTGTCCATCAATGAGTTCAGACACAATCTTGTGAAAGATATCCACTTCACGCTCAGCCATCTTCTTGTAGTTGAAAACCTCTTGTTCCAGCTTCTCCATCCTGTCTTCCAAGCTCCCTTCTCCCTTAGGACCCTGGACATCTTTGATCTGCAATTCTCCACCCACGAGCTGCAACTCTTTGGGGTGCATCTTCAGCTCGTTCATGTACGGGTTGACGACGTCCTCAAAGAAGCTGTCCTTCTGAGTTCCCGACGAAGACATGATGGATCTAGATCCGAAGCAGATCCTGGCAGAAAACAGCTCGAAACAAAACACGACGAGAAAACGATATTACGGACCTCCAGGGGTCCGGGGGATTATATAGCAAATATTTTTACGACAAAAGGAAGATTCCAGGTCGAAAACGAGTCGGAAAGGGGCAACGAGGCGGCCAGACCATAGGTCGCGCGGCCAGGGTGGGGCCCGCGCCGGCCTATGGTGGCACGCCCTCGCGCGTCTTTTCCACTCCGTTTCGATTCCGTAATTTTTCATATTTTCCAAAAACAGCAGAAATAATGTTCGGAAAGGTAAACGCGGACTTTTTATTACCTATACTGTTACCTATTCAAAGTCCAGTTCTGGCGGACTGTCAATTTGTCCTTTGATGAAAGCCTCCGGTGTTTCCACTTGAATAATATCAACATCAATATTATAAGAATCACCCGAGATATAATGCTTGAGTCTTTGTCCATTCACCACTTGTGTGGCATTGCCTTGGAGAGAGCTAATTTTAATTGCTCCTGAACGATACACCTCCTCAACAACATATGGTCCTTCCCACTTCGAGAGTAATTTCCCTGCAAAGAATCTGAGACGAGACCGATACAATAGAACTTGATCTCCAACATTAAATTCTCTTTTGATGATCCTTCTATCATGCCATTTCTTAACTTTTTCTTTAAAGAGTTTAGCATTTTCATAAGCTTCACTTCTCCATTCATCTAGAGAACTTAATTGCAACAACCTCTTATTACCGGCTAATTTAGGATCTTTATTTAGTTCTCTAACAGCCCAATAAGCTTTGTGCTCTAGTTCTAAAGGTAAATGACAAGCTTTTCCATAAACCATTTTATAAGGTGACATTCCCATAGGATTTTTATAAGCAGTTCTATAAGCCCATAGTGCTTCTTTCAATTTGCTAGGCCAATTCTTTCTAGATTTATTAACAGTCTTACCTAAGATAGCTTTAATCTCTCTATTTGATAATTCTACTTGACCACTAGTTTGAGGGTGATAAGCAGAAGCAATTCTATGATTAATACCATACTTAGCAAGAGTTTTTCTAAAACCTCCATGAATAAAATGAGAACCTCCATCAGTCATAATATATCTAGGTACTCCAAATCTAGGAAATATAATATCTACAAGCATTTTTATAGAGGTCTCACCATCAGCACTTTTTGTAGGTATAGCTTCTACCCATTTAGTAACATAATCAACAACGACAAGTATATGAGTGTTACCGTCTGAAGAAGGGAAAGGACCCATGAAGTCGAATCCCCAACAATCGAATGGTTCAATAACAAGAGTATAATTCATAGGCATTTCATTGCGTCTGGAGATATTACCAACTCTTTGACATTCATCACAAGATAAGATAAACTTCCTTGCATCTTTGAAGAGTGTTGGCCAATAAAAACCTGATTGTAGAACCTTTTGCGCGGTTCTATCTCCAGCGTGATGTCCTCCATAAACACTACCATGACATTTATTCAATATCTCCTGTTGTTCATATTCAGGAACACATCTTCGCATAATACCATCCACTCCTTCTTTATATAAGTGTGGGTCATCCCAAAAATAATGCCTCAAGTCATAAAAGAATTTCCTCCTTTGCTGAGCTGAAAAGGTTGGAGGCAAATACTTCGAAACAATAAAGTTAGCATAATCTGCATACCAAGGGCTCTCTCGCGAGCTCACCTTTATTACAGCCAATTGTTCATTTGGAAAACTATCATTAACAGGAACAGGATCATAAGCAATATTTTCCAATCTAGACAAATTATCAGCAACAGGATTATCAGCACCTTTCCTATCTATAATATGTAAATCAAATTCTTGCAACAGAAGTACCCATCTAATAAGCCTTGGCTTAGCATCTTTCTTTGTCATAAGGTATCTAATTGCAGCATGATCAGTATGAATTGTAACTTTCGAATCAACAATATAAGGTCTAAACTTATCACAAGCAAAGACTACAGCTAACAATTCCTTTTCAGTTGTAGCATAATTTCTTTGAGCAGCATCAAGAGTCTTACTAGCATAATGAATAACATTTAATTTTTTATCTACCCGCTGTCCAAGAACAGCGCCTACAGCAAAATCACTAGCATCACACATAATTTCAAAAGGCAAATTCCAATCAGGAGGTTCGACTACAGGAGCAGTTGTTAAGGCTTTCTTTAGAGTTTCAAAAGCTTCCTTACAATCATCATCAAAAACAAAAGGTACATCTTTTTGAAGAAGATTAGTAAGAGGCTTTGAAATTTTAGAGAAATCTTTAATAAATCTCCTATAAAACCCAGCATGACCAAGAACACTACGAATACCTTTAACATCCCTTGGATAGGGCATCTTCTCGATTGCTTCAACTTTAGCTCTATCAACTTCAATACCTCTCTCGGAAATTTTATGTCCCAATACAATTCCTTCATTAACCATAAAGTGGCATTTCTCCCAATTAAGAACAAGGTTAGTTTCCTCACATCTCTGCAAAACTTTATCGAGGTTTCGCAGCAATTATCAAAAGAATTCCCATAGACAGAAAAATCATCCATGAACACCTCTACAATACTTTCGCAAAAACCATGAAAAATAGCAGACATGCATCTTTGAAAAGTAGCAGGAGCATTACATAAACCAAAAGGCATACGCCTATAAGCATAAGTTCCATAAGGACAAGTAAAAGTGGTTTTCTCTTGATCTTTAGCTTTAACAGCAATTTGTGAAAACCCAGAATAACCATCAAGAAAGCAAAAATGAGTATTTTTAGATAACCTCTCTAACATTTGATCAATAAAGGGTAAAGGGTAATGATCTTTCTTAGTAACTTTATTAACTTTTCGAAAATCAATGCACATTCTATAACCTACAACTATTCTTTGAGGAATAAGCTCATCATTATCATTAGGCACAACAGTCATTCCTCCTTTCTTAGGAACACAATGAACAGGACTAACCCATCTACTATCAGCAATAGGATATATAATACCAGCTTCAAGGAGTTTTAATACCTCATTCCTTACCACTTCCTTCATCTTCGGAATTAGACGACGTTGATGTTCAACAACAGGCTTTGCATCATCTTCCATATTAATAGCATGTTGGCAAATAGAAGGAGAAATCCCTTTCAAATCATCAAGAGTATAGCCAATAGCTCCTCGGTGTTTCTTCAATATTTCCAATAACCTTTCTTCCTCAATTTCTGAAAGCTTAGAACTAATAATAACAGGATATATTTTCTTATCATCAATATGAGCATATTTAAGATTATCAGGTAAAGGCTTTAGATCAAAAACAGGATCTTCCTTTGGTGGCGGTGTTGTACCCAAATCTTCCACCGGTAAATCATGCTTGAGAATAGGTTGGCGACGAAAAATTTCCTCAAGCTCATCTCTTTCTTTCCTAAAAGCTTCACTTTCACTATTCTCCAAATGTTGCTGCAAAGGATTATTAGGAACAAGAACAATAGATGCACACTGCTCCATTTTAAAATCATTACTAGGCAAGTCAGCTTTATAAGGAGTTTTGGTAAATTTAGAAAAGTTAAATTCATAAGGTTCACCAGCAAATCTAGTCAAAATTTTCTCTTTCTTACAATCTATAATAGCTCCACAAGTATTTAGAAAAGGTCTACCAAAAATGATAGGACAATGATCACTAGCAGCAGAACCAAGTACCAAAAAGTCAGCAGGATATTTAATCTTACCACATAGAACTTCCACATCTCGAACAATACCAATTGGAGAAATAGTTTCTCTATTAGCCAGATGAATAACCACATCAATATCTTCAAGTTCACAAGAACCAATTTCGTGCATAATCTCCGTGTAAAGCTCATAAGGAATAGCACTAACACTTGCACCAATATCACATAAACCATAATAGCAATGATCACCAATTCTAACAGATAGCATAGGAACACTAACTTGTTTGGATTTATTAGGATGTGAAACAATATTAGAAGCATCTTCACAGAAAATAATATGACCATCCTCCACATTTTCAGTCACAAGATCTTTAACTATTGCAACAGCAGGTTCAATTTTAATTTGTTCTTCAGGTTCTTTAGGTTTCTTTTCACTTTTATTAACCGCACTAGATATGACAGAGTACTCCTTCATTTTAGCAGGGAAAGGAGTTTTTTCAATATAAGCTTCAGGAATAACATTATCAACAGTTTCAACCACTACACATTTGTTTACAGATGAATCAACTTTATCCTTATACGGTTCATGATACTTATCAAAATTCTTCTTAGGCAGTTCATAATGAGAGGCAAAAGCTCTATAAAGATTTGCAACAACTTGGGAATCAAGACCATATGTAGCACTCATATTACGAAATTTATCAGTATCCATAAAAGCTTCAATGCATTTATAATCATAAATTATACCTGATTCTCTATCTTTGTCGTTCTCCCATCCTTCAGTATTTTCTTGGATCCGATCAAGAAGGTCCCTTTTAAACTCTTCATTCTTGCGTGTAAATGATCCAGAACAAGAAGTATCCAGCAAGGTCTTGTCTTGAAAAGAAAGTCTTGCATAGAAATTATCAATAATAACATTACCAGGAAGCTCATGAATGGGGCATTTGAGCATTAAAGACTTCAATCTCCCCCAAGCTTGGGCGATACTCTCTCCATCATGAGGCCAGAAATTATATATGCGGTTCCGATCTTTGTGAATTTCACTTGGAGGATAAAATTTGGAATAAAATAAAGGCACAATGTCCTCCCAATCAATAGAATCACCATTCTTCAGCAATTTATACCAATGCGCCGCTTTACCAGACAGCGATATAGTGAATAGTTTCTTCCTAACTTCATTCATAGAAATACCTGCACATTTGAATAAACCGCATAATTCATGCAAAAACAGTAAATGATCACCAGGATGGACAGTTCCATCCCCTTCATAGCGGTTATCCATAACACGTTCAATAATTTTCATAGGTATTTTATATGGTACTACTTCCTCACCTGGCGCTTCATCCACTACCGTTGCAGTAGTAGTAGATTTCCCAAATAGAAATTGAAGAGAAGATCTCTCCATAATGATTTATAGCAGCAGGCAGAAATAAAATCAGCACAAACAGTAAAGGTTTTCCTTACCAATTCCACTTACCAATAGCGCTTCACTCCCCGGCAACGGCGCCAGAAAATAGTCTTGATGACCCACAAGTATAGGGGTGTATCGTAGTATCTTCGATAAGTAAGAATGTCGATCCCAACGAGGAGCAGAAGGTGTTGGCAGCAGTTTCGATGAAGGTTTCACTGTAAATGCTCACAGACAAGTATTCAGGGGGTTTTGATATTGCAGATAAATAAAGTACAAGTAAATAAAATGCGAGAGAAATAATTGCAGCGAGTGGCCCAATCCTTTTTAGCACAAAGGACAAGCCGGTTTGATTACTTATAATGACCAAACGTTCTGAGGACACATGGGGATTTTAGTCTAGTGCTTTCGCTACATACAGCTGATTAATCTTCATTGTTTTGATAAGTGTCGTGTGGGTGAACCTATGCTAATGCACCGCCCTTCCTAGGACTAATACATACTTGTGATTATACCCCTTGCAAGCATCCGCAACTACAAGAAAGTAATTAAGATAAATCTAACCACAGCCTTAAACTCTGAGATCCTGCGATCCCTCCTGCATCGATATACTAACGGGGCTCAGGTTTCTGTCACTCCGGCAACCCCGCAATTAGCAACCGAATACAAGATGCACTCCCCTAGGCCCATAAATGGTGAAGTGTCGTGTAGTCGACGTTCACACGACACCACTAGAAGAATGACACCACAACTTAAATATCATAACATTGAATATTACTCAACCATAATTCACTACTAGCATTTAGACTTCACCCATGTCCTCAAGAACTAAACGAACTACTCACGAGACATCATATGGAATACAATCAGAGGTGATATGATGATGAATAACAATCTGAACATAAACCTTGGTTCAATGGTTTCACTCAATAGCATCTACAACAAGTATAGAATAACACCGGGAGAGTTTCCCCTATCAAACAATCAAGATTTAACCCGAATTGCTACAGCTGAGGTGCAGCGGTGGTGATGGCGGTGTAGATGGTGGAGATGATGATGATGATGATGGAGATGATGTCCCGCTCGATGACGATGGCGATGGCGTCGATTTCCCCCTCCGGGAGGGAATTTCCCCGGCGGATTCCTGCCCGCCGGAGAGCTCTTTTCTCTCTGGTGTTCTCCGCCCCGCAGAGGCGGCTGTAACCCTCCGTGAGGTCCTCTCTGTGGCTTAGGTTTTCGGGACGAAGGAGTACGCGAAGAAAAGGAGGCGAAAAGGGTCGTGGGCCCCCCAGAGCATAGGGTGGCGCGGCCAGGGCCTGGGCCGCGCCGCCCTATGGTCTGGGCCCACAGTGGCCCCTCTCTTCTTCCCCTTCTGGCTCCCTCCGTCATTTGGAAAAATAGGAATTTACGTGAAATTCCCTTCCACAGTTGATCTTCCGAAATATTGCGTTCTGACGGTGCTTTTTCCAGCAGAATCCTGGCTCCGGTGCTTGATCCTCCAATGATGATGAAACATGCAAAATAGATGAAATAACATAAGTATTGTGTCCCAATATGAAATATATCAATGAATAACAGCAAATTATGATACAAAATAGTGATGCAAATTGGACGTATCAGGTAACAAGGGAAAAACTGATCTAGTCAATTTTATTCCTCACCCGCCCTCCCGTATGGATGCATGTGCCTATCTGGAGGAGCCCATCATCATGACGTTCGGAGAATTCCGATTTGGCGTCAACAAGGAAGGATCCTACCGTCTCGAAGTTCCGATCTCGTCGGAATTTTCAGCGGTCGATTCTAGCTTTTCGTCGAGTGACGAGGAGTTTTCGTCGCCACGCTTCATCGACAACAAGGCAAGCGGAAAGCTCGCCAAGATCTTCAGCAACACATCCTTCGAGTCGTCTGCGGACTCCTTTATAAGCAGCGACTACGACAGCGTCGACAGCTTCAACTTCATCGACAAATCTGCTGCCATCGGAAAGGTCTTCACCACTCTATATGATGGTGTCACCAATCCTGACAAAAATCAATACGCAAAATATCATCAGATCTATGCGATAGAAGAGGCAGGCCGATCAGAACCAGAAACGTCAGAGGCTTTCGATGATTTGGGAAATCCTTACATCGATCCCGCTGATCTCAGAAAAGGCCTAGGCACTAAATACGTCGGGTCCTCACCTCGAGAAAGAGTACAACTCCCGCAAGCAGCATGGGATAGGGCTGCAAGAGCCATGGATGGTTCAGAACCTATGACCACCACTGCTACTGCACAAGAATTACAAGCATATCAATATAGACTTGCTCGAGTAAGCAGAGAGTTGGAAAAACAGACAGCATCACTAAATAGAAGAAAAGAGGCAGCTTCCGCATCAAGCAGACGCCGAGCAGATTTAAGTCGACAATCAGGAACTTCGGGAGACAGTCACAGAGAAGCTCGGAGGAGAGCAATGTCTCGGCTGCAAAACATACCCGAAGCAGAGAGAGGAAACATAATTCAAAATCTCGACATGTCCTTTATGTCGATTGATGAAAGGGGAAATATCATCCCAAAAACGCCAGAGGCAGGTTACATGGCAACACAAGCTTACATCTTGGCGTCCAGACCACCTCCTGGGGACCCGAGAGAACCATTGTTCAATATGGCGATGGCTGGAGTAGGAGTTATGGGAACAGCGTTTGCAACAACGCCTCCCGAAGAAAACCCTAGGCAAAATAGTCCACGACCCACCGCAGCAGTTCAAGATCCCCCAAGAACAAGTGGAGCAAGAGACACAGCAGTCCAAGTAAGGGTGGACAGAGCGCGACAAGAAAGAAGAGAGCGTCAGCATTCACCAGAAGTTGCCGACGAAGATATGTGTGGGCTCCCGTGTTTCACGAGAAGAGTTCGAAAGACTCGAGTCCCAAAAGGGTTCAAGCTACCCGAAAATTTCAAGAAATTCGACGGCCTGCAAGATCCCGAGGATTGGCTCGTGGATTATCTCGAGATGGTGAAGCTGGTAGGAGGAACCAGAGCAACAGCTATGCAAAGTATCCAAGTTCACTTGAGCGGTGCCGCGAGATCTTGGATAAAGAAACTCCCCCCAAGTTCCATCGACAGCTGGGATAACTTTGAGGATATCTTTGTGAAAAATTTCCGATCCACCTGCAAGAAACCTGCGTCATTGGAAGATTTGAGGGCGTGTCGACAAAAACATGACGAGTCGATGAGAAAATATATACAGCGGTGGAACATTATAAAAAACTCGGCAGAAGATATATCTGACGAGCGAGCAATAGATGCGTTCGTGGCAGGAATTCGGCGAGGAGATTTCGTCGAGGACTTAGGGAGAACTAACCCTAAGACCATATCAGCACTCATGGAAATAGCCAACAAATGGGCAGATGGAGAAGACGCAATATATAATAAGCGACACAGGTCGCCAGAAGAGGATCGTGGTCGAAATTATCAAAATAGAAGGCGATTTTCTCGCCAGTTCTACAACAACGATGCTCCCGGCCATATATCGGCTGGTTTTCGAGGAAATCCTGGAGGAAACAGTCGAGATGACTATCAAAGGAGTAACGAGCATCAAGGCGACAATAGAGGCGATTCTCGCGGCAACAGACAAAATAGTGGACCAAGGTTCCAAAGACCTTATGTGTCCCCCGAAGAGATGATGAACGGTCCGTGCCAAATGCATTTTTATCTTGACAATAATGGAAAGAGGCAGTCAGGGCATCTCCAGAAAGATTGCCGAAATTTTCAGGCAATGTTGCGAGCCGCAGGAATCGCAAATGCCCAGGCCACAGAAACCCCCAGGGGCCAAGGAGCGAGATCCACCTTCCACCTCCTCCCGCAATTACGGACGAAAATCGGCACCAGCTTAGAATAGCGGCAGCACCACACCCACCTCCATATGTTGATCCCAATTCTAATGGTGCGGTCTCGATGATCAGAAAGCTAGGCCATCAAACAAGGCGCAGAAGGTAATTTCACGCAAGTGTTCATGGCAGAGAAGATGCCTCCACCAACAGTCGAGTACTTAAATTGGTCGGGGCAAGACATCGGCTTCACAATCGCAGACCATCCGCAGCAAGTTCCTCGACCAGGACAATCAGCACTCATCTTACCCGCAGTAATCGCTGGTTTTGACGTGTCGAGAGTTTTCATAGATGGCGGCAGCAGCCTCATGTATGCAGATACATTGAGGAAGATGAACATATCCCTGGCAAACTTGAAACCAACTGACACACGTTTCCACGGGATTACACCAGAGAAGCCAAGTTACCCGTTGGGAAAGATCAACCTCGACGTTCAGTTTGGAACCCGAGAAAACTACAGGATAGAAAATTTGGAATTCGAAGTTGTGGATTTCCCGTCGCAATATCATGCTTTGTTGGGACGACCAGCATATGCCAGATTCATGGCAGTGCCGCATTATACATATCTGTTGTGGAGGTTGCCTGGACCCAAGGGACCTATCACAATCAAGGAAGTTTCGCGTTATCTGATAAATGCGACAAGGATTTTCATCGACTATCGGAAACTTTCGGGATGCAAGCAGAATATGCGGCGCCAAGGTTCACTGATTATGATGTGCTGCCAGAGGTAGGGAGATCTTCCAAGGAGCCAACTTTCAATACAACCAAGGATTCAAAAGAGGTACAGATCCACCCGACAGATCCAAAGAAAACGACATCCATTGCCGCAAACATGGATGTCGCATAGGAAAGCGCGCTCGTCGAGTTCCTCCGTGAGCACTGGAAAATCTTCGCATGGTGTCCAGCTGACATGCCAGGAGTACCCAGGGAACTTGCCGAGCACCACCTCAATTTGGATCCTCTCGCAAGACCAGTAAAGCAACCTTTGCGGCGTTTTTCGGAGCCTAGCCGCAAAGCCATGTTATCTGAAATAGATCGACTCAAAGATGCTGGTTTCATCAGGGAAATATCTACCGAAGCCACGTGGGTAGCTAACCCAGTGATGGTGCCGAAAAAACACACAATAGTCCTTCGCATGTGCGTCGACTTCACGTGTCTCAATAAACATTGTCCCAAGGATCACTTTCCCCTCCCAAGGATCGATCAAATCATCGACTCCACGGCAGGATGCGAACGTCTTTCCTTTTTGGACGCATACTCTGGTTATAACCAAATCAGACTAAAAGAAGAAGATGAAGCCAAGACAGCGTTCATCACACCTTACGGCGTGTTTTGTTACAAACACTACAAGAAAAGTTCTGATAGACAACGTCTCAAAATCGTCCGCTAAGGGGTATTTTTCGTC
This sequence comes from Lolium multiflorum, assembly GCA_030979885.1. NCBI lineage: Eukaryota > Viridiplantae > Streptophyta > Magnoliopsida > Poales > Poaceae > Lolium > Lolium multiflorum. The sequence goes on along the minus strand of CM061747.1, from coordinate 174,621,871 downwards.
GCCTATGGGCCTAACCCGACGATATGGGTTCCGTTGTGGAAACTGCGTCAGGCAAAGTCCAACGACGATTTTTTCGGTCCGTCGCGCTTGGGCGCCCTTCCGCCACGGAAAATCGGACCGTTGCGGAAGTGTTTTCGGGAGCCCGTTGACTGCTGACGTCATGCAAACTGACACGTGGCAGACGCCAACGCGTTAACGGCGTTAACCGGCTGAAACCCCGTGGTAGATGGTAGGCCCACACGAGGCCTGCCACGTCTTAAGCGGGCCGGGCCAGATGACATAGTTTGACCGGTCAACTATATAGCTGGGCCGGTCCATTAGTTACGTGGGCCGGGCCTAACCTCTAAGGTTGATGGTCAAAACTTAAATGGGCCGGCCCATTTAACATGTGGGGTCCACCTTACAGAAGGCCTTTTAGTGTGTGGGGTCCACCGCAAGTGGCCGGCCCAACAAGCTAGTGGGTCGGCCAAAAACAGGTGGGTCCCACTTTCCTTAAAGGGTCGGCCCATTTAGTTGTGGGGTCCACCATATGGCAAGTGGGCCGCCCAACAAAATAGTGGGGGCCAAACATGTGGGTCCCACTTTCCTGTTAAAGGGCCGGCCCATTTAGTTTGTGGGGTCCACCATAGCAAGTGGGCCGCCCAACAAAATAGTGGGCGGCCAAAACACAGTGGGTCCCACTTTCCGTTAAAGGGCCGCCCATTTAGTGCGGGGTCCACCATATAGCAAGTGGGCGGCCCAAGATAGTGGTCGGCCAAAAACACGGTGGGTCCCACTTTCTGTTAAAGGCCGCCCAATTAGTATGTGGGGTCCACCATATAGGGGCCGGCCCAACAAGATAGTGCCGGGCAAAAACACAGTGGGTCCCACTTTCCTCTTAAAGGGCCGCCCATTTAGTATGTGGGGTCCACCACAAAGCAAATGGGTGGCCCAACAAATTAGTGGGCCGGGCCAAAAGCACAGTGGGTCCCACCTTCTGTTAAAGGGCGGCCCAAATAGTATGTGGGGTCCACCATATAGCAGTGGGCCCAATTAGTTTGTGGGGTCCACCATAGCAGTGGGCCGCCCAACAAGATAGTGGGCCTGGCCAAAAACACAAGTGGGTCCCACTTTCCTCTTAAAGGGCCGGCCCATTTAGTATGTGGGGTCCACCACAAAAGCAATTGGGCTGGCCCAACTAAGTAGTGGGTGGGGTCCACCTTAAAGCAAGTGGGCCAGCCCAACTAGAGTGTGGGGTCCACCGTCAATCAAATGGGCTGGCCCAATAAGTAAGTGGGCCAGCCCAATAAGTAAGTGGGCCAGCCCGTTTAGTTGCTGTTTATATGCTGGCATAATATGGGCTTTAGGAATTTGCGGGCAGGCACATATGTGATTTCGCTTAAATGGGCCGTTTAAGGGATGGGAATTCGTGATTTAGATACTGAGAATATTTACGCAGCATTGATTTCTGTCGGATAGCCTCACTTACCACAAGCACCAAAGAAAAAATGCGCGAAAGAACTATAAAAACTAACTAAATATTACATCAGCTGCAAGGCATTGAAAAAATATTACAGAACCCAGAGAAATTGAATGGTAATTAAACCTAGCAATACAATGAAGCGATCCGGCAATCTTTTAAGTTGTCCATGCAGCACCTATATCTGAAACAAAGACATTACAAGTTAAGACAGCAACAATGGAAAGGCAAAGACACTACAATATTGTTTGCCAAAGAATTTGGAACTCATCATTTCGTCGTTATAACAAGATCATTGTAATGCGCACAATAAGCAAACAAAGAGTGCATGCCGCATACCAACAGCCAATATAACAGAGCATGTTAGAATGAAACAGCTTACTACTGTCGAGTCCCATGCAAACCAACATGTTCAGGGAGTACAAAATTGGCATGAACAACAGAGTAGCAGGCTATAAATTTTGTAACAACGACTGAGCAAGATGAAGTTATGATGGCTACATCTACAGAGCAGGGAATGTAAACCAAAAATAGAAGTTACGATGGCAAAAGCTAAAGAGGAGGGAATGTGAACCAACATGTGCCAAGTGCAATTACTTCATTTTGGCCGTGAACTAAATAATACTCCTGAACTTATAGTGAAGGGGATGCAAATCAAGATGTTTCGGGATATAAACTTGTAATGAGCAACACATAGAGGATAGTTGATGCTGGAGCTTAGGATGGACCAGATACAGAATATAGTGGGATCACCTGTGAACTTGTATAAGAGGGAATGCAAACCAATATGTTCAGCTTTCCATATGTGAGCGTCATGCCAAGTCAGAGAAACAAGTCAATAATGCAGCTTTTGAAGAACAAGATGGCACGCAAAATTATTATCTAGTAGTATGACAAGTTTATTTGTACTACAGGCTAGATAGCAGAGTGATAGCATGCCAAACTAAGTCCTTACTTTGTTAGCTTACAATGAACTAGATACAAAACAATGGCATCACCTGTAGTACAGGGAATGCAAGCCAACATGTTCATGGAGTAAAAAATTGGCACAAACAACATAGTAGCAGGCCATAATTTTTGTAACAACGACTGAGCAAGATAAAGTTATGATGGCTAGATCTACAGAGCAGGGAATGTAAACCAAATATAGAAGTTACGATGCCAAAAGCTATAGAGCAGGGAATGCGAACCAACATGTGCAATTACTTAAAATTGGCCATGAACTAAATAATAGCAGGATGTTACTATAATACCTACAGTATAATTTTTGTAACAACGACTGAGCAAGATAGAAGTTATGATGGCTACATCTACAGAGCAGGGAATGCAAACCAAAATGTTCAATCGCTTAAAGTTAGCAATGAAGTAGAAAATAGGAACGTGTTACGGTCATAGCTAGGAATGAACTAAAAGAGCTTCAGACAAACAAGCATCTGAACCCAGAACATGGCGCTAAAACAAGGGACTTACATTAGGAGAAGCACTCTGTGGGAGTCACAGCAGATCTTCCTGGGGTTGATAGATCCGGTGATGAAGTACGCTACATGTGCTACTTGGGGTTGGAGAGACGGCCATTACACTTCATGGTTACTCATCTCATCTGCAAAAACGTAACGGCGCGTCGTTAGCACAAACAGGTTCCCCCAAGATTAAACAAGAACTTGCAGGCAAGCAATAGAAAAGCGACAGTAGAAGAGTTTAGATCATGCACGGCGCCGGTGAAGCAGATCCGGTTCATGCACAGCGGTGTCGGTGAGCAAGATACGATGCGGTGGACGACGGATCCGGCGAAGCGGCTCCGGTGGGGTGGACGATACCGCAGCTGAAGCGACTGCGGTAGACTGCTGGATGAGCATATGGTTTCGAGGTTCGGCGGGGATGATCCGGTCCGGTTGATGACGGCGTCGATGAAGCGGCTCCGGCAGGCAGCCGGATGACGAGGATCGCGAGGGCTCGGGTAGGCCAGGGAAGTCCGGCGGGGATGTTCCGGTGCGGTGGTCGTGGAGGTGGTAGAGAGAGGGACTTGAGAAGTTCCGGTGGGTGGTCTCAGATGAGAGACTGAGGGAAATGAATTTTTTTGGGAGGGTATCCGGGGCTAGGGAGGTGGTGATCCAAAAAATGACGGCCAGACCCCCCCACCAACCGACTTTGCTGTCATCTCCACAGGGGTAGAATCGGAATTTGGAAGCGTGTGAAATTTTTGTATTTTGTGGGCGGGAAGTTTTGCCGCTATGAGATTTTGAATTTCGCTAAGGTACAAGTATAATGATAAAAAATTGTGAGACCGTACTAGTACCTCTGTTCAAGGCCGACTGTAAAATCAAATCATCATCAAGTTGAACATCGGTTACTACCATGATCATCATCGGACACAGATCTGGTGACATGCACCTGAAATTGGTGCATTCGTTGCAAAGTATAATGCTAAAAAAATTAGTGACCGTACTAGTACTTCTGTTCAAGCCCGAGTGCAACATCAAATCATCATCACGTTGAAAATTTGTTACCACGATCATGATCTATCTCTAAATTTGGCGCATCCGCTAAATCTGGCAAACTATAATGATAAAGAAATTGTGAGACAGTAGTAGTACTTCTGTTCATGGTCGAGTGCAACATCAAATCATCATCACGTTTAAAATTTGTTACCATGATCATGATCTACCTCTGAAAATGGGCGCATCCTCTAAAACTTGCAAAGTATAATGATACAAAATTGTGAGACCGTACTAGGACTTATGTTCAAGGTCGAGTGCAACATCAAATCATCATTACATTGAAAAGTGTGTTACCATGATCATGATCTATCTTCTAATTTGGCGCATCCGCTAAATCTCGCAAAGTATAATGATAAAAAATTGTGAGAATGTACTAGTACTTATGTTCAAGGCCGAGTGCAGGATCAAATCATCATCACGTTGAAATTCGTTACAACGATCATGACATATCTCTAAAATTGGTGCATCCGCTAAATCTCGCAAAGTATAATGATAAAAAAATTGTGAGACTGTACTAGTACTTGTGTTCAAGGCCGAGTGCAGGATCAAATCATCATCACGGTGAAATTTATTACAACGATCATGACATATCTCTTAAATTGGCGCATCCGCTAAATCTTGCATGTGGCGCATCTCAGTGCGGAGCAACAGGCCGGTGCTATCAAGGTTGAGGCGTCAGTAGCGTCATCGGGCTCTCCTTTTTTGATAGATCTTCTACATGGCGTGGCGCACCGCCCGTCGAGAAGCAGTCACATGTGATACCGAGGTGGAGACGTCGCCGGCATCCTCGAGGCGCGGCCGCCCTTCTATGAGCCAGCGTCGACTCAAGGTATATATGAATCCATGCGTTGTCGCGCCCCTTCTTCCGATGAAGTGGGGTGCCTTAGATTTATTGTTCTTCTCTTACGATTATTTCGAGCCGAACATGTGTGCTCTTTCTCTGAATATATTGCTTGAAAAGCTAACCAAGTTAATTAAATTCACTTCATTCTTAATCTTGCGTGCTAATTCTGTTATTTTTGCTGGCAGTGGTGCGTGCAAGGAGATTTATTTGTGGGTGTGCTGAGCTGTTAGGCCTAAGTCATCCTCAGCTTAACGAGGCCTCAGCTTAACACATAAAAAAGGTGTTCAATCTCGCCCACAATGTCCTTTTCTTTCCTCTTCCTTTATTGGAACTTGTTTTGCACACAAGGAAAGTGGCACGTGTAATGTGAGTAAAACCCTCTTAGCCAAAATCAGCTACAAGCAAGATTTTCTGTATTGTAGATGCCCCAATTGACTCTAATCCCCAATGTAGTCTTTTTTTATGTCAGTATAGACTTCTTTACATGGCATGCATTTGCCTAATGAGCAGCATTGTATTGCCATTCTAGCCAACCTGATCGATATGTCAAGCTTCATGCACGAGATGCCATGTTTAATTTACTCCCTCACTCCGATCCATATTTCTTGGTGTAAAATGAATGTGAATCGAAGGGAGTACTTTTCTTAGATACTAGTAGTACTATACCATTTCAAAAAAAAATACTAGTACTACTACATCACAAATGCATCAAAAGAGTACTACCATCACAAGACCACCACGGTTGTACTAGTAGAGTTTAATACTGAACTTCCAAAGGGAATAAGATTACACATATGAACTTTAAACAGGACCAGGAGCATGAGGGCCAGCAGCAGGGGCGTTGACTGGGAACAAGCCAGGCAAGACGTAATTCTGGAGGAAGAGGCCATATGCTGCGTGCTTGGCCTTGGTTGCAGGGCGGTGCTTCCCCGATGTACTTAGGCCTACACCCGTCGCATGCTGGATCAGGCTGCGGATGTCCTTCTGGAGGATTTTGCCACAGAATGGGCAAAATAGCTCCCCGCGCTTGCGGAAACGAATTTCACCACCCTTCAGCCGCTTCAGAACGTAGCGGCTCTTCTGGTCCCTGCGCTCCTTGTTGTCGTCCATGTCGTCAGAATATTCCTGTGAATTATAAAGTACATAATAATCAGGTGCTTAATGACAGATCGAATAAATACTGCACTATCATAAGCAAACCTTAGAAACCCTAAAATTAAATGTGTAGAACAAGTAAATGGCAGAAGAAATCATACTAAATCACGAGAAAACCCTATGAACAGCAATGAACATAAGCCACAACAATTGCAAGTCCACTAAGTATGAACACATAAATTAATTATATGACAAATCAAGCCAACTACATGGCAGATTAGTCGAAATTAAACTAGAATCTGACCGTACGAACCGTAGAATCAAGTACGTCTACAAGAACAAGGTAGGAGATCAAATCAATCAAGAACCAGGTTCGTGCAAACCACGTGAACAGTAATATGACACAAAAAGGATCGGGACAGTTTCGGTAAAAGAGCAGTACCTCCTCGTCGTCACCCTCGACATCCTCCTGGAACTGAACGTTTGGGCCGAAATCGTCGAAGGGGTCGAGGTCCGCGTCCAGCACCGGGTCGAGGAAGACCTCGCCGTGGTGGCCTGCAACGCCTTGCAGATCTTCGGCGGGAGCAACGGCGTTGCTATCCACCTTCTCCTCGACGGCCAGGACGCCCGTTTCGACCGAGGTCGAAGAATCAGACAAGCAGAGGAGACGAGCGGCCTGGGTACCCGGTGAAGCCTCACCCGCCGCGACGGCCACTACCGCAGAGGCATCCTCTGCGCGAGCGGCCGCCGATTGCTCCGCCTCGTACGCAAGACCTGTCTTCATGCTGCTGCGGTTGGAAACGAGGAAGTCGATGCCTCGGAGGTGCGGTGAGTTGATGGGAGGGGAGAGGACGAGCTCGCGAGAGACGATGAGGCCGATTATTTTATAGCCTCTGACTCTCTGTATCAGAATGGCATTAGTTGTGGACGCGAGAGACGATGAGGCCGATTAGTTGTGGACGCGTGAAGTCGTGCATGTACTCGATTCTCACGTATACCAATACTTCCAAACGTCATAAGTAATTCACAATCATTCAGAATAATATGAGACCTTAACATTTTATTGTTTGTGTCAGATATTGTCCATGAAAAATAACATCCTTCAAAAAATAAATCCCCTATGCCAATCCGGTCATGCCCGTCTACTCCAACTAGCTTCCTCGAGTAATTTGTCACCTTACATTCTTAAAATGAACCAAAATTTGGCACAGGGGCATCACATGGAAAATGATGTTACCATTCTCTCTTCCCATTTTTGTTTGAATTTTTCAAAATTGTCATGCCCTAACGGAAAAAATGTATGTTCCTTCTATGAAGCATGTATCAGAATGGCATTACCAAAACCTGGGGGTGGCGGGGCACATGGTGGTGTGATGATACATCACATTTGGACCACACAACACAATTTGGACCAACCAAAAAAATTCAACAACCCTACACAAACCCTGGTCAAAACTAATTTGACCAATATTACAAAAGTTGTACATAATTCAGAAACAGTCAGAAATATACGAAGCATTCAGGAGTCAATACTGAAGACAAAGCAATTATGCCAAAAGACAAAGGCAGAGGAGGAACAGGTCTTGCTATATTGCACAACAAAGCCAAATTCAACTTTTCATCGATTCCAAAATTCTGGCTGCAATTAGCACACCCTGGTCTCCTGATGTCGCAATAGTTGGCTGCTGGGAGCGGAGACACTCGACTTCCTTCTTCAACTTATCGCACTCTGTGCGAACTTTCAAGTACTTCGTCTCGAAATATTGCGCATGTTCAGCATGCAACTCCACTTCCTGTTGAAAACTTTCACAGTCACAGTTGCAATCACACTGACCAGCCTTGTCAGTGACCACACTCATCGGTGGCTGGGCGCGTAGTTCCTCGACTTCCTTCTTCAACTTCTCACACTCCACGAGAACGTCTGAGTACCGTTTATCAAAAGAAGATTGCATGGAACGGGCATTCTCCTTCGATATGGCACGATTTAAAATGCACCTGCCCACGAGGTGGCGGATTTTCTTATGAAGGATGATGTTGTGGCCCTTGATCTGGTCCAGTTTCGCGGAGAATCGTGTTATCACATCCTGCATTGCAAATTCAACAGCAATGAAGTATGCAGAGTGCAGATGAGGGGGGAGAAATAAACAAATGGAGTGCCAACCTCTTCAATATGCCTGAGAGCTGCAAAGTCCTTGTCCATAGGAACCTCTTCAACGATGGAACCGCCATCCCTGGAAGAAAGACATTTAAGTAGTTGGATCTGGCAGCCAGCAAGGAGGCGATGAAACTGCGGCACGGCAATGGAAACATACACGGCCGAAGATGCACACACGCGCACTGGCTGCTCCTCTCCCGGAGACTGGGCATTCGTCTCTGATTCTGCATTCATGATACCAAACCTATGCAAGAGTTTGAGGTTTCTGTTCTGAAGGGTGGTGTTGTGGCCCTTTAATCTCATAATCCCTTCCTGCATGGAAAAATTCACCAGGAACGAATCAGGGATCCTTTTTCATTCACAGGATATGAAAATCATAAGATTAGGAAAAGCATAGGATTTTGTATACATTACAGAGGGTGTATGCGCTATTTTATGGGCTATTTGGAATGTACAAAATGAAGTCGAGTTTAATAAACCCAAATCTCATCCCTTCTTGCAGGTTATCCCTATGATTATTCACTAGATCCGTATGTTTCTTATCTCCAGCCCGAGGATCAGCAGGATATCATGGAGTCTGGGTGCAACTGACTAGAGACAGCCGCACGGGATTTTTACAGCCAGGGTGGCTGGCAGTTTCCTCATAGAATTACTTACTGATGTGTTTTTGCCTTTTTGGCACCCGCTGTTTTCTATGTTTCGTTGGTGGATCTTTGTGTCGACTCTAGCTGATCCGTGAGAAGTTGTCATAATTTGTGTATGAACTGAAGAAAGCAATAAAGCAGCCATATACATCATTTTGATGCAGAGGCTGTGATATGTCCCCCATTTCGAAAAAAGGAACAAACATAGGATATATTTCTATAAATCAAACAACTAATGTAGGAAAAAAAACCATAGGATCTAAATGCTACACAATTCTTATAGAAGTCCTACGAATTAAAGAAGCCCTCATGCAGTACGGAGATGAAGAGGAAGAAAAAAAAGCAATGGATATATATTATATAGTGCATACATTATTAATGCTCTTGAGAGCTAACAAGTGCTCATCAAACAACGGGTCCTCGATAGCTAAGTACGAAGTGGATCCTGCGGTAGAAAGCACGAGCCTGGAACCGTCGGCCCTGGAAGATGATAGCCGGTTTAGTTGGCACCGCCTGCCAGCAAGGACTCAACGAAAATCCGGCATGGCGATGGAAACATACCCAGGAGCTTCGTACCCACCAGGTTGGCGAGAAACGAGCGATTTCTCAACTTGGGTAGGAATGGCGCTGAAACCAGCCGCCATGGAAGAAAGACGGTTAAATTGTTTGATCCGCTAGCCAGCCAGAAGGCAGAGAAACTTCGGCATGGCGATGGAAACATACCGGGGAGCTTCGTACCCACCATCTTGGCGAAACACGGTCGATTTCTCGGCATCGGTAGGAAGGGCGACACTTGAACGGGCGGCCCTGGAAGAAAGACGGTCAAATAGCTGGTTCTCCCGGGTAAAAAAATAGTTGGATCTGTTTGCCTTGCTGTAATCTGCGTTCATGGGGGCAAAGAAAGCACATGGCGATAAAAACCTACCAGGACTCTTGCTGGATTACTCTGCCCTGACCCAACAAGCCCGAAGCAGACTGAGCTTGCGATGGAAGCGCAGACATGCCTGTCCGCCGGCGCCGCTGGTAGACTTTCAAAGTCGGAGTTTGCAGGACTTTCAGCGGGATGGATTTCACCGCGGATTTAGTCTCAGACAACAACGCCTCCTTCCTCTTCTTACACTTCTTCATGTTCTTCTTAGACAACTTGTTGAACGATGGATGAATCGCTGGAGGAAGAAGGAAGGGACAAGCAGGTGGGGATAGAAGGGGTCGGTGTAGAGCTCTCCGGGGAGGGTTCCCCGGGGAGGAGGATGAAAACTGGAACGAACAGGACAGGGATGGGACTGGGCAATCTTGTCCGTCCATCCAAAATCAAAGGGCGGGAGCACATAAGACTTTGGGCCATTGACAGGCTGGTCCTGCCACAGGCGGACCCCAAGTTTCAGCGATTCAATGTCAGTGAAAAGATGGGCAATGTAAAAGAATCTTGTTCGGGGTCGGCCGCGGAAGCCAAATCTCTGTGTCCCAAAGTCTACTAGTAGTCTACTCCTATATAGGTATAGCTGCATAGCCATCATACCATTGCATTGATCGAGCTGTACGCCTTTACCACTCTGATTCAGGTACAAAATATTAGTGTTCTCTTGTCAAATCAAAGGCCATGTCAGTTTAACGAAATGGACGTTCTTTAACTCACAAACTACTCCAAGGACATCATTTACGGACTACTGAAGCCATGTACATAATTTCTGGATCGATTTAGTAATTTGCTACAACTGTAATATTATTTCCAATTTTCAGCAATTTATTTGAATTTTAGGATTTTACTTATAAATTTCGCTAATTGACATGTGTAGGAAAGATAGAAAACAACTAGTGTATGCATGACCAATTAATCTGACTAAATAAATCTTATAGTGGCCACTTTGCATCACTCAAACTGAGAGGGCATGTTAGATTCATATGATAGAATAATGGAGAATCGCTATGACATATGCCTCCTTGAATCCTACGGGAAAGAAATCTACATGAATTGGTAGAGCTAGGTGTGTGATGGTATCATCGGAAAGACAAAGGAAATTTCTATAGAGATTGAGAGTGCATAGCATAGTTGTCACAGATGCATATGAACTTTTCCAAGAGGTCTAACCTCTTATTAGAAATCCTATAGGGTTGTACTAGTATAAGAAAACAATACATAGAAATTTTGGAGGATTCAATTCTTCAAATCAAACAAGCTATATAGGGGGAAAATCATATCCTTTGATTCGTACAATTTGTATAGGAGTTATGTAGGATTTGACTATAGGAGTTATGTAGGATTTGACTATAGGATTTGAATATTTGTACGGTTGTGTAATATTTTTACCCAGATCAATTCACATACCACCGGTTATGTATTTTTTTGGGCTATAAAAATAGGAGGTGTGGTATATTTGATGTGTGTAGAGATAATCTCACCATCTTATAGCCACCCCTAACATTTCGAGCAAACAAAAAAAATCTATACCACTACCCACCTCTCGTCCTACACTCAATTCCTACACAACCAAACAACAAAAATTGGCTATCCTAGCCAGGTGGTTGGGGATACTCTCATCCCATAAACCTATCCCCTAAACCAAACAACCCCTAATATGGAGGGAAGGAAAACCTAGATCTGATACTGTACAAAAACACATAAAGCAATCTGGAACCGTCCACATAGAATCAACGGGCCAGAGCAGATGCCTTCTTTGGGAAGGGTCTTGCGCGGAAGCCAAGGAATCCTCTGCGTCGACAATCTGGTGTAGCAGTAAAATAGACCATCATAGCGGAACATTGATGGAGTCACTACAATGCGTCCGAATCCGGGTATAGTCTTGTCATATCAATGGCCATGTCAGTTTCTCCAGATATAATCTATCCGTTAGCTAGTACTACTACTCTAGAGGCTGACGCCACATGCAGAAGTTGTACAGTACTACGACTACTATCGAGTATCGACTAGTCCGATCACGTCCAGGTCGCAACTACTCAAAAATGGCCGTAAAGAAAATGCAGAAGTAGGATGGGGCCACGACAAAAGACATACATCTATTTATGGACAGAGGTAGTATCATATCAGCATGCATTAGCATCTCATTTGCAACTAGTTGCACTCGCATCCTATTATCGGATATCACACTTCTGCACTTTTAAAAAATATGAAGAAAAACAAAACTGGGACACATATTATGTTGTGTATTGCTCCACAGGTCACAGATGAGTATGTAAAAAAAATTCTAGCTTGCACAAAAAAGACAAATGATATGTGAATAGTTAAGGAATATTATTCACATTGGTCTTTTCTTTTTTCCACAGCTCACATATGGTCACCTTTTGAAACAAATGTTTAGATGTGCGAAAGATACAACATAACCCGTGACTATGATTTGAATTTACATTTTTTTACAAACTCGAAATGTGACATCCGACAATAAGATGAGGGATCAACTAGTTGCGAAATGTTTGCACTCCTGACCATGCATCTGAATCTATCTACTAGACTACTACAACAACATACAAAATGCACCAGTTTTGAACTAGAGATGTAACAGCAGTACTAACCGTTGGTTTCCAAAATCTAACGCTTGTGATTAGAGGGATTCGCGTCAAGAGATACCACAACAGCATACACTTCTTTCTAGAACCATCATGTAGCCATTATGTAGAAGAAGAAAAAAGCAGGGTCACACCAATATCACACGTCCCACTCGATAGTAAGAAAGGTTCCAAGTTATTGTTCCCATTTCTCAACTGGTCATACCTATTTCGATGGTGTAACCTACGTAGTATAAGTTATATATTAGTTGTATGGAAAGTTTGAGCAACATTTAGAACACAATTTTGTACTCCTAATTGGTCCAACATGCATGCTAAGATTGGGGTCTTCACCTTGAAACGGCGAGCGCCGAAAAGCGGGTCAAAATCGCCCAGATCCTCGAAGATATCTACAGGCGCAGCCGCTGTATGAGAGACGGAGTGGGAAACGAGTGGGGCGATGTATGAGAGACGGAGTGGGGGTGTAGTATGTACTATAGTAAGACGGCGAGACGGCGAGGTCAGAGTGATTAAGACTAGTCACAATGGGAAGTACGTAGTACGTAGTATCATACACTACTAGTTTGTGATACTACCTCCACAATGCATAGTATCATAATATGGTTCATACTTATGTCATATTTAAAGTTTTGTAGAATCTCAATGCAAATGTGTGTACATGATGTATTTGTCATGAAGTTTTCTAAGTTTTCTAGGTTTATGTGTTATAATACTACTCTCATATCTCACCTCATAATTGATGTGACACATTAGATTTTTGCCAACATGGCATGTATGATACTACTTACGAGCCTTAAAAGCACTTTTTTGTGATGTTGATCAAATTGTACTCTAAAATTGTCACTGGACAACAGGTCGGCCTATTGCAAACTTGTTTGAATGAGCTAAAATAGTTAGAAATCTAGAAAATTTGTCACTTCAATGAATTTTCATCCTATAACGTTTACTTAATTTGAAAAACGAATGGGGACGTTTGCCATAATGGGACGATCATTTCTACAAAAAAGAATAAGATGGAAAGTCTCGCAATGTTATTTATCATGACAACATTGACAATGTCACAACCGTGGGGTGATTAGGGAATCCACTCCGCTAGAAAAAACAAACTTATATAAGGCATGTGTGGCAATGCAGTTTGTCTACCTTATACACATATCTAGATGTGTAGCTATATATGGATTTTATTTTCCAACTTTAGATGATCAGTTTATAGTTCACCATTTAATTAGAATTCATAATTTTTGGGAATAAAATACTTGGAGGTACCCTGCAAGTGTGGTACCACAAACTAAGCCAAAACATGGGTCCCAATAGTACAACATAGCGCGCATAGGAAGTTTGAGCAAATTTGAAACCAACCAAATGAGGTAGAAACAAATCAGAAAAAAGTTGTGAAACATGTGCATGGAGCCATCACATGACATGTACTTACTACTAACAAGTAAAAAATATAAAACCCTATCATACATAGAGGTTTGGGGTGAAGAGTTATTATTCACACACATATAGAATAAATATGGACTGCTTTTGGCTTTCTACCCATTAATTTGAGCAAGCTTCATGCAGTGTCCACTTCAAACTTGACAACATTGGAACCATAGCTGCTTGAGTTCGCCTCGCTAGCCTCTTCCCATATGTAAGCTTAATTAATTGGTTACACTACGAAAACCACAATCAACTTCTGAATAATGCATGCATTGCCCCCCTTTTGCACATATGCAACTTTGCAAAGTAGGGATTTTTGGTTTACCACACATTAGTGTGTTGTTTTCTTTTTATTAGGACCCATGTTTGGTAGCCACATTTTTCCAAAGCCAAAGTGTGGTTAGCCAAAAAAAAAGCTAGTATGGCTAGCCACCAAATTGTGGCTTAAAATATTAAAGCCAAACTTTGTCAAAACTTTGTAAAAAAAAGTTGAGTCTATGACAAATGGACCATATATACATGCAATGAAGTGTGATAAGCCAAATTGTGGCAAAAACCAAACACATGCCAAATAAACTATATGCATGCATGGCTGCCAAATTTTGGCTTCTTGACAAATTGTGGCTAGGAACCAAACATGCCCTTGCTGGCCAAAGGGGTCCGAATATGTGTTTTGTTTATTCGCTATCATGTGCAGTACGTGTGTGCACAATACCGCAAATCAAAATTTCACGGGTAGGCCAAACATGCATGCATGGTAGGCGAATCGCCATTTCGAAGGCTAATTTGTCAAACTAGCTTACCATGAAACCATCATGTGTACTCCAATTAATTAAGTTCGGATATGAATGGTGGTCATCAACCAAACTAAAAAGAATTCAAAATTTGGGATGATATAGGGATGTGCCCTATTGTTGTGGAATCAGAAAACATTAGCCAACGAAAATGTGGGTTGCATCCAAGTATAGTAGCTCACAAAGTCGATTGCCAAGAAGTTTTTGCCTAAATTTGAAATAAAGCCAAAATGAGGTTCAAACTTATTGAAATCAGCAAGCAAGGCAATCACGAAGTCACCAATTACTACTTTTATCTAGGAAAAATAACAAACATGATGGCATGCAAATATTCTTGAGAAGCAGAATCATTCTGTAAATATATATTTTTGGAACCATGCATGTTGGACATTGATTCGCTTCTTGCCACATGGGTGAGCTAGCTTGGTTACCGCAAGAACCATGCATGGCGAACTTTCGAATCATGACCCCTTTTTTAAGAGATCAATGAAAAACTTCTTATTTTCGACTATACTTTGCCAAATAAAGTTTTTTTGGTTTTCCACATAAAGTCTTTTCATTTTTATTGGCCGAATTAAGGGGGGCAAAATTAAAAGGATGTATTTGTGAAGTGGCTACCGCGTGTATTGCGCACACTACCACCTATACAATTTTCACAAGAGGGTGACATGGTTGGATGGCCATGCATTTCCATGGTTTGTTGGATTATCTCATCATGTAGTATATAATAAATTAATTTTGTAAATATTTTTCAATTCAAGTATTAACGATGGTTATATTACAACTCAAATAAATTGGGAAAATACTGGGGTTCGCCTCCCTAGAATCAATCTTGCCCGTCCATTTCCTATCAACTGACTATAGGGAGTACTAGATTTAAATGGCGGTTGGAGTTAATTCCTCAACCTCATCGCAGTATTATTCCCATCTGTCCCCACTAAACAACCCCTGGCGGTTCGTTCTCCCCTGCATTTCGGCAAGTTCCAAAAAACCCCATTGTTTGCAGTTGCTCTCCCTCCCTCCCCCTCAATCCCTCCGATCAGTTCGACGTGCTTCAGCGCTGCCATGGCCGACGGCGGCCTGTTTACGCTAAAGAGGAGCGTCGTTCCCCATGGGACGACCAAGGTGAACGTGGTCTACACGAATGACCCTTCCGTTCTCGAGCACACCCTCAAGATGTACGAACAAAAGCTACTAGAGGACAGGTCCAGGTTCGTCGGCCTCGACCTAGAATACACTGCGGACCAAGTAAGTACCGCCGTCGTTCAGTTGGCCATGGACGACCACGTCCTGGTGTACCATTTCTGCAGGTATGTTCTTCACATGCCTTCCTTTATCCTTTTGTTTTTTAATATAGAAACTCTTCCTTTATCTTGGATCTGCTTTTTTATTTCGACATAGACTAGGTTCTAACTTGTATGAAAACACGAACAAACTAACTTGTATGAAAAATGTGGTCTGGAACGTAATATCCAACATATACTTGTATAATTTTTTTGGATTGACCACGATATCTAGTTTCATGATTTTGGTACTCAAAATTTGCACAAATTTCATGTACTCATACTCACCGATAATCGGCATGGATGTCAAGATATTAACATATAGTAACTGAATCTTAACTTGATGACACTTAAATAATTAGATCATATAGTCGCAACAATAATTCATGTTATTTTGATGTGTATCACTGATGCAAAATCATTGTTTCACTGCAACAAGTATACAGTTTACTGGAAGAAAAATATGTGTACTATTTCAGCATATACGATCTTACAAGATTGATTTGTGTTAACATGCAGGAGTCCTGATAATCTGGCACTGCAAGAATTCCTTCAACATAAAGGAATTTGTTTCACAACTGTTGACATCAGGGGTGACTCTAGCAGGTTTGCTAGAGATGGCATTAAAATTCCTAAACATAATTGGATTGACATTCAGGATATGATCAATTTCAATGGTCCTGGCAATAGGACTGGCATGGGTGATTTGGCAGCCGCCATCATTGACCCATCTTACAAAGACATGAAGACCAAGTTCCCTACTAGCAGCCACGATCAATGGGAGTGCATGCCATTGCCTGAAGTAAACTTGAGGTATGCTGCGATTGATGGGTATGTCAGTTTTGAGTTGTACAGGCGACTCAAAAAAATCAATGATGGGCAGCGTCAAGCACAACCAATTCCAAGGGAAGTGGTTTGCCCGGATTGCAAGGAAGCGGCTAGGTTGGCCGCTCTTCCCCCTGCCTGGCGCGACGAGAAGAAGCAGTGTGTCGGGACAACCTACTGGGAATTTGTATCTTATTGCTTTAGGCACAACATACCATTTGATCCGAAGAAAATGCCACCATGGATAAAGGACTCGTGCGAGCCTACTTCGGGGTCTCCGTGGGATGGCGGTTCACACGGTGAGCAAGCTAGGGCAACGGCTGGATGTGGTGAGCTAGCAAGGGCAGGGCCTGTATCTGGTTGGGAAGCTCCAACAAGGATTCCCGACACACGAAGTGCGAACGAGTGCAGAACTTGGACTGCCAACCCGTGGGAGGCAGGTACAAGCGGCACCGGCAAGCGCATCAAGAGGGATGATGATAATTGGTGAACTAGGCTGGCGTTATATGTTTCCAAGATTGTACATAAGTTTAGAATTATGAACTGGTAGTATTGTTTAGGTGATGTAATTACTTTTGCAACAATGTGTATGAGGTTTCAGAATCACGCATCCTTATTTAAACATGTTTAAAACATGGAAATGAAAAGGTAAGCCTGCATCCTTCTTAGTCACTCCAAAATTAAGCTTTTGGGAAGGTATTTGAAATTTCCATGTTTGAAACCCAAAACGACTTCTCTTCGTGATTGACTTCATAAGACAAAGTTCAGGCTTAGGGGTAGATACATGATTTTTCTGGTTTGAATATGACTAGACCTTGTTTATCAACTTGAGTGCTTACTACTACCTCCGTCCCAAGGAATAAGGCGCACGCGTATTCCAAGACGAACTT
This sequence comes from Lolium multiflorum, assembly GCA_030979885.1. Taxonomy (NCBI): domain Eukaryota; kingdom Viridiplantae; phylum Streptophyta; class Magnoliopsida; order Poales; family Poaceae; genus Lolium; species Lolium multiflorum. The sequence goes on along the minus strand of CM061747.1, from coordinate 174,604,437 downwards.
TGACCATAAAAATTGAGCAACACAATCTTGATTATATTATATGTAATTAGTATCGTTGGATTCGTATTGAAAAGCACTTTGTAATGATGCTAATTTCATACAAACAATCTTTATATATTTGAAGTAATTCTTGGTCAAACAAAAAACACGTAAAACGAGGGCGCCTTATTCCTTGAACCGGAGGTAGTATATGACATAAGAAGGCTGCTTTGGTTTTTCATTTTTTTTGAATCTTGGTCAATTCCTAGGTACGGTTTGACCAAGATTTGAACAAGTTTAAAATATGAAAATAAAATGTAAGCCCGGTCTGGATCCTTCTTAGTCACTCTGAAATGAAGCTTTTGGGAGGTTTTTGAAATTTCCATGTGTTCGAAACCCAAAACCACTTCTCTTCATGCTTGACTTCGTAAGATAGATTTTAGGGTTAGGGGTAGATACGTACATGATTTTTCTAATTATTTTTATGCCCATTTGAATCTTGGTCAAATCATAGGTTTGACCAAGATTTAAACATGTTTAAAATATGAAAATGAAAAGCTAAGCCTGCATCCTTCTTAGTCACTCCAAAATGAAGTTTTTGGGAAGGTTTTTGAAATTTCCATGATTGAAACCCAAAAACGACTTCTCTTCGTGCTTGACTTCATAAGACAAAGTTTAGGGTTAGGGGTAGATACATGATTTTTCTGGTTTGAATATGTCTAGACCTTGTTTATCAACTTGAGTGCTTATTATATGACATAAGAAGGCTATGTGCTTTGATTTTTCATTTTTTTATACCCATTTGAATCTTGGTCAAATCCTAGGTTTGACCAAGATTTGAACAAGTTTAAAACATAAAAATAAAAGGTATAAGCTCGACCTGGATCCTTCTTAGTCACTCTAAATTGAAGCTTTTGGGGGGTTCTTGAAATTTCCATGTTTGAAACCCAAAACCACGTCTCTTCATGCTTGACTTCATAAGACAGAGTTTAGGGTTAGGGTAGATACATGATTTGTCTGGTTTGAATATGTCTTGACCTTGTTTATCAACTTGAATGCTTAATATATGACATAAGAATACTATGTGCTTTGGTTTTCATTTTTTGATTTTTTCTGAATTTTTATGCCCATTTGATCTTGGTCAAATCCTAGGTTTAACCAAGGTTTAAACAAGTTTAAAACATGAAAATGAAAAGGTAAGCCTGCATCCTTCTTAGTCACTCCAAAATGAGGCTTTTGGGAAGGTTTTTGAAATTTCCATGTTTGAAATCCAAAACGACTTCTCTTCGTGCTTGACTTCATAAGACAAAGTTTAGGGTTAGGGGTAGATACAAGATTTTTCTGGTTTGAATATCTCTAGACCTTGTTTACCAACTTGAGTGCTTACTATATATGACATAAGAAGGCTATGTGCTTTGGTTTTTCAGTTTTTTTGAATTTTTATACCCATTTGAATCTTGGTCAAATCCTAGGTACGGTTTGACCAAGATTTGAACATGTTTAAAACATGAAAATAAAAGGTAAGCATGGATCCTTCTTAGTAACTCTAAAATGAAGCTTTTGGGAGGTTTTTGAAATTTCCATGTTTGAAACCCAAAACCACTTCTCTTCATGCTTGATCGACTTCATAAGACAGAATTTAGGGTTAGTGGGTAGATACATGATTTGTCTGGTTTGAATATGTTTAGACCTTGTTTATCAACTTGAATGCTTACTATATGACATAAGAATACTATGTGCTTTAGTTTTCATTTTTTTGATTTTTTCTGATTTTTTTGCACATTTGATCTTGGTCAAATCCTAGGTTTAACCAAGATTTAAACATGTTTAAGACATGAAAATGAAAAGGTAAGTCTGCATCCTTCTTAGTCACTCCAAAATGAAGCTTTTGGGAAGGTTTTTGAAATTTCCATGTTTGAAACCCAAAACCAGTTCTCTTCATGCTTTACTTCATAAGACAGAGTTTAGGGTTAGGGGTAGATATACGTGATTTGTCTAGTTTGAATATGTCTAGACCTTGTTTTATCAACTTGAATTCTTACTATATGACATAAAAAAAACTATGTGGTTTGGTTTGATAGTTCATTGTTCATAATTCATAGTTGATCATACATACGGATCATACATACAGAATTGCGCGATCCTTATCGCGACTTCTAACCTATCTAGTCGTCGAGGAAGATGATGGTCGCGTTCTCCTCCGCATCCCGCGCCTCCTTCTCCTTCACGGCGGCGATGGCCGCCGCCTTGTCTTCTTCCTCCGCCCTCTTCTTGTCGGCATCGTCCTTGAGGGACGCGGCCAGCGCCTTCAAGAAGAGGGGGTCTTCCCCTTCCTCCGCCTCCTCCGCCTCCTCGCCGGCTGGCGGCGCGAATCCGCCGCTGGTGCTCGCCTCCCACGCCGCCTTCGACCGGCGGTTCCTCTCCCGGTCGGCGCGCCATTTGTTGAAGACGGGGCCGCTCATCGGTTTGAGCGGCGGATCCGCCTTGTACCAGAGCCCGCCCGGGGCGAACTCGCGGAGCGACGACGGCATGTACAGGGAGCCTCTGTACCTGCACGCCGCGCGCCGACTCCCGGCGGCGGACTGCTTGCACTGGAGCCGCCACGCCTCCTCGAGCGTGTCCGGCGCGCGGGATCGCTTCGATCCGCTCGCGGGCGACGCGGAACTGGTACGGCGTGAATACATGGCGAGCGGCGAAGAATCACCACCCTGCAATCAAGGCCAAGCACGCAGCATATGGCCTCTTCCTTACGTCTTTTGCCTGGTTTGTTGCCGGTCAACGCCCCTGCTGCTGGCCCTGATGCTCCTGGTCCTGTTTAAAGTTTAGGGATAGGGGTAGAAACATGATTTTTCTGGTTTGAATATGTCTAGACCTTGTTTACCAACTTGATCGAGTGCTTACTATATGACATAAGAAGGCTATATGCTTTGGTTTTTCATTTTTTTTGAAATTTTATGCCCATTTGAATCTTGATCAAATCCTAGGTACAGTTTGACCAAGATTTGAACAATTTTAAAACATGAAAATAAAAGGTAAGCCCGACCTGGATCCTTTAGTCACTCTAAAATGAAGCTTTTGGGGGTTCTTGAAATTTCCAAGTTTGAAACCCAAAACCACTTCTCTTCATGCTTGACTACACATAAGACAGAGTTTAGGGTTAGGGGTAGATACATGATTTTTCTTGTTTGAATATATCTAGACCTTGTTTATATCAACTTTAATGCTAACTATATATGACATAAGAAAACTATTTGCTTTGGTTTTTAATTTTTTTTTTTTTTTTTTGATAGATGCACATTTGAATCTTTGTCAAATCCTAGGTTTGGCCAAGATTTAAACAAGTATAAAACATGAAAATGAAAAGGGGAAGCCTGTATCCTTTCTTAGTCACTCTAAAATGAAGTTTTTGGGATGTTCTTGAAATTTTCATGTTTGAAACCCAAAACCACTTCTCTTCATGCTTGACTTCATAAGATAGAGTTTAGGGGCTAGCTAGGGGATAGATACATGATTTGCCTAGGTTTGAATATGCATGTCCAAACCTAGCTTGTTTATCAACTTGAATGCTTACTATATGACATAAGAAGACTATATGCTTTTGTTTTTCATTTTTCTGATTTTTTTAAAATTTTATGCCCATTTGAATCTTTTGGTCAAATCCTTGGTTTAATTTGACACGGATTTAAACAAGTTTAAAATATGAAAATGAAAAGGTGGTAAGCAGGCATGTATCCTTCTTATATATATTAGTCACTCTAAAATGAAGCTTTTGGGAGGTTTTTGAAATTTCCATGTTTGAAACCCAAAACCACTTCTCTTCATGTTGTTGACTTCATAAGATAGAGTTTAGGGGTTAGGGGTATATATACATGACTTGTCTTGTTTGAATATGTGTCTAGACCTTGTTTATCAACTTTAATGCTTACTATATGACATAAGAACACTATGCGCTTTAATTTGGTTTTTAATTTTTTTAAATTTTGATGCACATTTTGAATCTTGGTCAAATCCTAGGTTTGACCGAGATTTGAACAAGTTTAAAACAAGAAAATAAAAGGTAAGCCCGCCAGACTGGATCCTTTCTTAGTCACTCTATAATGAAGCTTTTAGGGGGGTTGTTGAAAATGTAAGCATGTATCCTTCTTAGTACGTCACACCACAATGAAGCTTTTGGGAGGGTTTTTGAAATGTCCATGTTTGAAACCCAAAACGACTTCTCTTCGTGCTTGACTTCATAATTAAGACAAAGTTTAGGGTTAGGGGTATATAGATACATGATTTTTCTGGTTTGAATATGTCTAGACTTTGTTTATCAACTAGCTTGAGTGCTTACTATATGGCATATATAAGAAGCTAGGCTATGTGCTTTGGTTTTTCATTTTTTTTGAATTTTTATGCCCATTTGAATCTTGGTCAAATCCTAGGTACGTACGGTTTGACCAAGATTTGAACATGTTTAAAACATGAAAATAAAAGGTAAGCATGGATCCTTCTTAGTCACTCTAAAATGAAGCTTTTGGGAGGTTTTTGAAATTTCCATGTTTGAAACCCAAAACCACTTCTCTTCATGCTTGGCTTCGTAAGATAGAGTTTAGGGTTTGGGGTAGATACGTACATGATTTTTCTAAGTATTTTTACACCCATTTGAATCTTCGTCAAATCCTAAGTTTGACCAAGATTTGAACAAGTTTAAAAACATGAAAATGAAAAGGGTAAGCCTGGATCCTTGTTTACGGTTAGGGGGTAGATACGTACATGATTTTTCTAAGTATTTTTACGCCCATTTGAATCTTCGTCAAATCCTAAGTTTGACCAAGATTTGAACAAGTTTAAAAACATGAAAATGAAAAGGGTGTAAGCCTGGATCCTTGTTTAGGGTTAGGGGGTAGATACAAGATTTTTGTGGTTTGAATATGGCAGACCTTGTTTATCACCTTGATATATGACATAGGAAGACGGTGTGCTTTTGTTTTTCTTTTTTTTGAATTTTTATGCCCATTTGAATCTTGGTCAAGTCATAGGTTTGACCAAGATTTAAACAGGTTTAAAACATGAAAATGAAAAAGTAAGCCTGGATCCTTCTTAGTCACTCCAAAATGTACCAATTGATAAATGAGTTAACTTGGCTTCATGGAAAAAATAATGTCATGTAAATGATTTAACTTGGCTTTCGTACCCTTGAATCCATAGGAAACTTTGTATAAATGTAGTAGTATAATAATCAACCGAGTTTTTACATCAACAGGTCTGTCACTTACGTGTGGTGCCCATGCGTGAGGTCCCACACTTCAGTGAGCACAAGTCACGTGCAATAGGTACGCAAACTCCCAGCCATTTTCTTTGTCAAGAGAAGACGCATCAGGATGCGTATTGGAAGTATGTGGGTCCTTCTGGATCCTTCGGTTGTCCCTCTCACAAAAAAAAAAACAAATCTCTCTCATTCTCGGCCTCGCTCGACTCGCTCGCTCGCTCGCTCGCTCCTCCTGCTCACTGACAAACCCTGCACAAAAGTCAACATCATCACCCGAAAAAGGGGAGACACCATAATTCTCTCCCTTCTTCTCTCCTTCCGAGTGATCCCTTCTTCCTCCGAGTTTCACTCGACGGGCAAACACACATGTGTTGCATAGTAATAATAAAAAAGTAGAAAAATCGACCTACGAATCTATGATTAAATAGGTTAAACTAGGGTTTTGCCCACTACTACAGATCAAGTTCAGAAATATCCAACTACTAGTTCGATTTTGGGCTACTAATATAAAATTAAAATAAGTTGAACTAGTATTCCTCTAAAAAATCATTTTGGTATGCATTGTTTGATACTTTTCATAGCTATAGTGCATCACAAATTTATGATTTCATGCTTTGCTTTGCCAATTTCGATTTTTTCTAACCACCTTCTCTTTGATTTCAAATTTAGGTCAAACTATCGATGCCTACTATGTGTTCTACTTGAATTGGATGCAGCGTGCGCACATGTTTTGCCATCGTTCTGGGCTTCCACACATCTTTGGGGCATCCAAGTATTTAAGTTACCTTGTTTTTTTGAATTGTAATTCATACCCTTCCTCCCAATTTTTATGCACATTTGAATCTTGGTCAAATCCTAAGTTTGACCAAGATTTGAACAAGTTTAAAACATGAAAATGAAAAGGTAAGCCTGAATCCTTCTTAGTCACTCAAAAATGAGAAGCTTTTGGGAGTTTTTTGAAATTTCCATGTTTGAAACCCAAAACCACTTCTCTTCATGCTTGACTTCATAAGACAGAGTTTAGGGTTAGGGGGTAGATACATGATTTGTCTAGTTTGTTGTTTAGACCTTGTTTATCAACTTGAATGCTTACTATATGACATAATAATACTATGTGCTTTGGTTTTCATTTTTTTGACTTTTTCTGAATTTTTATGCCCATTTGATCTTGGTCAAATCCTAGGCTTAACCAATATTTAAACAAGTTTAAAACATGAAAATGAAAAGGTAAGCCTGTATCCTTCTTAGTCACTCCAAAATGAAGCTTTTGGGAAGGTTTTTGAAATTTCCATGTTTGAAATCCAAAACGACTTCTCTTCGTGCTTGACTTCATAAGACAAAGTTTAGGGCTAGGGGTAGAAACATGATTTTTCTGGTTTGAATATGTCTAGACCTTGTTTACCAACTTGAGTGCTTACTATATGACATAAGAAGGCTATATGCTTTGGTTTTTCATTTTTTTTGAAATTTTATGCCCATTTGATCTTGGTCAAATCCTAGGCTTAACCAATATTTAAACAAGTTTAAAACATGAAAATGAAAAGGTAAGCCTGTATCCTTCTTAGTCACTCCAAAATGAAGCTTTTGGGAAGGTTTTTGAAATTTCTATGTTTGAAATCCAAAACGACTTCTCTTCGTGCTTGACTTCATAAGACAAAGTTTAGGGCTAGGGGTAGAAACATGATTTTTCTGGTTTGAATATGTCTAGACCTTGTTTACCAACTTGATCGAGTGCTTACTATATGACATAAGAAGGCTATATGCTTTGGTTTTTCATTTTTTTTGAAATTTTATGCCCATTTGAATCTTGATCAAATCCTAGGTACAGTTTGACCAAGATTTGAACAATTTTAAAACATGTAAATAAAAGGTAAGCCCGACCTGGATCCTTTAGTCACTCTAAAATGAAGCTTTTGGGGGGTTCTTGAAATTTCCAAGTTTGAAACCCAAAACCACTTCTCTTCATGCTTGACTACACATAAGACAGAGTTTAGGGTTAGGGGTAGATACATGATTTTTCTTGTTTGAATATATCTAGACCTTGTTTATATCAACTTTAATGCTAACTATATATGACATAAGAAAACTATGTGCTTTGGTTTTTAATTTTTCTGATTTTTTTATTTTGATAGATGCACATCTGAATCTTTGTCAAATCCTAGGTTTGGCCAAGATTTAAACAAGTATAAAACATGAAAATGAAAAGGGGAAGCCTGTATCCTTTCTTAGTCACTCTAAAAAGAAGTTTTCGGGATGTTCTTGAAATTTTCATGTTTGAAACCCAAAACCACTTCTCTTCATGCTTGACTTCATAAGATAGAGTTTAGGGGCTAGGGGATAGATACATGATTTGCCTAGGTTTGAATATGCATGTCCAAACCTTGTTTATCAACTTGAATGCTTACTATATGACATTAGAAGACTATATGCTTTTGTTTTTCATTTTTCTGATTTTTTTTAAAATTTTATGCCCATTTGAATCTTTTGGTCAAATCCTTGGTTTAATTTGACACGGATTTAAACAAGTTTAAAATATGAAAATGAAAAGGTGGTAAGCAGGCATGTATGGATCCTTCTTATATATATTAGTCACTCTAAAATGAAGCTTTTGGGAGGTTTTTGAAATTTCCATGTTTGAAACCCAAAACCACTTCTCTTCATGTTGTTGACTTCATAAGATAGAGTTTAGGGGTTAGGGGTATAGATACATGATTTGTCTTGTTTGAATATGTGTCTAGACCTTGTTTATCAACTTTAATGCTTACTATATGACATAAGAACACTATGCGCTTTAATTTGGTTTTTAATTTTTTTAAAATTTGATGCACATTTTGAATCTTGGTCAAATCCTAGGTTTGACCGAGATTTGAACAAGTTTAAACCAAGAAAATAAAAGGTAAGCCCGCCAGACTGGATCCTTTCTTAGTCACTCTATAATGAAGCTTTTAGGGGGGTTGTTGAAAATGTAAGCATGTATCCTTCTTAGTACGTCACACCACAATGAAGCTTTTGGGAGGGTTTTTGAAATGTCCATGTTTGAAACCCAAAACGACTTCTCTTCGTGCTTGACTTCATAATTAAGACAAAGTTTAGGGTTAGGGGTATATAGATACATGATTTTTCTGGTTTGAATATGTCTAGACCTTGTTTATCAACTAGCTTGAGTGCTTACTATATGGCATATATAAGAAGCTAGGCTATGTGCTTTGGTTTTTCATTTTTTTTTGAATTTTTATGCCCATTTGAATATTGGTCAAATCCTAGGTACGTACGGTTTGACCAAGATTTGAACATGTTTAAAACATGAAAATAAAAGGTAAGCATGGATCCTTCTTAGTCACTCTAAAATGAAGCTTTTGGGAGGTTTTTGAAATTTCCATGTTTGAAACCCAAAACCACTTCTCTTCATGCTTGGCTTCGTAAGATAGAGTTTAGGGTTTGGGGTAGATACGTACATGATTTTTCTAAGTATTTTTACGCCCATTTGAATCTTCGTCAAATCCTAAGTTTGACCAAGATTTGAACAAGTTTAAAAACATGAAAATGAAAAGGGTAAGCCTGGATCCTTGTTTAGGGTTAGGGGGTAGATACAAGATTTTTGTGGTTTGAATATGGCAGACCTTGTTTATCACCTTGATATATGACATAGGAAGACGGTGTGCTTTTGTTTTTCTTTTTTTTTGAATTTTTATGCCCATTTGAATCTTGGTCAAGTCATAGGTTTGACCAAGATTTAAACAGGTTTAAAACATGAAAATGAAAAAGTAAGCCTGGATCCTTCTTAGTCACTCCAAAATGTACCAATTGATAAATGAGTTAACTTGGCTTCATGGAAAAAATAATGTCATGTAAATGATTTAACTTGGCTTTCGTACCCTTGAATCCATAGGAAACTTTGTATAAATGTAGTAGTATAATAATCAACCGAGTTTTTACATCAACAGGTCTGTCACTTACGTGTGGTGCCCATGCGTGAGGTCCCACACTTCAGTGAGCACAAGTCACGTGCAATAGGTACGCAAACTCCCAGCCATTTTCTTTGTCAAGAGAAGACGCATCAGGATGCGTATTGGAAGTATGTGGGTCCTTCTGGATCCTTCGGTTGTCCCTCTCACAAAAAAAAAAACAAATCTCTCTCATTCTCGGCCTCGCTCGACTCGCTCGCTCGCTCGCTCGCTCGCACCTCCTGCTCACTGACAAACCCTGCACAAAAGTCAACATCATCACCCGAAAAAGGGGAGACACCATAATTCTCTCCCTTCTTCTCTCCTTCCGAGTGATCCCTTCTTCCTCCGAGTTTCACTCGACGGGCAAACACACATGTGCTGCATAGTAATAATAAAAAAGTAGAAAAATCGACCTACGAATCTATGATTAAATAGGTTAAACTAGGGTTTTGCCCACTACTACAGATCAAGTTCAGAAATATCCAACTACTAGTTCGATTTTGGGCTACTAATATAAAATTAAAATAAGTTGAACTAGTATTCCTCTAAAAAATCATTTTGGTATGCATTGTTTGATACTTTTCATAGCTATAGTGCATCACAAATTTATGATTTCATGCTTTGCTTTGCCAATTTCGATTTTTTCTAACCACCTTCTCTTTGATTTCAAATTTAGGTCAAACTATCGATGCCTACTATGTGTTCTACTTGAATTGGATGCAGCGTGCGCACATGTTTTGCCATCGTTCTGGGCTTCCACACATCTTTGGGGCATCCAAGTATTTAAGTTACCTTGTTTTTTTGAATTGTAATTCATACCCTTCCTCCCAATTTTTATGCACATTTGAATCTTGGTCAAATCCTAAGTTTGACCAAGATTTGAACAAGTTTAAAACATGAAAATGAAAAGGTAAGCCTGAATCCTTCTTAGTCACTCAAAAATGAGAAGCTTTTGGGAGTTTTTTGAAATTTCCATGTTTGAAACCCAAAACCACTTCTCTTCATGCTTGACTTCATAAGACAGAGTTTAGGGTTAGGGGGTAGATACATGATTTGTCTAGTTTGTTGTTTAGACCTTGTTTATCAACTTGAATGCTTACTATATGACATAATAATACTATGTGCTATGGTTTTCATTTTTTTTGACTTTTTCTGAATTTTTATGCCCATTTGATCTTGGTCAAATCCTAGGCTTAACCAATATTTAAACAAGTTTAAAACATGAAAATGAAAAGGTAAGCCTGTATCCTTCTTAGTCACTCCAAAATGAAGCTTTTGGGAAGGATTTTGAAATTTCCATGTTTGAAATCCAAAACGACTTCGATCTCTTCGTGCTTGACTTCATAAGACAAAGTTTAGGGCTAGGGGTAGAAACATGATTTTTCTGGTTTGAATATGTCTAGACCTTGTTTACCAACTTGATCGAGTGCTTACTATATGACATAAGAAGGCTATATGCTTTGGTTTTTCATTTTTTTTGAAATTTTATGCCCATTTGAATCTTGATCAAATCCTAGGTACAGTTTGACCAAGATTTGAACAATTTTAAAACATGAAAATAAAAGGTAAGCCCGACCTGGATCCTTTAGTCACTCTAAAATGAAGCTTTTGGGGGTTCTTGAAATTTCCAAGTTTGAAACCCAAAACCACTTCTCTTCATGCTTGACTACACATAAGACAGAGTTTAGGGTTAGGGGTAGATACATGATTTTTCTTGTTTGAATATATCTAGACCTTGTTTATATCAACTTTAATGCTAACTATATATGACATAAGAAAACTATGTGCTTTGGTTTTTAATTTTTCTGATTTTTTTATTTTGATAGATGCACATTTGAATCTTTGTCAAATCCTAGGTTTGGCCAAGATTTAAACAAGTATAAAACATGAAAATGAAAAGGGGAAGCCTGTATCCTTTCTTAGTCACTCTAAAATGAAGTTTTTGGGATGTTCTTGAAATTTTCATGTTTGAAACCCAAAACCACTTCTCTTCATGCTTGACTTCATAAGATAGAGTTTAGGGGCTAGCTAGGGGATAGATACATGATTTGCCTAGGTTTGAATATGCATGTCCAAACCTAGCTTGTTTATCAACTTGAATGCTTACTATATGACATAAGAAGACTATATGCTTTTGTTTTTCATTTTTCTGATTTTTTTTTTAAAATTTTATGCCCATTTGAATCTTTTGGTCAAATCCTTGGTTTAATTTGACACGGATTTAAACAAGTTTAAAATATGAAAATGAAAAGGTGGTAAGCAGGCATGTATCCTTCTTATATATATTAGTCACTCTAAAATGAAGCTTTTGGGAGGTTTTTGAAATTTCCATGTTTGAAACCCAAAACCACTTCTCTTCATGTTGTTGACTTCATAAGATAGAGTTTAGGGGTTAGGGGTATATATACATGACTTGTCTTGTTTGAATATGTGTCTAGACCTTGTTTATCAACTTTAATGCTTACTATATGACATAAGAACACTATGCGCTTTAATTTGGTTTTTAATTTTTTTAAATTTTGATGCACATTTTGAATCTTGGTCAAATCCTAGGTTTGACCGAGATTTGAACAAGTTTAAAACAAGAAAATAAAAGGTAAGCCCGCCAGACTGGATCCTTTCTTAGTCACTCTATAATGAAGCTTTTAGGGGGGTTGTTGAAAATGTAAGCATGTATCCTTCTTAGTACGTCACACCACAATGAAGCTTTTGGGAGGGTTTTTGAAATGTCCATGTTTGAAACCCAAAACGACTTCTCTTCGTGCTTGACTTCATAATTAAGACAAAGTTTAGGGTTAGGGGTATATAGATACATGATTTTTCTGGTTTGAATATGTCTAGACTTTGTTTATCAACTAGCTTGAGTGCTTACTATATGGCATATATAAGAAGCTAGGCTATGTGCTTTGGTTTTTCATTTTTTTTTGAATTTTTATGCCCATTTGAATCTTGGTCAAATCCTAGGTACGTACGGTTTGACCAAGATTTGAACATGTTTAAAACATGAAAATAAAAGGTAAGCATGGATCCTTCTTAGTCACTCTAAAATGAAGCTTTTGGGAGGTTTTTGAAATTTCCATGTTTGAAACCCAAAACCACTTCTCTTCATGCTTGGCTTCGTAAGATAGAGTTTAGGGTTTGGGGTAGATACGTACATGATTTTTCTAAGTATTTTTACACCCATTTGAATCTTCGTCAAATCCTAAGTTTGACCAAGATTTGAACAAGTTTAAAAACATGAAAATGAAAAGGGTAAGCCTGGATCCTTGTTTACGGTTAGGGGGTAGATACGTACATGATTTTTCTAAGTATTTTTACGCCCATTTGAATCTTCGTCAAATCCTAAGTTTGACCAAGATTTGAACAAGTTTAAAAACATGAAAATGAAAAGGGTGTAAGCCTGGATCCTTGTTTAGGGTTAGGGGGTAGATACAAGATTTTTGTGGTTTGAATATGGCAGACCTTGTTTATCACCTTGATATATGACATAGGAAGACGGTGTGCTTTTGTTTTTCTTTTTTTTGAATTTTTATGCCCATTTGAATCTTGGTCAAGTCATAGGTTTGACCAAGATTTAAACAGGTTTAAAACATGAAAATGAAAAAGTAAGCCTGGATCCTTCTTAGTCACTCCAAAATGTACCAATTGATAAATGAGTTAACTTGGCTTCATGGAAAAAATAATGTCATGTAAATGATTTAACTTGGCTTTCGTACCCTTGAATCCATAGGAAACTTTGTATAAATGTAGTAGTATAATAATCAACCGAGTTTTTACATCAACAGGTCTGTCACTTACGTGTGGTGCCCATGCGTGAGGTCCCACACTTCAGTGAGCACAAGTCACGTGCAATAGGTACGCAAACTCCCAGCCATTTTCTTTGTCAAGAGAAGACGCATCAGGATGCGTATTGGAAGTATGTGGGTCCTTCTGGATCCTTCGGTTGTCCCTCTCACAAAAAAAAAAACAAATCTCTCTCATTCTCGGCCTCGCTCGACTCGCTCGCTCGCTCGCACCTCCTGCTCACTGACAAACCCTGCACAAAAGTCAACATCATCACCCGAAAAAGGGGAGACACCATAATTCTCTCCCTTCTTCTCTCCTTCCGAGTGATCCCTTCTTCCTCCGAGTTTCACTCGACGGGCAAACACACATGTGCTGCATAGTAATAATAAAAAAGTAGAAAAATCGACCTACGAATCTATGATTAAATAGGTTAAACTAGGGTTTTGCCCACTACTACAGATCAAGTTCAGAAATATCCAACTACTAGTTCGATTTTGGGCTACTAATATAAAATTAAAATAAGTTGAACTAGTATTCCTCTAAAAAATCATTTTGGTATGCATTGTTTGATACTTTTCATAGCTATAGTGCATCACAAATTTATGATTTCATGCTTTGCTTTGCCAATTTCGATTTTTTCTAACCACCTTCTCTTTGATTTCAAATTTAGGTCAAACTATCGATGCCTACTATGTGTTCTACTTGAATTGGATGCAGCGTGCGCACATGTTTTGCCATCGTTCTGGGCTTCCACACATCTTTGGGGCATCCAAGTATTTAAGTTACCTTGTTTTTTTGAATTGTAATTCATACCCTTCCTCCCAATTTTTATGCACATTTGAATCTTGGTCAAATCCTAAGTTTGACCAAGATTTGAACAAGTTTAAAACATGAAAATGAAAAGGTAAGCCTGAATCCTTCTTAGTCACTCAAAAATGAGAAGCTTTTGGGAGTTTTTTGAAATTTCCATGTTTGAAACCCAAAACCACTTCTCTTCATGCTTGACTTCATAAGACAGAGTTTAGGGTTAGGGGGTAGATACATGATTTGTCTAGTTTGTTGTTTAGACCTTGTTTATCAACTTGAATGCTTACTATATGACATAATAATACTATGTGCTATGGTTTTCATTTTTTTTGACTTTTTCTGAATTTTTATGCCCATTTGATCTTGGTCAAATCCTAGGCTTAACCAATATTTAAACAAGTTTAAAACATGAAAATGAAAAGGTAAGCCTGTATCCTTCTTAGTCACTCCAAAATGAAGCTTTTGGGAAGGATTTTGAAATTTCCATGTTTGAAATCCAAAACGACTTCGATCTCTTCGTGCTTGACTTCATAAGACAAAGTTTAGGGATAGGGGTAGAAACATGATTTTTCTGGTTTGAATATGTCTAGACCTTGTTTACCAACTTGATCGAGTGCTTACTATATGACATAAGAAGGCTATATGCTTTGGTTTTTCATTTTTTTTGAAATTTTATGCCCATTTGAATCTTGATCAAATCCTAGGTACAGTTTGACCAAGATTTGAACAATTTTAAAACATGAAAATAAAAGGTAAGCCCGACCTGGATCCTTTAGTCACTCTAAAATGAAGCTTTTGGGGGGTTCTTGAAATTTCCAAGTTTGAAACCCAAAACCACTTCTCTTCATGCTTGACTACACATAAGACAGAGTTTAGGGTTAGGGGTAGATACATGATTTTTCTTGTTTGAATATATCTAGACCTTGTTTATATCAACTTTAATGCTAACTATATATGACATAAGAAAACTATGTGCTTTGGTTTTTAATTTTTCTGTTTTTTTATTTTGATAGATGCACATTTGAATCTTTGTCAAATCCTAGGTTTGGCCAAGATTTAAACAAGTATAAAACATGAAAATGAAAAGGGGAAGCCTGTATCCTTTCTTAGTCACTCTAAAATGAAGTTTTTGGGATGTTCTTGAAATTTTCATGTTTGAAACCCAAAACCACTTCTCTTCATGCTTGACTTCATAAGATAGAGTTTAGGGGCTAGCTAGGGGATAGATACATGATTTGCCTAGGTTTGAATATGCATGTCCAAACCTAGCTTGTTTATCAACTTGAATGCTTACTATATGACATAAGAAGACTATATGCTTTTGTTTTTCATTTTTCTGATTTTTTTTAAAATTTTATGCCCATTTGAATCTTTTGGTCAAATCCTTGGTTTAATTTGACACGGATTTAAACAAGTTTAAAATATGAAAATGAAAAGGTGGTAAGCAGGCATGTATCCTTCTTATATATATTAGTCACTCTAAAATGAAGCTTTTGGGAGGTTTTTGAAATTTCCATGTTTGAAACCCAAAACCACTTCTCTTCATGTTGTTGACTTCATAAGATAGAGTTTAGGGGTTAGGGGTATATATACATGACTTGTCTTGTTTGAATATGTGTCTAGACCTTGTTTATCAACTTTAATGCTTACTATATGACATAAGAACACTATGCGCTTTAATTTGGTTTTTAATTTTTTTAAATTTTGATGCACATTTTGAATCTTGGTCAAATCCTAGGTTTGACCGAGATTTGAACAAGTTTAAAACAAGAAAATAAAAGGTAAGCCCGCCAGACTGGATCCTTTCTTAGTCACTCTATAATGAAGCTTTTAGGGGGGTTGTTGAAAATGTAAGCATGTATCCTTCTTAGTACGTCACACCACAATGAAGCTTTTGGGAGGGTTTTTGAAATGTCCATGTTTGAAACCCAAAACGACTTCTCTTCGTGCTTGACTTCATAATTAAGACAAAGTTTAGGGTTAGGGGTATATAGATACATGATTTTTCTGGTTTGAATATGTCTAGACTTTGTTTATCAACTAGCTTGAGTGCTTACTATATGGCATATATAAGAAGCTAGGCTATGTGCTTTGGTTTTTCATTTTTTTTGAATTTTTATGCCCATTTGAATCTTGGTCAAATCCTAGGTACGTACGGTTTGACCAAGATTTGAACATGTTTAAAACATGAAAATAAAAGGTAAGCATGGATCCTTCTTAGTCACTCTAAAATGAAGCTTTTGGGAGGTTTTTGAAATTTCCATGTTTGAAACCCAAAACCACTTCTCTTCATGCTTGGCTTCGTAAGATAGAGTTTAGGGTTTGGGGTAGATACGTACATGATTTTTCTAAGTATTTTTACACCCATTTGAATCTTCGTCAAATCCTAAGTTTGACCAAGATTTGAACAAGTTTAAAAACATGAAAATGAAAAGGGTAAGCCTGGATCCTTGTTTACGGTTAGGGGGTAGATACGTACATGATTTTTCTAAGTATTTTTACGCCCATTTGAATCTTCGTCAAATCCTAAGTTTGACCAAGATTTGAACAAGTTTAAAAACATGAAAATGAAAAGGGTGTAAGCCTGGATCCTTGTTTAGGGTTAGGGGGTAGATACAAGATTTTTGTGGTTTGAATATGGCAGACCTTGTTTATCACCTTGATATATGACATATGAAGACGGTGTGCTTTTGTTTTTCTTTTTTTTTTTGAATTTTTATGCCCATTTGAATCTTGGTCAAGTCATAGGTTTGACCAAGATTTAAACAGGTTTAAAACATGAAAATGAAAAAGTAAGCCTGGATCCTTCTTAGTCACTCCAAAATGTACCAATTGATAAATGAGTTAACTTGGCTTCATGGAAAAAATAATGTCATGTAAATGATTTAACTTGGCTTTCGTACCCTTGAATCCATAGGAAACTTTGTATAAATGTAGTAGTATAATAATCAACCGAGTTTTTACATCAACAGGTCTGTCACTTACGTGTGGTGCCCATGCGTGAGGTCCCACACTTCAGTGAGCACAAGTCACGTGCAATAGGTACGCAAACTCCCAGCCATTTTCTTTGTCAAGAGAAGACGCATCAGGATGCGTATTGGAAGTATGTGGGTCCTTCTGGATCCTTCGGTTGTCCCTCTCACAAAAAAAAAAACAAATCTCTCTCATTCTCGGCCTCGCTCGACTCGCTCGCTCGCTCGCTCGCTCGCACCTCCTGCTCACTGACAAACCCTGCACAAAAGTCAACATCATCACCCGAAAAAGGGGAGACACCATAATTCTCTCCCTTCTTCTCTCCTTCCGAGTGATCCCTCTTCCTCCGAGTTTCACTCGACGGGCAAACACACATGTGCTGCATAGAATAATAAAAAAGTAGAAAAATCGACCTACGAATCTATGATTAAATAGGTTAAACTAGGGTTTTGCCCACTACTATACAGATCAAGTTCAGAAATATCCAACTACTAGTTCGATTTTGGGCTACTAATATAAAATTAAAATAAGTTGAACTAGTATTCCTCTAAAAAATCATTTTGGTATGCATTGTTTGATACTTTTCATAGCTATAGTGCATCACAAATTTATGATTTCATGCTTTGCTTTGCCAAATTCGATTTTTTCTAACCACCTTCTCTTTGATTTCAAATTTAGGTCAAACTATCGATGCCTACTATGTGTTCTACTTGAATTGGATGCAGCGTGCGCACATGTTTTGCCATCGTTCTGGGCTTCCACACATCTTTGGGGCATCCAAGTATTTAAGTTACCTTGTTTTTTGAATTGTAATTCATACCCTTCCTCCCAATTTTTATGCACATTTGAATCTTGGTCAAATCCTAAGTTTGACCAAGATTTGAACAAGTTTAAAACATGAAAATGAAAAGGTAAGCCTGAATCCTTCTTAGTCACTCAAAAATGAGAAGCTTTTGGGAGTTTTTGAAATTTCCATGTTTGAAACCCAAAACCACTTCTCTTCATGCTTGACTTCATAAGACAGAGTTTAGGGTTAGGGGGTAGATACATGATTTGTCTAGTTTGTTGTTTAGACCTTGTTTATCAACTTGAATGCTTACTATATGACATAATAATACTATGTGCTATGGTTTTCATTTTTTTTGACTTTTTCTGAATTTTTATGCCCATTTGATCTTGGTCAAATCCTAGGCTTAACCAATATTTAAACAAGTTTAAAACATGAAAATGAAAAGGTAAGCCTGTATCCTTCTTAGTCACTCCAAAATGAAGCTTTTGGGAAGGATTTTGAAATTTCCATGTTTGAAATCCAAAACGACTTCGATCTCTTCGTGCTTGACTTCATAAGACAAAGTTTAGGGATAGGGGTAGAAACATGATTTTTCTGGTTTGAATATGTCTAGACCTTGTTTACCAACTTGATCGAGTGCTTACTATATGACATAAGAAGGCTATATGCTTTGGTTTTTCATTTTTTTTGAAATTTTATGCCCATTTGAATCTTGATCAAATCCTAGGTACAGTTTGACCAAGATTTGAACAATTTTAAAACATGAAAATAAAAGGTAAGCCCGACCTGGATCCTTTAGTCACTCTAAAATGAAGCTTTTGGGGGTTCTTGAAATTTCCAAGTTTGAAACCCAAAACCACTTCTCTTCATGCTTGACTACACATAAGACAGAGTTTAGGGTTAGGGGTAGATACATGATTTTTCTTGTTTGAATATATCTAGACCTTGTTTATATCAACTTTAATGCTAACTATATATGACATAAGAAAACTATGTGCTTTGGTTTTTAATTTTTCTGTTTTTTTATTTTGATAGATGCACATTTGAATCTTTGTCAAATCCTAGGTTTGGCCAAGATTTAAACAAGTATAAAACATGAAAATGAAAAGGGGAAGCCTGTATCCTTTCTTAGTCACTCTAAAATGAAGTTTTTGGGATGTTCTTGAAATTTTCATGTTTGAAACCCAAAACCACTTCTCTTCATGCTTGACTTCATAAGATAGAGTTTAGGGGCTAGCTAGGGGATAGATACATGATTTGCCTAGGTTTGAATATGCATGTCCAAACCTAGCTTGTTTATCAACTTGAATGCTTACTATATGACATAAGAAGACTATATGCTTTTGTTTTTCATTTTTCTGATTTTTTTAAAATTTTATGCCCATTTGAATCTTTTGGTCAAATCCTTGGTTTAATTTGACACGGATTTAAACAAGTTTAAAATATGAAAATGAAAAGGTGGTAAGCAGGCATGTATCCTTCTTATATATATTAGTCACTCTAAAATGAAGCTTTTGGGAGGTTTTTGAAATTTCCATGTTTGAAACCCAAAACCACTTCTCTTCATGTTGTTGACTTCATAAGATAGAGTTTAGGGGTTAGGGGTATATATACATGACTTGTCTTGTTTGAATATGTGTCTAGACCTTGTTTATCAACTTTAATGCTTACTATATGACATAAGAACACTATGCGCTTTAATTTGGTTTTTAATTTTTTTAAATTTTGATGCACATTTTGAATCTTGGTCAAATCCTAGGTTTGACCGAGATTTGAACAAGTTTAAAACAAGAAAATAAAAGGTAAGCCCGCCAGACTGGATCCTTTCTTAGTCACTCTATAATGAAGCTTTTAGGGGGGTTGTTGAAAATGTAAGCATGTATCCTTCTTAGTACGTCACACCACAATGAAGCTTTTGGGAGGGTTTTTGAAATGTCCATGTTTGAAACCCAAAACGACTTCTCTTCGTGCTTGACTTCATAATTAAGACAAAGTTTAGGGTTAGGGGTATATAGATACATGATTTTTCTGGTTTGAATATGTCTAGACTTTGTTTATCAACTAGCTTGAGTGCTTACTATATGGCATATATAAGAAGCTAGGCTATGTGCTTTGGTTTTTCATTTTTTTTGAATTTTTATGCCCATTTGAATCTTGGTCAAATCCTAGGTACGTACGGTTTGACCAAGATTTGAACATGTTTAAAACATGAAAATAAAAGGTAAGCATGGATCCTTCTTAGTCACTCTAAAATGAAGCTTTTGGGAGGTTTTTGAAATTTCCATGTTTGAAACCCAAAACCACTTCTCTTCATGCTTGGCTTCGTAAGATAGAGTTTAGGGTTTGGGGTAGATACGTACATGATTTTTCTAAGTATTTTTACACCCATTTGAATCTTCGTCAAATCCTAAGTTTGACCAAGATTTGAACAAGTTTAAAAACATGAAAATGAAAAGGGTAAGCCTGGATCCTTGTTTACGGTTAGGGGGTAGATACGTACATGATTTTTCTAAGTATTTTTACGCCCATTTGAATCTTCGTCAAATCCTAAGTTTGACCAAGATTTGAACAAGTTTAAAAACATGAAAATGAAAAGGGTAAGCCTGGATCCTTGTTTACGGTTAGGGGGTAGATACGTACATGATTTTTCTAAGTATTTTTACGCCCATTTGAATCTTCGTCAAATCCTAAGTTTGACCAAGATTTGAACAAGTTTAAAAACATGAAAATGAAAAGGGTGTAAGCCTGGATCCTTGTTTAGGGTTAGGGGGTAGATACAAGATTTTTGTGGTTTGAATATGGCAGACCTTGTTTATCACCTTGATATATGACATATGAAGACGGTGTGCTTTTGTTTTTCTTTTTTTTTGAATTTTTATGCCCATTTGAATCTTGGTCAAGTCATAGGTTTGACCAAGATTTAAACATGTTTAAAACATGAAAATGAAAAAGTAAGCCTGGATCCTTCTTAGTCACTCCAAAATGTACCAATTGATAAATGAGTTAACTTGGCTTCATGGAAAAAATAATGTCATGTAAATGATTTAACTTGGCTTTCGTACCCTTGAATCCATAGGAAACTTTGTATAAATGTAGTAGTATAATAATCAACCGAGTTTTTACATCAACAGGTCTGTCACTTACGTGTGGTGCCCATGCGTGAGGTCCCACACTTCAGTGAGCACAAGTCACGTGCAATAGGTACGCAAACTCCCAGCCATTTTCTTTGTCAAGAGAAGACGCATCAGGATGCGTATTGGAAGTATGTGGGTCCTTCTGGATCCTTCGGTTGTCCCTCTCACAAAAAAAAAAACAAATCTCTCTCATTCTCGGCCTCGCTCGACTCGCTCGCTCGCTCGCTCGCTCGCACCTCCTGCTCACTGACAAACCCTGCACAAAAGTCAACATCATCACCCGAAAAAGGGGAGACACCATAATTCTCTCCCTTCTTCTCTCCTTCCGAGTGATCCCTCTTCCTCCGAGTTTCACTCGACGGGCAAACACACATGTGCTGCATAGAATAATAAAAAAGTAGAAAAATCGACCTACGAATCTATGATTAAATAGGTTAAACTAGGGTTTTGCCCACTACTATACAGATCAAGTTCAGAAATATCCAACTACTAGTTCGATTTTGGGCTACTAATATAAAATTAAAATAAGTTGAACTAGTATTCCTCTAAAAAAATCATTTTGGTATGCATTGTTTGATACTTTTCATAGCTATAGTGCATCACAAATTTATGATTTCATGCTTTGCTTTGCCAAATTCGATTTTTTCTAACCACCTTCTCTTTGATTTCAAATTTAGGTCAAACTATCGATGCCTACTATGTGTTCTACTTGAATTGGATGCAGCGTGCGCACATGTTTTGCCATCGTTCTGGGCTTCCACACATCTTTGGGGCATCCAAGTATTTAAGTTACCTTGTTTTTTTGAATTGTAATTCATACCCTTCCTCCCAATTTTTATGCACATTTGAATCTTGGTCAAATCCTAAGTTTGACCAAGATTTGAACAAGTTTAAAACATGAAAATGAAAAGGTAAGCCTGAATCCTTCTTAGTCACTCAAAAATGAGAAGCTTTTGGGAGTTTTTTGAAATTTCCATGTTTGAAACCCAAAACCACTTCTCTTCATGCTTGACTTCATAAGACAGAGTTTAGGGTTAGGGGTAGATACATGATTTGTCTAGTTTGTTGTTTAGACCTTGTTTATCAACTTGAATGCTTACTATATGACATAATAATACTATGTGCTATGGTTTTCATTTTTTTTGACTTTTTCTGAATTTTTATGCCCATTTGATCTTGGTCAAATCCTAGGCTTAACCAATATTTAAACAAGTTTAAAACATGAAAATGAAAAGGTAAGCCTGTATCCTTCTTAGTCACTCCAAAATGAAGCTTTTGGGAAGGATTTTGAAATTTCCATGTTTGAAATCCAAAACGACTTCGATCTCTTCGTGCTTGACTTCATAAGACAAAGTTTAGGGATAGGGGTAGAAACATGATTTTTCTGGTTTGAATATGTCTAGACCTTGTTTACCAACTTGATCGAGTGCTTACTATATGACATAAGAAGGCTATATGCTTTGGTTTTTCATTTTTTTTGAAATTTTATGCCCATTTGAATCTTGATCAAATCCTAGGTACAGTTTGACCAAGATTTGAACAATTTTAAAACATGAAAATAAAAGGTAAGCCCGACCTGGATCCTTTAGTCACTCTAAAATGAAGCTTTTGGGGGGTTCTTGAAATTTCCAAGTTTGAAACCCAAAACCACTTCTCTTCATGCTTGACTACACATAAGACAGAGTTTAGGGTTAGGGGTAGATACATGATTTTTCTTGTTTGAATATATCTAGACCTTGTTTATATCAACTTTAATGCTAACTATATATGACATAAGAAAACTATGTGCTTTGGTTTTTAATTTTTCTGATTTTTTTATTTTGATAGATGCACATTTGAATCTTTGTCAAATCCTAGGTTTGGCCAAGATTTAAACAAGTATAAAACATGAAAATGAAAAGGGGAAGCCTGTATCCTTTCTTAGTCACTCTAAAATGAAGTTTTTGGGATGTTCTTGAAATTTTCATGTTTGAAACCCAAAACCACTTCTCTTCATGCTTGACTTCATAAGATAGAGTTTAGGGGCTAGCTAGGGGATAGATACATGATTTGCCTAGGTTTGAATATGCATGTCCAAACCTAGCTTGTTTATCAACTTGAATGCTTACTATATGACATAAGAAGACTATATGCTTTTGTTTTTCATTTTTCTGATTTTTTTAAAATTTTATGCCCATTTGAATCTTTTGGTCAAATCCTTGGTTTAATTTGACACGGATTTAAACAAGTTTAAAATATGAAAATGAAAAGGTGGTAAGCAGGCATGTATCCTTCTTATATATATTAGTCACTCTAAAATGAAGCTTTTGGGAGGTTTTTGAAATTTCCATGTTTGAAACCCAAAACCACTTCTCTTCATGTTGTTGACTTCATAAGATAGAGTTTAGGGGTTAGGGGTATATATACATGACTTGTCTTGTTTGAATATGTGTCTAGACCTTGTTTATCAACTTTAATGCTTACTATATGACATAAGAACACTATGCGCTTTAATTTGGTTTTTAATTTTTTTAAATTTTGATGCACATTTTGAATCTTGGTCAAATCCTAGGTTTGACCGAGATTTGAACAAGTTTAAAACAAGAAAATAAAAGGTAAGCCCGCCAGACTGGATCCTTTCTTAGTCACTCTATAATGAAGCTTTTAGGGGGGTTGTTGAAAATGTAAGCATGTATCCTTCTTAGTACGTCACACCACAATGAAGCTTTTGGGAGGGTTTTTGAAATGTCCATGTTTGAAACCCAAAACGACTTCTCTTCGTGCTTGACTTCATAATTAAGACAAAGTTTAGGGTTAGGGGTATATAGATACATGATTTTTCTGGTTTGAATATGTCTAGACTTTGTTTATCAACTAGCTTGAGTGCTTACTATATGGCATATATAAGAAGCTAGGCTATGTGCTTTGGTTTTTCATTTTTTTTTGAATTTTTATGCCCATTTGAATCTTGGTCAAATCCTAGGTACGTACGGTTTGACCAAGATTTGAACATGTTTAAAACATGAAAATAAAAGGTAAGCATGGATCCTTCTTAGTCACTCTAAAATGAAGCTTTTGGGAGGTTTTTGAAATTTCCATGTTTGAAACCCAAAACCACTTCTCTTCATGCTTGGCTTCGTAAGATAGAGTTTAGGGTTTGGGGTAGATACGTACATGATTTTTCTAAGTATTTTTACACCCATTTGAATCTTCGTCAAATCCTAAGTTTGACCAAGATTTGAACAAGTTTAAAAACATGAAAATGAAAAGGGTAAGCCTGGATCCTTGTTTACGGTTAGGGGGTAGATACGTACATGATTTTTCTAAGTATTTTTACGCCCATTTGAATCTTCGTCAAATCCTAAGTTTGACCAAGATTTGAACAAGTTTAAAAACATGAAAATGAAAAGGGTGTAAGCCTGGATCCTTGTTTAGGGTTAGGGGGTAGATACAAGATTTTTGTGGTTTGAATATGGCAGACCTTGTTTATCACCTTGATATATGACATATGAAGACGGTGTGCTTTTGTTTTTCTTTTTTTTTTTGAATTTTTATGCCCATTTGAATCTTGGTCAAGTCATAGGTTTGACCAAGATTTAAACAGGTTTAAAACATGAAAATGAAAAAGTAAGCCTGGATCCTTCTTAGTCACTCCAAAATGTACCAATTGATAAATGAGTTAACTTGGCTTCATGGAAAAAATAATGTCATGTAAATGATTTAACTTGGCTTTCGTACCCTTGAATCCATAGGAAACTTTGTATAAATGTAGTAGTATAATAATCAACCGAGTTTTTACATCAACAGGTCTGTCACTTACGTGTGGTGCCCATGCGTGAGGTCCCACACTTCAGTGAGCACAAGTCACGTGCAATAGGTACGCAAACTCCCAGCCATTTTCTTTGTCAAGAGAAGACGCATCAGGATGCGTATTGGAAGTATGTGGGTCCTTCTGGATCCTTCGGTTGTCCCTCTCACAAAAAAAAAAACAAATCTCTCTCATTCTCGGCCTCGCTCGACTCGCTCGCTCGCTCGCTCGCTCGCACCTCCTGCTCACTGACAAACCCTGCACAAAAGTCAACATCATCACCCGAAAAAGGGGAGACACCATAATTCTCTCCCTTCTTCTCTCCTTCCGAGTGATCCCTCTTCCTCCGAGTTTCACTCGACGGGCAAACACACATGTGCTGCATAGAATAATAAAAAAGTAGAAAAATCGACCTACGAATCTATGATTAAATAGGTTAAACTAGGGTTTTGCCCACTACTACAGATCAAGTTCAGAAATATCCAACTACTAGTTCGATTTTGGGCTACTAATATAAAATTAAAATAAGTTGAACTAGTATTCCTCTAAAAAAATCATTTTGGTATGCATTGTTTGATACTTTTCATAGCTATAGTGCATCACAAATTTATGATTTCATGCTTTGCTTTGCCAAATTCGATTTTTTCTAACCACCTTCTCTTTGATTTCAAATTTAGGTCAAACTATCGATGCCTACTATGTGTTCTACTTGAATTGGATGCAGCGTGCGCACATGTTTTGCCATCGTTCTGGGCTTCCACACATCTTTGGGGCATCCAAGTATTTAAGTTACCTTGTTTTTTGAATTGTAATTCATACCCTTCCTCCCAATTTTTATGCACATTTGAATCTTGGTCAAATCCTAAGTTTGACCAAGATTTGAACAAGTTTAAAACATGAAAATGAAAAGGTAAGCCTGAATCCTTCTTAGTCACTCAAAAATGAGAAGCTTTTGGGAGTTTTTTGAAATTTCCATGTTTGAAACCCAAAACCACTTCTCTTCATGCTTGACTTCATAAGACAGAGTTTAGGGTTAGGGGGTAGATACATGATTTGTCTAGTTTGTTGTTTAGACCTTGTTTATCAACTTGAATGCTTACTATATGACATAATAATACTATGTGCTATGGTTTTCATTTTTTTTGACTTTTTCTGAATTTTTATGCCCATTTGATCTTGGTCAAATCCTAGGCTTAACCAATATTTAAACAAGTTTAAAACATGAAAATGAAAAGGTAAGCCTGTATCCTTCTTAGTCACTCCAAAATGAAGCTTTTGGGAAGGATTTTGAAATTTCCATGTTTGAAATCCAAAACGACTTCGATCTCTTCGTGCTTGACTTCATAAGACAAAGTTTAGGGATAGGGGTAGAAACATGATTTTTCTGGTTTGAATATGTCTAGACCTTGTTTACCAACTTGATCGAGTGCTTACTATATGACATAAGAAGGCTATATGCTTTGGTTTTTCATTTTTTTGAAATTTTATGCCCATTTGAATCTTGATCAAATCCTAGGTACAGTTTGACCAAGATTTGAACAATTTTAAAACATGAAAATAAAAGGTAAGCCCGACCTGGATCCTTTAGTCACTCTAAAATGAAGCTTTTGGGGGTTCTTGAAATTTCCAAGTTTGAAACCCAAAACCACTTCTCTTCATGCTTGACTACACATAAGACAGAGTTTAGGGTTAGGGGTAGATACATGATTTTTCTTGTTTGAATATATCTAGACCTTGTTTATATCAACTTTAATGCTAACTATATATGACATAAGAAAACTATGTGCTTTGGTTTTTAATTTTTCTGTTTTTTTATTTTGATAGATGCACATTTGAATCTTTGTCAAATCCTAGGTTTGGCCAAGATTTAAACAAGTATAAAACATGAAAATGAAAAGGGGAAGCCTGTATCCTTTCTTAGTCACTCTAAAATGAAGTTTTTGGGATGTTCTTGAAATTTTCATGTTTGAAACCCAAAACCACTTCTCTTCATGCTTGACTTCATAAGATAGAGTTTAGGGGCTAGCTAGGGGATAGATACATGATTTGCCTAGGTTTGAATATGCATGTCCAAACCTAGCTTGTTTATCAACTTGAATGCTTACTATATGACATAAGAAGACTATATGCTTTTGTTTTTCATTTTTCTGATTTTTTTTAAAATTTTATGCCCATTTGAATCTTTTGGTCAAATCCTTGGTTTAATTTGACACGGATTTAAACAAGTTTAAAATATGAAAATGAAAAGGTGGTAAGCAGGCATGTATCCTTCTTATATATATTAGTCACTCTAAAATGAAGCTTTTGGGAGGTTTTTGAAATTTCCATGTTTGAAACCCAAAACCACTTCTCTTCATGTTGTTGACTTCATAAGATAGAGTTTAGGGGTTAGGGGTATATATACATGACTTGTCTTGTTTGAATATGTGTCTAGACCTTGTTTATCAACTTTAATGCTTACTATATGACATAAGAACACTATGCGCTTTAATTTGGTTTTTAATTTTTTTAAATTTTGATGCACATTTTGAATCTTGGTCAAATCCTAGGTTTGACCGAGATTTGAACAAGTTTAAAACAAGAAAATAAAAGGTAAGCCCGCCAGACTGGATCCTTTCTTAGTCACTCTATAATGAAGCTTTTAGGGGGGTTGTTGAAAATGTAAGCATGTATCCTTCTTAGTACGTCACACCACAATGAAGCTTTTGGGAGGGTTTTTGAAATGTCCATGTTTGAAACCCAAAACGACTTCTCTTCGTGCTTGACTTCATAATTAAGACAAAGTTTAGGGTTAGGGGTATATAGATACATGATTTTTCTGGTTTGAATATGTCTAGACTTTGTTTATCAACTAGCTTGAGTGCTTACTATATGGCATATATAAGAAGCTAGGCTATGTGCTTTGGTTTTTCATTTTTTTTTGAATTTTTATGCCCATTTGAATCTTGGTCAAATCCTAGGTACGTACGGTTTGACCAAGATTTGAACATGTTTAAAACATGAAAATAAAAGGTAAGCATGGATCCTTCTTAGTCACTCTAAAATGAAGCTTTTGGGAGGTTTTTGAAATTTCCATGAAACCCAAAACCACTTCTCTTCATGCTTGGCTTCGTAAGATAGAGTTTAGGGTTTGGGGTAGATACGTACATGATTTTTCTAAGTATTTTTACACCCATTTGAATCTTCGTCAAATCCTAAGTTTGACCAAGATTTGAACAAGTTTAAAAACATGAAAATGAAAAGGGTAAGCCTGGATCCTTGTTTACGGTTAGGGGGTAGATACGTACATGATTTTTCTAAGTATTTTTACGCCCATTTGAATCTTCGTCAAATCCTAAGTTTGACCAAGATTTGAACAAGTTTAAAAACATGAAAATGAAAAGGGTGTAAGCCTGGATCCTTGTTTAGGGTTAGGGGGTAGATACAAGATTTTTGTGGTTTGAATATGGCAGACCTTGTTTATCACCTTGATATATGACATATGAAGACGGTGTGCTTTTGTTTTTTTTTTTTTGAATTTTTATGCCCATTTGAATCTTGGTCAAGTCATAGGTTTGACCAAGATTTAAACAGGTTTAAAACATGAAAATGAAAAAGTAAGCCTGGATCCTTC
Source organism: Lolium multiflorum (assembly GCA_030979885.1). Classification (NCBI taxonomy): domain Eukaryota; kingdom Viridiplantae; phylum Streptophyta; class Magnoliopsida; order Poales; family Poaceae; genus Lolium; species Lolium multiflorum. Next base: position 174,576,370 of record CM061747.1, on the reverse strand, counting down.
TTAGTCACTCCAAAATGTACCAATTGATAAATGAGTTAACTTGGCTTCATGGAAAAAATAATGTCATGTAAATGATTTAACTTGGCTTTCGTACCCTTGAATCCATAGGAAACTTTGTATAAATGTAGTAGTATAATAATCAACCGAGTTTTTACATCAACAGGTCTGTCACTTACGTGTGGTGCCCATGCGTGAGGTCCCACACTTCAGTGAGCACAAGTCACGTGCAATAGGTACGCAAACTCCCAGCCATTTTCTTTGTCAAGAGAAGACGCATTTTATGCCCATTTGAATCTAGATCAAATCCTAGATACTGTTTTGGGTGATTTGTCATTCAAAAATTTGGTATCATTCGGATCGGAGGAAGTATAGTTGGAGATGAATGGCCCACCAAGTCTCTGCCTTGAAGTTTGCTCTTTGACTAGTATTACTACTCGCGAGGTGCCGAGGAGACGGGGAGGCCAAATTTAAGAACTAACCTTTGCTCTTGCCGTCTTCCTCAGTTCACCACTTTGTTTACCTCTTGGAATACTACTTCGCCACCATGACCGGGAGCAAGTCTCGCCACAGAAGGGCTCGTGCGGCTGCGGCGAAGCTGAGGGAATCCCAGCAATGGCGTCCCTGTGCTGCTGTCGAGGTGCCTTCTGCGCAAGAGTCTTCAAGGGCGTCGCAGCCCGCGACTGCTACCTTCAGGCGATCCTCCGTTCTTGCGCATCTTTCTATGTCTTTCACAACTTATCATCCCCTCCTTTTCTTACCTTCTCTCAATCGTATATTCAGGTCGGGCGGCCTTAGTTTTCCCGCAGCCCTCCTGCCTGCGGAAACATCTTCCACGGAGCCAAGTTCTCAAAGCAGCGAGGTATAGACATTCGTGCAAATTGGGATTCCCATTTTCTCTTTCTTGGTACTTCTCTGGGTACACTTCTGATTTTGTGCTCCATCCCCATCTGATAGAAGCCCCGCTACGAGATCGGTCCCATTTTAGAAATGGTTATGGGCGATTTCTGCGTCGAGACGGCGGACAGAAGCGCCCTCGCCGATGAGTGCATGAGACTTTATTCTGAGCTCGCCACTGAGAAGATCCGGATTCGCATTCTCGACGATATCGCCATGAAATCGTTCACTGCGAGTAATGAGATCCAGCGGCGGAGCCTCGGCCAGGCGGAGACCATGGACAAACTCGCCGGACTGATCCTGAACCTCACGGTTAGGACGGACAAACTAGAGGCCGAGCTGTCACAGGAGAAGGCTCTCAACTCCGAGCTGAAGCGTCAAGCAGGCTCAAGGTAGATCTTGACCAGGTCACTGTGTACCACTAGCTGCAATCCTTGATGACTGTTGTGTCACCTGGCTTCCGAGTTTCTGAAGGTTAATTTTCGAAATTTTGTTCGTAAAATTGGCCTGTGGAAATGTAAACTAACTAGTACTCTTACTTTATTATATTAGTACTTGTGTCAATGTAGTAGTTGTGTCTGAGTCGAGTCAATGTTGAGTCGTTCTCGTTGAGTCACCTAGTCTTCTATTATATACTAAAAGCAAAATAAGATGTTTTAATTTTAAATAGAGACACAAGGTTAATCCACATCATCTTAATTATTATTAATCGTTGGATCTGTAATTTGTGACTAGGATTTACTAATAGATGAATATAACGTAAACGTACACATGTGTAACACGAACTCAAACTTGACACGATCTATTTTTTTTTATTTGGTGCGGGAAAGTCTAAGGTTGCACGTAAAAGTGTAGTTTTGGGAAAAACATGGAAACAGAGTCTGTTGCCCATACGAGTTAAACGTACACATGTGTAACACGAACTCAAACTTGACACGATCTATTTTTTTTATTTGGCGCGGGAAAGTCTAAGGTTGCACGTAAAAGTGTAGTTTGGGGAAAAACATGGAAACAGAGTCTGTTGCCCATACGAGTTTAACATATGTTGTTTTCTTTCTTTGACCGTAAGAATCCTATCAGATTCTGTCAAAAAGAAAAGAATCCTATCAGATCACGTTTAAATGGGATCTAGATTGAGCCATATATTTACGTGCATGTGACCTATCCCGTCACGTTTAGACCAGTTTTTTTGAAAGTTTAGATGAGTTATCTGTGTATTATCCTAGCGTCGGACTGTGTCGTGTGCATACATATTCTGAACCACACGTGCATGACAAGGTTTTTAAACTAGGACGTGTAATATTTTAAAATTAGAATTCATTTTTTTAGTAACCACATGAGCTGAGCGAGAGTGCCGGCGAGGAGGACGTGTTATGCGTCGAGCTACTACGGTCGTCCTGCCGTCGAGCCGGGTAGCCTGGAAGATGAGGATGTACGCTAAATAGTGTGAAGTGGTTTATACTACATGAATTGAGTGTACTTAAACAAATCGAAAGAAAAAAGGTTACCCTCACTCTCGAGAAGGATATAGCAGATTTTTAAAATTGGGACGTTTCTTTACACCTACACTAAATAGTGTATAGATTCATCAAAATTTAAAAAGAATTGCGACATCTTTTTCTGAACAAGGTAGTACAAAGTAGAGCACATGTATGTACTCCCTCCGTTTGTTAATGTATGACATTTAAACAAGCTAGATTGGCTAGCTAAAACGTCTAATATTTATAAACAGAGGAAGTATGATATAAAAAAATATTATCTAAAAATATTGAGCACGCATCTTGCTCCACAATTATCTTGCTCGATAGTTAGATACGAAGTTTTTCCCCAAACTTCATTTGTAGGTAATACGGTTGGTCATTGCCATAATCATATACACTCATGGTAACCACATGCTATCCTGTGTTCGTCACACACAAACATTCCATCTGGTCTATCCCAAATCATTCTAAATCAGTTATTATGAGAGAAGGGTGTAATTGGTTCTGAAGAGTGAATAAGTTCCAATTAGACCAATTATTTTCGATAGAGTGCTGTGTTTCGAAGAAACATGTTAGAAAAATCTCTATAGATGATTATAAATACATTATTATATGATTTTGGATTTAAAGCTCACCGCCATGTTTAGCTACGTTTATTTATGAAAATTTTACAAAGTGTAATATCTAGATAGTCATGTCCCACTTCTAAGTCGGCTACACAAGTTTATGGTTATACTAATTGGGACTCCGGGTCAGAGGGTACGACGCGGTAAATAAAAAACAATTATATCCGGGTGAGAGTACTATTTTGCGTGGATTTAAGTGGTTTTATCAAAATTTCCACAGGCGTATGGATATAGAATCAGGACAAGATTGCTCCATTGTACCTTAAGTGTTAGTTTTAGAAAGATCATGTCAACAATATTGGAGTTCTTATTTGGAATCAAACTCATAGGCACATAAGTAATCCACTAGCATAGTTGGATTAAATAGAAGAGAGAGTAAGGACAATATGTATATGGAGGTAGTTCGTCGGTCTATTATTAGAGAGAATAATGATGTAAGTGTAAGAGTAGCAATAACAATAGGTTGTTTTGTCACGATAAAAATCCACTAATGCAAGGCTACACCTTCAATATTTAGTCATCAAACCAGTGGAATTTTAAATACCAAAAACTCAAATATAAATTGTAGAATATGTGACATGGTATTCTTGGAAATGTCATAGTAACTATTCATGGTAAATCAAAATTGCGAGGGCCATCTTGCTAGTATCTATAATATCTAAATAGGAACAAGAAATCCAAAATTTTCAAATTCTGGCAAAAATTAGAACTTCTCAGGAAAATCTATTTTTTTATAGGAAATCAAAAACACTGAAACGAGTATACTATTTTAATTTGAGCCATTTATGTGCAGATTTGCATAAAAAGACTGACATTTTCCCTAAACTTTGTATATTGTGAAGTCAAGCATGGAGAGAAGTGGTTTTGGGTTTCAAACATCCTTTTCATTTTCTTGTCTTAAACTTGTTTAAATCTTGATCAAACCTAAGATTTGACCAAAAGATTCAAACATGCATAAATTCAAAAAAATCAGAAAAATGAAAAAACAAAAGCATATAGTCTTCTTATGTCATATAGTAAGCATTCAAGTTGATAAACAAGGTCTAGACATATTCAAACCAGAAAAATCATGTATATATCTACCCCTAACCCTAAACTCTGTCTTATGAAGAGAAGTGGTTTTGGGTTTCAAACATGGAAATTTGAAGAACCTCCCAAAAGCTTCATTTTAGATTGTGACTAAGAAGGATCCAGGCTTACCTTTTCACTTTCATGTTCTAAACTTGTTTAAATCCTAGTCAAACCTAGGATTTCACAAAGATTCAAATATATGGGTATAAAATACAAAAAAATAGAAAAATGAAAAACGAAAGCACATAGTCTTCTTATGTCATATAGTAAGCATTAAAGTTGATAAACAAGGTCTAGACATATTCAAACTAGACAAATCATGTATCTCCCCCTAACCCCTAAACTTTGTATTATGAAGTCAAGCATGAAGAGAAGTGGTTTTGGGTTTCAAACATGGAAATTTCAAAAACCTCTTAAAAATTCATTTTAGAGTGACTAAGAAGGATGCAAGCTTCCCTTTTCACTTGCATGTCTTAAACTTGTTTAAATCTGGGTCAAACCTAAGATTTGACCAAAAGATTCAAACGGGCATAAAATTCAAAAAAAATCAGAAAAATGAAAAACAAAAGCATATAGTCTTCTTGTGTCATATAGTAAGCATTCAAGTTGATAAACAAGGTCTAGACATATTCAAACCAGAAAATCATGTATATATCTACCCCTAACCCTAAACTCTGTATTATGAAGTCAATCATGAAGAGAAGTGGTTTTGGGTTTCAAACATGGATATTTCAAGAACCTCCCAAAAGCTTCATTTTAGAGTGTGACTAAGAAGGATCCAGGCTTACCTTTTTCATTTTCATGTACTAAACTTGTTTAAATCCTGGTCAAACCTAGGATTTCACAAAGATTCAAATATATGTGTATAAAATATAAAAAATAGAAAAATGAAAACCAAAGCACATAGTCTACTTATGTCACATAGTAAGCATTCAAGTTGATAAACAAGGTCTAGACATATTCAAACCAGAAAAATCATGTATATATCTACCCCTAACCCTAAACTCCGTCTTATGAAGTTAATCATGAAGAGAAGTGGTTTTGGGTTTCAAACATTGGAATTCCAAGAACCTCCCAAAAGCTTCATTTTAGAGTGTGACTAAGAAGGATCCAAGCTTACCTTTTCATTTTCATGTTCTAAACTTGTTTAAATCCTGGTCAAAACTAGGATTTCACAAAGATTCAAATATATGGGTATAAAATTCAAAAAAATAGAAAAATGAAAAACCAAAGCACATAGTCTTCTTATGTCATATAGTAAGCATTAAAGTTGATAAACAAGGTCTAGACATATTCAACCTAGACAAATCATGTATCTACCCCCTAACCCCTAAACTCTGTCTTATGAAGTCCAACATGAAGAGAAGTGGTTTTGGGTTTCAAACATGGAAATTTCAAAAACCTCTTACAAAATTCAGTTTAGAGTGACTAATTAAGAAGGATGCATTCTCCCCTTTTCATTTTCATGTCTTAAACTTGTTTAAATCTTGGTCAAACCTAAGATTTGACCAAAAGATTCAAACGGGCATAAAAAAATCAGAAAAATGAAAACCAAAGCACATAATTTTCTTATGTCATATAGTAAGCATTCAAGTTGATAAACAAGGTCTAGACATATTCAAACCAGAAAATCATGTATATATCTACCCCTAACCCTAAACTCTGTCTTATGAAGTCAATCATGAAGAGAAGTGGTTTTGGGTTTCAAACATGGAAATTTCAAGAACCTCCCAAAAGCTTCATTTTAGAGTGACTAAGAAGGATCCAGGCCTACCTTTTCATTTTCATGTTTTAAACTTGTTTAAATCCTGGTCAAACCTAGGATTTGACAAAGATTCGAATATATGGGCAAAAAATTCAAAAAAAATAGAAAAATGAAAAACCAAAGCACATAGTCTCCTTGTGTCATATAGTAAGCATTAAAGTTGACAAAAAAGGTCTAGATATATGCAAACTAGACAAATCATGTATCTACCCCCTAACCCCTAAACTCTGTCTTATGAAGTCAAGCATGAAGAGAAGTCGTTTTGGGTTTCAAACATGGAATTTTCAAGAACATCCCAAAAGCTTCATTTTAGAGTGACTAAGAAGGATCCATGATTACCTTTTCATTTTCATGTTTTAAACTTGTTTAATCTTGGTCAAACCTAGGATTTGACCAAGATTCAAATGGGCACAAAATTTAAAAAATCAGAAAAATGAAAAACCAAAGTACATAGTCTTCTTATGTCATGTAGTAAGCATTCAAGTTGATAAAATGGTTCATGCCGGCGTCTTAGCTGCTAAAAAAAATTATACACCAATTGATTTGACGAATTGATGATTTACTCTAGTCTGCTTCTAGACCATGCAGCTAGCGAGTATTCATATGTACTGCATGGAGCCCCCAACTTTTGACTTCCCGTGTCGGAAAAGGCCTGTCTAATAATGTGGGGCAGTGAGGTATCCCGAAGTATCTAGAGGGTTCCAGTGTTTCAGGCTTTCAGCATCGCCAGTCCAAGGGAAGGATGGGTGACGAATCCGTGCATTCACAGCCGTTTAGATCTGAAGAGTCCTTGTATGATGAGCGGTAGATAGCACCTCTAAGCTGCAAATCAACAGCTTCAATTACTTCAAATGAGCATTGGCCGGAAGGCTGACAGAGTGAAAAAATTCAATTTCAAAAACTCATGTATAGAATAGAAAAAAATAAAAAACATGTAGATAGAATAGAGGTATAGATAGATTAGCCCAAAAAAGAAGAGGACGGGGAAATTTCGAACGCTCGCCTTTAACTCAGCACAGCAGACACCTCCCTCGCGCTCCTAAACTTTCGAACGCGCGCCCAATATTTCGAACGCTCGCCTTTAACTCAGCACCCAGCCCACCTTGTTCTTCTCTAGACACCTCCTTCGGCGCCCTGTTCTTCTCTAGACACACCCTCGGTGAACCAGGCCGCGCACCAAAACTTCCCCACGCTGTCTATCAGCCGCGTCAGCCGGCGACTGCTGGTGGCGCCGTTCTTCTCCAGCCGCACCGGCAGGCGCGGTCAGCTGGTAGATCCTCACGGTATGCATGCTATCTTCAGGCCTGGGCAAGTACGATTCATTATAGCTCAATCGAAGTCAGTCGCCGTCGCCCAGCCCTTATAAGTTCGTTAGTTCGTTCGAATCGATCGGTTGATATTGTTTTCCTCTCGATGTGTTTGTTTGACATTGTTTTCCGCTTTACCTATTTGCTCGAATTCGTTCGTACTGTACACTGTACTGCTCACCATTGCCCAATGTTTGTAGTCGTCGCTTGGTGCCAGTCCTCTATGGACCTGTTTGTAATCTTATTACTTCTGGGTTCTTTGCACTGCTAATACATCGGTGGATTTACGGCCAAAAAGAAGAAAGAATTTGTTGGTATTATATTGCTTTCGATTGATCTGTTCGCCCCCAAGCTTTTACAGAAGCCGCAAGAGATTCAAGGATGAAATGGCTCTCCTTGTTTGCGGTGGCGGATCTACAGGGTATGCCGTATATGCCACGGCATACCCTGCGTCCAAGCCGTGCAAGATCTTTGATAGTTTAATGAGCTGAGCAATTAATCAAGATGAGTGATGTATATGTATACATGCGGTGCTAATACATGTGGCGTGCAGCCATGCGAACACTGAGCTAGTGCATGTAACCGATTGATTAGACATCCGATTGATTAATGCATTGGCTTTAGCCAACAGTCTACTTGCATGTTTTTCAAGATGTGCGATTTTGTCTCGCGTGTAAGCCTACAAGGCCAGCTATGGCCATGCACCATGACCTGATTAGATATCATGATTAATCAAAGGAAATATCTTGCTACTGTATATACGATTAATCAACTGATAATTAATCTTTGGTAGTCAAGTATATGATTAATTATATATATTTAGTGAGAATTCAGTTCAAAATTAGAGCACCCCGTCAACGGTGCATTTTTCAACAATTTACATTTTGATTATATGCAAAATCTGTTTTATTTAATCATTTTGACATACTCCCTTCAATCCAAATTAATTGACTCAACTTTGTCTAGATACTGATGTATCTTAGACAAGTTTGTTGAGTAGATACATTTATATCTAGACAAATTTGAGTTAATTAGTATGAATCCGAGAAAGTATTTTATTTAATTATTTTTATTAGGACAAAAGAAATTCAATAGAAACTCCAAAATTTTGTTGTGTCATACCCTTTCCTAAAATCCTAGGTCCGCCACTGCTTGTTTGTAAGGCAAAGAGGAAATCATATCATGGCTTATCATCATGGGTATAACCTTTTTAGCTAGATTTTGCTGTTTGGGATCTATGATCCTTTTAGTTGCTGCTCTCCAGTAACATTTTCCCTCTTTTTTATTACAGTGAAAAATACACAGCGAGGAAACCACTGTCCAGCCTAAAAAAATAGACCTCAGTTGGTTTGCTGAAATCGGCTCAAATAACGTGGCATTTAGTTATATAGTTTTATATTCGACCTGTTTGCTCAGATATGTTGGTTTACGTTCATACGCAACCTGTTGGGCAAGTATGGACACAGCTTCAGTGACTTTCAGGTCAAAATTCCAGCGGTTGAGTGATTTTTGGTTGGATCCATTCCTGTGCGTTCGATCGGCTTTTGATGGCTGTTATTGAGACAAAGTCATGGCTGGACTTTTGACGCAGCTCCAGTGACGTTCAGCTAGGTCAAAAGCCCAGCGTTGACTTTGGTTCAATATCAGCCATCCAAAGCCAATCGAACACACATGAATGTATCCAACCAAAAATCACTCTACAATAAGTCGTTTCCAGACAAAAACAATGTTTATTCCCAAACTATTTTTTTTGAATCCGACCAATCTTTCCCGGAATGCAGAAGAAATATATAAGATTTACTGGAATGTTGTTCTTTTTACTGGACAGTTTGAATTTTAAGTTTAAAGTTGGTTGTAAAACATAAAATGAGGTTTATTGATAAACAATATGGCTGAATCTGATGAAACTCCCCCAGAATGCATAACCCGACATATAAGATTTACTGGATTTTTGTTTCAAAAACTTCTAGGCAGTACGAATTTTAAGTTTAAAATTTTCTCGTGAAACTTAAAATGGGTAAATTTTGGATCCATTCTCGTGCGTTCGATTGGCTTTTGATGGCTGTTATTGAAACAAGTGTTAATTGGTTCTATGCCACTCCTCAATTCACAAGTTGTGTTTATGCCATTACAAAAACTGAAGTTGTGTTTATGCCACTCTCAATTCTCAATATCCCCTTCTATATATGCCATTTTCAATACTCCACTATAATAAATATAGCATATCTATGATAGTACTCTATGATACCACCCACTATGCACCCATGTTCCAAACACCACTCCCGCTGACTGTACCTTATTGTATCGAGCGATAAGCTTGATGAGCAACCCAAACAAACAAACAAAAAGACTGTACCTTATTGTACTTGCTCTTACCCGTATCTTCTCTTTCTTTTTCATCGCGAGTGCAGCTAATTCAGTTAGTCTTCCAATGAATATTAATATTTTGTCTCAATGATGTCATGTTTCGACTAACAATTAGCACTTTTGAATTCTTAGATTGCTTTTTCACACGATGCACTTCTTTTAATTTATTTTACCACATTTCAATGTGAACCTTGACCAAATAAATAGGACAACAATATCACGATCATATAATACATAAGCAGCATTGTTAGAATCGTGTTGGAAAATACTTTCTAATGATACCAGTTTTATATCAATTTTTTTTTACTTCATCCTGAAAAATATGTTTCAACTTCATCAAAACTTGCATGTATCTGCAAACTAAACTCATCTAAATACATGTATATCTACATAAAATTGAAACATCATTTTTAAATAGAGAGATATAGATTAATATTTTTTCGAAGATAAAATACGAAAAACAAGGGTGCATTGTTTATTGAAATGGAGTGAGTAGTATATATAAAATCATTTTAGTTGCCAATGATCATGTTGAGGGCCTCTATTTCTTGTTTTGCTCAGGCCCTCCGTATTCTCAGGTACGGCCCTGGTGGTCTATGAACCTGTATGTAATCTTATTACTTTTGGCTTCTTTGCACTGCTAATAGATCGGCGGAATTACGGCAAAAAAGAAGAAAGAATGTGTTGGTATTGTATTGCTTTCGATAGATCTGTTCGCCCCTCCCCCCCAAGCATTTATAGATGGCACAAGAGATTCAAGGATGAAATTGCTCTCCTTGTTCATAAGGCAAAGAGGAAATCATATCATGGGTAGAACATTATATATATATTTTGCTGCTTGGGATCTATGATCCTTTTAGTTGCTGCTCTCCAGCAACTTTTGTACATATTTCCCTCTTTTTATTAATAAAAAAATACAAAGTGGGGAAACCCAGTGGTCAGCCTAAAAAAATCTGTTCGCTAGGTAGCCGTAGTTTTGCACTCAGTTTGTTTGCTGAAATCGGCTCAAATAATGTAGCATTTATAGTTTTATATTCGACCTGTTTGCTCAGGTATGCTTGCTTACATTCGTAGGTGACCTGTTTGTTGAAATAGCTTATCGCTTCTCTGACCATCTATCTCCTCAACAGATGGACAGAACTTGGATATTATTTGACTCATTAACCACACCAACATATTTGAGTGGTATTGAAGACTTCATGAAGCACGTTAGTGATTTTACTGACGGCGACAAGACAAAGGAAGTGATTTGTCCATGCCGCGTATGTTTGAATATTGGGTCCAAGCCTCAACATGTAGTCTCAGATCATTTATTCGTTTATGGGATGGACCAGACATATATCAGGTGGATTAACCATGGTGAACACTATGATCAGCCTGACATTATTGATCCTCTTTATTCTGATGGTTATCAGCCTGAAGATCTCGTCCAGGATGAGGCTACTGCTAATTTGTTACGGGATCTGTATCCATATGCAAGCCAACAGCCCCATGCTTATCACAAAAAGCCTCTTTTCCATGACCTGATAGAAGATGCTAAGCGCTTAGTGGCCCCTGGTTCTGTTGTGTCAAGATTCGAATTAATTGTGAAATTACTTCATGACAAGTCATACCAGGGGATTACCAATAAAGCGTTCAATGCAGTTGCGAAGACATACAGCGATGCACTCCCTGGGGCTGGACTGCCAAAATCCTTTTATGAGGTGAAGCAGTACATCAAGGTACTGGGACTTGGATATGAGAAGATTGATTTTTGCAAAAATAACTGTGCACTGTTTTGGATGGAGTATAATGACCTCGATGAATGTCCAGTATGTAAGGAATCAAGATGGAAACATGATGGAGCTGGTGGTAAGAAAAAGATTCCTTGGAAGGTTCTGAGATACTTTCCACTTGTACAAAGATTGCAGAGGTTGTTTGCTTCAGAACAAACATCTCGGGAAACAAGATGGCACAAAGAGATTCTCACGCCCGACCCTGATTTACTGAGGCATCCTGCTGATGGCGATGAATGGAAGCAATTCGACCTGGATCATCCAGATTTTGCTGCAGATCCAAGGAACCTGAGACTTGGCCTTGCTACAGATGGATTCAACCCATTTGGCAACATGAGCAACTCGTATAGCATGTGGCCAGTACTAGTTACACCTTACAACCAGGCTCCCTGGACATGCACCGATCAGTCGAACTGTATGATGGCCTTACTCATCCCAGGTCCCAAATCTCCTGGGAAGGATTTTGATGTGTTCATGCAGCCTCTTATTAGAGACTTGCAAACATTATGGGAGGGTGTCCCTACATGGGATGTGTGTCAACCTAAAGAACAAAATTTTCTATTACGTGCTGCTGTACTGTATTGCACCCATGATTATCCAGCTTTGGGCACTATGTCAGGCAGAGTAACATCAGGTTATAATGCATGTGTTCACTGTGATACTGATCAGCTGGCAGTGAGGATAATAAACAAGATATGCTATATGGGCCATCGCCGTTTCCTTCCATTAGATCACAGTTTCCGAAAAAATAGAAAAAAATTGCAATTTATTGGTGATCAGGCCTGTAAAAAGACTAAACCGCAGCACTTTAAGAGTCACGAGTTGGAGGCGCACCTAGAAGCGGTCAGAAATGTTAAACCAGGAAAACCACCAGCCGCCACAGCAGGTACAGGCGTACAGCAGAGAGCATAGAGCAACATCTCTAGTTATATTCCTTTATTTTTCATGTCTAAATTGTTGTATTTGTGTTTGCTTGTAGATGATGACAATGGACAAGAAGCTAGCTTCTGGAGTGTTCTTGAAGATATTGAGGAAGGCCTCGAGGTTAGCATCTATCTCTAATACTGTAGCATTTTCACTATACTACTATGATAGATGAATGGATCATCAGTTATTCACTTGCTTGTTTCGGACAAGATGATGATACTACTATGATAGATGAATGGATCATCAGTTATTCACTTGTTTCGGACAGGATGATGATACTTGTATAGAACAAGCTTTCAGTCTAATCTTTTCACCTTATGCAGGGCCTGAAGCTGTAATGTTTAGTGAGTCGCAGCCTGCACTTCAGTGCTTCTACAAGTCTGAAATGATGAAGCAAAGCTTGGAGTAAAGACTGCAATTTATCTTCATTTTCGGTTCATTCGAATTCTGTATTGTCATGAGTCATGACTCTTGTCATGTAATGGCTGAAGTTAAACTGCCAATTGATTTGTGTCATGTAATGGCTGAACTTAAACTGCTACTCCTACCATTTGTGTCATGTAATGGCTGAAACTTAAACTGCTATGTGTCCCTGTGCGGCTATGTGCCCAGTTTTCTCCTATTGATTTGCTGTCAATATTTTTAGCTAAGGTACTAGAGAAGTGCTGCTCAATTTTTTTTAGCCTATTGTCAGGGATGGGTAACCGCTGGTTAGCCGTTAACCCGATGGTGGTGGTTATGGTATGCAGTATGTCCCCGTGGCAGTTATCAGGGATGGGGACGGGAAGAACTTTGCCTCACGGGGACGGTTTTGGTTTAGTAATAACCAGCGGTTTCTCTCCCCGTTGCCAAATGGAGGTACAGCAGAGAAGAATACAGAAGATGCAGCAGCAGTAGTAGCAGATAGAAAAAGGAAGAAGAGACGAGATGAACTGAGTCTAGCAGCTACCAAAAGGAAGATGGGAGGTGAAATAGCAGCACGTACCAAGAGGAAGGAAATGGAAAATGATAGACCGAGAATATTTTATAAGCGCAGGACCACTCTTTGGGACTTGCCGTATTGGGCTGGTAAGAAGCTTCGGCATAATATTGATATCATGCACATGGAGAAGAATATATGTGACAGCATTGTCGGCACATTACTCAACATTCCATCCAAGACAAAAGATAGCTCAAATGCTAGGATTGATTGTGCAACATTGAATGTTAACAGGCACTTGCAACTGGATCGTAATGACAAAGTGAACAAAGGCAAGGAAAAACATTATAAATTTCGAGGCGCGGAATTCACATTGCCGATGCCTAAAAGGAGATTATTTTGTGAGTACCTCCGAGGTGTGATGTTCCCGTTCGGATTTGCTTCCAACATTGCAAATTGTCTCAATGCTGAAGGAAACAAGCTCCAAGGGTTGAAAACTCACGATTGTCACATCCTGCTGCAAAGGCTTTTAGCTATTGGCATTAAAGATTTAGTGAAGCCAAATATGTACAACGTGATTGCAGAGTTGGGAAGGTTCTTTAGGGAAATATGTAGTAAAACTCTAAGCAGAGCTGTTGTAGAACGTCTTAAGGTGGACATAGCAGTAATCCTGTGCAAGCTGGAGCTGATATATCCTCCAGCCTTCTTTGATGTGATGGTGCATTTGGCTGTTCATCTACCTGATGAGGCACTTTTAAGAGGTCCGGTACAGTATGGATGGATGTACCCTATAGAACGTCGACTGTGCACTTTCAAGAATACAGTTAGGAACAAAGCTAGACCGGAGGCTTGCATTGCAGTGGCGTATATTGCTGCTGAAGCATATACATTTGCCTCAAGATATATTCCTGATATTGAGACCAGATTCAATCGGGGTCGCAGAATTTTGGAAGTTGGAGGATCTGTTTTTAAACATGGTGTTGAGCTAATAGGAAAGAGGACCGAAAAAACATTAGAGCAGTCTGAATTTGAACAGCTGTCTTGGTATGTGCTGAATAATGCTACAGAGGCTGATGAATATGTTAAGTGAGTACTATGCACACGAACTACTCAGTTCCTCGCATATACTATGAACTTGTATCAAAATGAAATATATTCAGCTGACTTGGCTATGTTTTGCAGGTTGTACATGGAAACGAATGGAAAGCTATCGGCACGTGGGAGTGGGTTTCAGGACTGGTTTGAGAAATATGTAAGATGTTCAATTGCACTCTGACTTGTCTATGTGTTTTCACATGAGATGACCTCTTGTCTATTTTGTAATCGTAGATCTCGAAACTCCATGCGGAGAATCCAGGCGCTGTTAGTGCTGATCTCCTTGTCCTATCACGTGGTCCAGATAAGAGGGTGTTGGTAGCTGCAGCTTGCAATGCCAATGGTGTCCATTACAGCTCCTATGAGCGTGAACAACATTTGAAGACACGAAATAGTGGCATCACAATCCATAAGAATGGTCATGTTGACAAATTTGATCCAGTGTTGAACAGAGCCAGAAACATTTCAAAAACTTGAGCATGGAAGAGGCTAGGGGTAAATGCCCCAAGGCCAGCCGAGCCTATCGTAGGTGCCGTCCCGAGGAGGAAGTACCTTAATTTGGGGCGCGCGCGGACGCTGCGGTACCCCGAGCTCGAGACGCCGCCGTACCGGTAGCTCGACCCGCGACGAGGCATGGCGGCGGCGGCGGAAGCGGAGCGGCGGCGGCGGAAGGTAAAGCTCCTGCTGACAAACATATTAGGCACAAATGGGCAACCTTCAGTAACCCATGTTCCATTTTTTTTGTCAGGATAACCCCATGTACCACCTTCCCAATAGAAAAAGTACTGTTCAACCTTCCCCTGTTGGGCCCAATATTTCACTTTTGGGTTGCCAAGGAACATCTACATGGTAATTGTTATCGGTCTACTTGCTCCGGCCGTCGAAGCCCAATAACTTCAAATGGGCCTTTCTGCTCATGCAATTTCGGCCCTTTTCTAATGAAACACAGATCCTATGATTGGCAAAAAAAAATACACGGAGATTCTACATAAAAGTTGTTTTTATTTATTTTGAATTATAGGGTTCCAATTTTTGAAACTGCTCATGCCCAATATGAAAATCCTTGATCGCTCCATACCCACATGGATAACGGTATTTTTAAAAATTCATAAAGTGGATTTGAAATTTAAAACATATCCTAATAATTCCTTGATTTAATCTATCAACTTGCAAGATCTTGGAGCCAAAGAGCTTGTATTAGTCTGCGAAAATAATACTGATAAACCTGTCGTTAACAAGAAATGAAGGTTTATCGTTCAGAGAGGATGCCATGTGGGACCCATGAGACAGTACCGTCCTCAACGTTTCAAAGAAAAAGGCAAGTAGCCCGAAAATAGGGGTAAAAAATAAATCCTACAAAGGAAACATTTATTGTTCATAGAGGCTGACATGTGGGACCGATCTGCCAGCTGCATCCTCATCATTTCGAAGTCGGTAGGGATCAGAAGAAAAAGGCAAATAGCCAGAAATTAGGGGTCAAAAATAAATCCAAAAAGGAAACTTATATTCTTCATAGAGGATGACATGTGGGACCGACCTGCCAGCAGCGTCCTCATCGTTTCAAAGGCCGCAGGGGATCAAAAGAAAAAGGCAAATAGCCAGAAATTAGGGGTAAAAAAAATACAACAAAGGAAAGGTTTATTGTTCATAGAGGCTGACTTGTGGGACCCATGAGCCAGC
Source organism: Lolium multiflorum (assembly GCA_030979885.1). Taxonomy (NCBI): domain Eukaryota; kingdom Viridiplantae; phylum Streptophyta; class Magnoliopsida; order Poales; family Poaceae; genus Lolium; species Lolium multiflorum. The sequence continues at coordinate 174,560,463 of CM061747.1, read as the reverse complement.
GGCGACCTCAATTTCAAAGGCGGCATATGATCGAAAAGAAAAAGGCAAGTTAGCAAAAATCAGTGGGTAAAAAAATCTAAGAAATGAAACTTTATTGTACAGTCCCATGAGCCAGCACCTTACTCAACGTTTCAGTGGCGGCATGAGATAGAAAGAAAAAGGAAAGTGACCAAATATCAGGAGCAAAAAATAATCCAAGAAAAGAAACTTTTATTGTACATAGATGATGACATATGGGTCCCACTTATACAAGCTCTTTCGCTCCAAGATCTTGCAAGTTGATTGTACATAGAGGATGACATGCGGGCCCCTTGTGTCAGCAGCTTACTCAACGTTTCCAAGGCGGCAGGGGATCAAAAGAAAAAAGGAAGTAGCCAGAAATTAGCGGTAAACAATAACTCCAAGGAAGGAAACTTTTATTGTTCATAGAGTATGACATGCGGGACCCATGCGCTAGCAGCTTCCTCAACGTTTCAAAGGGGGCATGAGATCGAAAGAAAAAGACAAGTGACCAAATATCAGGAGCCAAAAATAATCCAAGAAAAGAAACTTTATTGTACATAAAAGATGACATGCGGGTCCCATTTTGCAGCAGCGGTGTCAACGTTTCAAATGCGGCTTGAGATCAAAAGAAAAAGAGTAGCCAGAAATTAGGGGTAAAAAAACTCCCAGAAAAGAAAGTTGATTGTACATAGAGGATGGCATGCGGGTCCCATGACCCAGCACCTTACTCAACGTTTCAGAGGCGGCATGAGATCGAAAGAAAAAGGAAAGAGACCAAATACCAGGAGCAAAAAATAATCCAAGAAAAAGAAACTTTTATTGTACATAGAGGATGACATATGGGTCCCACTTATACAAGCTCTTCCGCCCCAAGATCTTGCAAGTTGATTGTACATAGAGGATGACATGCGGGCCCCTTGTGTCAGCAGCTTAATCAATGTTTCCAAGGCGGCAGGGGATCAAAAGAAAAAGGAAACAGCCAAAAATAAGAGGGTGAAAAAATCCAAGAAAAGAAACTTTTATAGTATCGAGGATGACATGTGGGTCCCATGAGCCAGCAGCTTCTCAACGTTTCAGAGGCTGCATGAGATCGAAAGAAAAAGGCAAGTGACCAAAAATAAGGGGGTAAAAAAATCCAAGAAAAGAGACTTGATTGTACATAGAGGATGACATGCGGGTCCCACCAGTCAGCAGCTTACTAACGTTTCCAAGGCGGCAGGGGATGAAAAGAAAAAGGAAATAGCCAAAGATCAGAGGGTGAAAAAAATCAAAGAAAAGAAACTTTTATAGTACATAGAGGATGACATGTGGGTCCCATGGGCCAGCAGGTTCCTCAACGTTTTCAAGGGCGGCATGAGATCGAAAGAAAAAGGCAAGTGACCAAAAATCAGAGGGTGAAAAATAATCCAAAAAAAGAAACATTTATTGTACATAGAGGATGACATGCTGTCCCAACGTTTCAAATGCGGTTTGAGATCAAAAGAAAAAGAAAGTAGCCAGAAATTAGGGGGTAAAAAAACTCCAAGAAAAGAAAATTGATTGTACATAGAGGATGACATGCGGGTCCCACGAGTTTGCAGCTTACTCAACGTTTCCAAGGCGGCAGGGGATCAAAAGAAAAAGGAAATAGCCAAAAATCAGAGAGTGAAAAAAAACCCAAGAAAATAAACTTTTGTAGTACATAGAGGATGACATGCGGGTCCCATGAGCCAGCAGGTTCCTCAACGTTTCAAACGTGGCATGGGATCGAAGGAAAAAGGCAAGTGACCAAATATCAGGAGCCAAAAATAATCCAAGAAAAGAAACTTTATTGTACATAGAGGATGACATGCGGGTCCCATTTTGCAGCAGCGGTCCCAACGTTTCAAATGCGGCTTGAGATCAAAAGAAAAAGAAAGTAGCCAGAAATTAGGGGGTCAAAAAAACTCCAAGAAAGGAAAGCTTTATCGTTCATACAGGCTGACATGTGGGACCTATGAGCCAGCAGCTTATGAACGTTTCAAAGGCGGCAGGGGATCAAAAGAAAAAGGAAATAGCCAAAAATCAGAGGGTGAAAAAAAATCCAAGAAATCAAACTTTTATTGTACATAGAGGATGACATGCGGGTCCCATGAGCCAGCAGATTCCTCAACGTTTCAAACGTGGCATGAGATCGAAAGAAAAGGCAAGTGACCAAATATCAGGAGCCAAAAATAATCCAAGAAAAGAAACTTTATTGTACATAGAGGATGACATGCGGGTCCCATTTTGCAGCAGCGAACGTTTCCAAGGCGGCACAGGACCAAAAGAAAAATGAAGTAGCCAGAAATCAGGGGGTGAAAAAAATCCAAGAAAAGAAAGATTTCAATTGGGCTGCATCTAGACATCTGGCCTTCGAACTATCCTTCTGGGCCTTTTGACACGTACAATTTCAGCCCACTCCAGAACATGATAGTTCGGATTTTTCTCAAAAAAAAAAAACAGGAAAGTCCTATGCTTCGCCAAAACAAAAAACAAGGAGATTCAAGATATATGTTGTAAAAATAAAGATTTAATTTATCCGTTTGCAATAGCTCAGAGCGCAATACACTGTTTATTGTCTGCAAAATAATCAAGATATCACATGTTTCTTGTACGGGGAGGCTGACATCGTGGACCCATGAGCCAGCAGCGTCGTTTTAAAGGCGGCAGGGGATGGAAAGAAAAAATAAACCAAAAATCTGTTGGTAAAAAATCCAAGAAAAGAAACATTTTCGTTCTGAGAGGATGACATGCGGGACCCATGAGGCAGCAGCGTCCTCAGCGCTTATTGTTCATAGAGGCTGACATGTGGGACCCGTGAGCCAGCAGCGTCCTCAACGTTTTAAAGGCGGCAGGATATCGAAAGAAAAAATAAGCCAAAAATATTTGGTAAACAATATCCAAGAAAAGAAACATTTACCGTTCTGAGAGGATGACATGCGGGACCCATGAGGCAGCAGCATCCTCAACGATTCCAAGGCGGCAGGGGATCAAAGAAAAAAAAAGGAAATATCCAGAAATTAATTAGGGGTTCAAAAAAATCCATCAAAGGAAACTTTTATTGTTCATAGAGGATGACTTGTGGGACCGACCTGCCAACAGCGTCCTCATCGTTTCAAAGGGGCAGGAGATCCAAAGAAAAAGGCAAATAGCCAGAAATTAGGGGTCAAAAATAACTCCAAGAAAGGAAACTTTTATTGTTCGTAGAGGATGACATGCGGGACCCATGAGCCAGCAGCTTACTCAACGTTTCAAAGGCGGCATGAGATCGAAAGAAAAGGCAAGTGACAAAATATCAGGAGCAAAAGATAATCCAAGAAAAGAAACTTTATTGTACATAGAGGATGACATGTGGGTCCCATTTTGCAGCAGCGGTCTCAATGTTTGTAATGCGGCTTGAGATCAAAAGAAAAAGAAAGTAGCTAGTAATTAGGGGGTGAAAAAAAATCCAAGAAAGGAAAGTTGATGGACATAGAGGATGACATGCGGGTCCCTTGAGCCAACAGCTTACTCAACGTTTCAAAGGGGGCAGGGGATCAAAAGAAAAAGGCAAGCCAAAAATCAGAGGGTGAAAAAAAATCCAACAAAGGAAACTTTTATAGCACATAGAGGATGACATGCGGGTCCCATGAGCCAGCAGGTTCCTCAACGTTTCAAACGTGGCATGAGATCGAAAGAAAAAGGCAAGTGCCCAAATATGAGGAGCCAAAAATAATTCAAGAAAAGAAAGTTTTATAGTACATAGAGGATGACATGCGGGTCCCATTTAGCAGCAGCGGTATCAGCGTTTGAGAGGTGGCAGGGGATCAAAAGAAAAAAGAAATTGCCAAAAATCAGATGGTGAAAAAAAACCAAGAAAAAGAACTTTTATAGTACATAGAGGATGACATGCGGGTCCCATGAGCCTGCAGGTTCCTCAACGTTTCAAACGTGGCATGAGATCGAAAGAAAAAGGCAAGTGAAAAAATATCAGGAGCCAAAAATAATTCAAGAAAAGAAAGTTTTATAGTACATAGAGGATGACATGCGGGTCCCATTTAGCAGCAGCGGTATGTTTGAGAGGCGGCGGGGATCAAAAGAAAATAAGAAATTGCCAAAAATCAGATGGTGAAAAAAAACCTAGAAAAAGAACTTTTATAGTACATAGAGGATGACATGCGGGTCCCATGAGCTGCAGGTTCCTCAACGTTTCAAACGTGGCATGAGATCGAAAGAAAAAGGCAAGTGAAAAAATATCAGGAGCCAAAAATAATTCAAGAAAAGAAAGTTTTATAGTACATAGAGGATGACATGCGGGTCCCATTTAGCAGCAGCGGTATCACGTTTGAGAGCAGGTGATCGAAAGAAAAAGTCAAGTGACCAAATATGAGGTGCCAAAAAAATCCAAGAAAAGAAAGTTTTATAGTACATAGAGGATGACATGCGGGTCCCATTTAGCAGCAGCGGTATCACCGTTTGAGGCGGCGGGGATCGAAAGAAAAAGGTAAGTGACCAAATATGAGGTGCCAAAAATAATTCAAGAAAAGAAAGTTTTATAGTACATAGAGGATGACATGCGGGTCCCAGCAGCGGTATCACCGTTTGAGAGGCGGCAGGATCGAAAGAAAAGGCAAGTGACCAAATTTGAGGTGCCAAAAATAATCCAGGAAAAGAAAGTTTTATAGTACATAGAGGATGACATGCGGGTCCAGCAGCAGCGGTATCACCGTTTGAGAGGCGGCGGGGATCGAAAGAAAAAGGCAAGTGACCAAATTTGAGGTGCCAAAAATAATCCAGAAAAGAAAGTTTTATAGTACATAGAGGATGACATGCGGGTCCCATTTAGCGGTATCACCGTTTGAGAGGCGGCAGGGGATCGAAAGAAAAAGGCAAGTGACCAAATTTGAGGTGCCAAAAATAATCCATGAAAAGAAAGTTTTATAGTACATAGAGGATGACATGCGGGTCCTAGCAGCAGCGGTATCACCGTTTGAGAGGCGGCAGGGGATCGAAAGAAAAGGCAAGTGACCAAATTTGAGGTGCCAAAAAAACTCCAAGAAAAGAAAGTTGATTGCACATAGAGGATGACATGCGGGTCCCATTTAGCAGCAGCGGTCTCAACGTTTCCAAGGCGGCAAGGGATCAAAAGAAAAAGGAAGTAGCCAGAAATCAGGGGGTCAAAAAAATCCAAGAATAGAAAGAATTTTGGTTCATAGAGGATGACATGCGGGACCCATGATCCTGCATCGTAAACGGCTCGTTGAACGAGATGGCGCGATGTAGAAAAAAACAATGCCAGAGAGGCTGCCATCTGGGCCCTACATCCCTCGGCGGTGCGGATTTGCGTTGACTCGGCCGGCGAACCCGAGATTTCGAGATGCACCACGTCCCGGGCCACCATACGCCACGTTTTGGCCGCTTTCGTCGGGCTAGGTGGCCTCAAAAACGAGAAAAAAAAAGTTTTGACATGCACCACGGAGGGACCAAAATCGTCGGCCATGGTACACCAGCAACCACGGCGCGACTTCAACTTCGTCGGCCATGGCAACTTTTCTTGTAGTGAAAACAATGCCCTTTGGTTTGAAAAACGCGGGAGCAACGTATCAGCGGATGATGCAGAAGTGCCTAGCAACACAGATTGGTAAAAATGTACAAGTCTACATTGATGATGTCGTAATAACATCAAAGAAGGGGTCAACTCTGATCGACGATTTGAAGGAAACCTTCGACAACCTCGACAAGTTCTGTCTCAAGCTGAACCCGACAAAGTGCTCCTTTGGAGTTCCCGCAGGAGAACTCCTCGGTTTCTTAGTATCAGCAAGAGGGATTGAAGCCAACCCTGAAAAAATCCAGGCCATAGTGACCATGAGAAAGCCAACAAAGTTGAAAGAGATACAACAGCTAACGGGGCGAGTCGCAGCTTTAAGCAGATTCGTCGCCAGGCTAGGAGAAAAGGCGCTACCGTTCTATGCGTTGATCAAACAGGGAGAAAAATTTCAATGGAACGAAGAAGCAGATAGAGCCTTCGAGAACCTCAAGCGGGCAATTTCGACACCACCGATATTGGTGGCGCCTAAAGAAAAAGAACCTCTCCTCTTATACATTGCAGCCACACCTCAGGTGGTCAGCACAGCCCTAGTAGTCGAGAGAAGAAGAAGGCAAGCTTCATGGAGTTCGAGAGGCCAGTATATTTCATCAGCGAAGTACTGTCGCCTTCAAAACAGCGGTACCCGCAATATCAGAAACTGGCATATGGAGTATTCACGACAGCAAGAAAATTGCGACACTATTTTTCGGTGCACCCGATAATAGTGGTCAATGAGGCTCCCTTGTCAAATATACTGAACAACCCAGAAGCTACGGGTCGTGTCTCCCTTTGGGGAATAGAACTTTCTCCTCGGGACATCACGTATGAAAAAAGAAAAGCAATAAAATCGCAGGTTTTACCAGATTTCATTGCAGAGTGGATGGAACTACAAAACACGGGGCCTCCAGATTTATCGAGAACTTGGACCATGAACTTCGACGGGTCCAAAAGGTTGGAAGGTGCTGGAGCGGGCGTGATATTGGTATCACCTGAAGGCGACAAGTTGAAATACGTCTTAAGGATGACGTTTCCAAATGCGTCCAACAACGAAGCAGAATATGAAGCTCTCATACACGGGATGAAGATGGCGAAAGCTTGCGGTGCAACCCGATTGAAAATCTTTGGCGACTCACAATTGGTGGCACAGCAAGTTATGAACCAATGTGATGCAGTCAACGAAAGTATGATAGCATACAAAGAGGTGTACAATGAGCTGGAGAAATTATTTGATGGTTGCGAGGTAAACCACATCAGCAGGATGAGTAACGATGAAGCCGACGTTCTTGCAAACATCGGGTCACAGTGTCTCGCGATTCCTCCAGGCGTGTTTTGGGAAGAGATAAGCGAGAGATCAACAAAGCCAGCGAAAACAAAGAAGGAAAAGAAAGAGAAACCCTCGAGTATCACCAACGACACAATAGAAGAAGAAGAGGAGCAGGAGCTAGTCATGATGGTGCAAATTCCATGGATGCAGGCTTACATATCATACATCCTAAGGAAAACGATACCCGACGATCCAGTTGAAGCAAGGCGAATAATCAGGAGATCAAAAGCTTTCACTGTGGTAAAAGGGGAGTTGTACAAACGAAGTATTTCGGGCGTGCTACAGAGATGCGTTACACCCGAAGAAGGAAGAATCATCCTGAAAGATGTGCACGAAGGGATATGCGGGCACCACGCGAGCAGCCGAGCTATCGCGGCTAAGGTTTTCAGAGCAGGATTTTATTGGTTAACAACAATAGAGGACGCGAAGGAAATAGTGAGAACTTGCGACGCGTGCCAAAGATTTGCCGCCAAACCTCACTCTCCCGCAGCAGAACTTATGCCAATCCCACTATCTTGGCCCTTTGCTCAATGGGGTCTCGATATGGTGGGAAAACTACACAAAGCTTCGCCAGGAGGTTATGAGTATATGCTTGTCGCTGTCGACAAATTTACAAAATGGATCGAAGCAAAGCCGATAAATTCACCGGACGGCGCGTCCGATTAAGTTCGTGAAAAGCATCGTCTTCAGATTTGGAGTCCCTCATAGCATCGTCACAGACAACGGCAGCAACTTTACGTCCAAGGAGTTCAAAGCATACTGCGCAGAAGTGGGCATTAAGTTGAGTTTTGCGTCTGTCGCACATCCACAGACCAATGGTCAAGTCGAGAAGGCCAATGGCATCATCTGCAATGGTATCAAGAAACTCCTGCTAGGTCCATTGGAAAAAGCTCGGCATACTTGGCCGGAGGAGCTGCCAAGTGTGTTGTGGAGTATCCGAACAACACCAAATACGGCGACACAGGAAACGCCGTTTTTTCTGGTCCATGGAGCCGAAGCAGTCCTGCCGATAGAAATCGAGCATGATTCTCCAAGAGTCACAGAATATGATGAAGAAACCTCGAGAAAAGCTTTGGAGGACGACGTCGATGCACTTGACGAAGCTCGAGACGAAGTCCTGTCGCGAGTCGCTAAATATCAACAGGACCTGAAGAATTACCACAGTCGAAGATTGCGGCCAAGATCTTTTCAAGTTGGTGATTTAGTTTTGCGACTCAACCAAAAAAGTCATGAAAAACTCGAGTCACCATGGCTTGGACCCTACATCATCACAGAAGTAATCGAAGGAGGAGCATACAGAATCAAGGACAAGAAGACGGGGAACGTTGAGCCAAATCCTTGGAACGTGGCGCAGCTCAGGCGTTTTTACGCTTAGATACCAAAATATAGTCTCCTCTGTAAAAATACAATGTACTGAAACGCCCGCGAGTTTTCAGACGCACTCTTTTCCTTTTTCGGGGCACCGAGTGGGGCCGGAGAAGGTTTTTAATGAGGCGGGCTCGCGGTGCTGCAATATAATAAAGATAGTGTAATTATACATCTTTTTTTCGACAGGCTCGGGGGCTTCCCCCTAAACGATACAATATATAAATATACAGTGTCGATAGACACAAAAGAAACATCCTGCCTCGGTATAAAAATACCTCGCCAAAATAAAAAGAGATATCGACAAATAGCGGTCAACAAAAAGCTCGGGGGCTCGTACCCGCAAAAAATAGTACACAGTATATATTATCTTGCCTTGGGACAACCTCGCATTATAATAAACAAAAATACTGCAATCAAAACGCCCGGGGGCTTGGCGACAAAAATAAAAATATAATGACTTCACAATATAGATCATATGCACAAGATACAATCTTTGGAACAAGTTTATCTTCAAGGATTTCCCAATATATTGTCTATGGTTAAGCGCTCATTATTTACAGCACGAGTGCTATGCTCAGCGTAGCTGCCCTTCACAAAGAATTCGGCATCCATCCGAAGAAGTTCATCCATCATGTCTTCGGCAACAGGAGTAACAATATCATCATACTTCCCGAAGCTTCTTTTCCTCTTCGACATCTTCTCCAAGCACTTTGGAACAATCTGCCCGACGTCTAATTTCGGGTAACAGATTTTTATCATGATCATCGCAAACCTTGCGCCAGCAGCTAGTTGTGCTCGTACAAAGCCATGGATGCGAGGAGCATCTCGAAATTTATCCATCAACGCAGGAAGGGTTTCTGGCATCTTATTGCGAGGAAACATGGTACCATAGACCAGAGACAAAGTCCTCGTACAGAAGTCAAGATACTCGCGAACCTGAAGCGCGCGATCTTGAAATCGACGATTTGGCGAGTCCGTTCAGGCGTGCCCCAAAAAGTCGACCCATGTTCACGTGCAAGCCGAAGAAGAACATTGGAACGAGCCTCGACACGTTCATCTTCAGTAGCAGCATCCAAAAAAGCACCTATTGTTTCTTAAAACAAGTCAGTGGGTAATAAGGAGACAAGCAGCAAAGAAGAAGCACGACAAAGATAATGAAACATACCTGCCATATCCAAGCTAGCATCTATCAGCAGCTGGAGCATAGAATTTTCTCGAGACGTCAGCAACAGCAGAGTCTTTTTCAGCGATGGAAACTTGAGCTTGTTGGAGTGCAATTTTTTCCCTTTCAGAAGATTCTCGAGATTGTTCCATGAGCATAAGAGATTGCTTCTTCACGGACTGGAGTTGTCCTCGAAGTTCTTTCAATTCGTCTGTCAGATCCGTACTCGCAGAATCATCAACAAAATTAACAGGGACAGAGGATTTCTTCGGCAAGGACGAAGGAAAAACTTCGGAAGGACCAGGAATTGGCGTATAGTTGTCAAAAATTAACTGAAAAAATAGAAAAACATCGACATCAATCATTGAGACAAAGACTTCCATTCATTCTCATAATATATACATGTCTATTACAGAAGAAGGACCTCTAGAAGATCTAATTATCGCCAGGAGCACTATGGCGACAATACCAAAAGGAGGAGGTAAACTAAAAACAAAGCAAAAGAGCATTAAACTAGACCTCCGGCCTTGATGAGCTGGGAGTCGAAGATGGCTTGATCCCGAGATAGGCCAGGATTTTCTTCGTATTCAGCTTTGCCGCCTTGATCAATGATCGCCATTTTGTTTGCTCTATCTGCTCCGTGTCGCCCACTTTGGCCCAGTCAATAGTCTGTTGACTATCAGCAACTAAGGCAACGGTGCTTTCAACGGCAACCTTCATATTCTCATGGCGCATCTTCAGCCCAAGATCTTCGGGAGGATTAAAGCACTTGGCAAGACCAAGGAAAGTTGCGGGTTCCTCTTTCTTCGGGAAGAAGTAGGGGAAAAGCCTCGACAACCCTGTCCTGGCTTCATCAATGCCCTCACGCGCTTCCGTCCCATGAAATTCAAGGAACGAAATGGCGTCAAGAAGAGGATCATTATCGGGATCTTCAAGTTCAAATTCTTGAGAGGTCCTATCTGTCAAAATAAAAAGAGAAAATTTGATCAACAAACAAGTGCAAAAAAGAAAAATCCAAAGGATATGAAGTGGTGCAGATACTTACTGACAAAGCGACGATTTTGTATCCTTATACGTTTGGTGATCGCTGCTTCGCGAGCTGATTGCGCAGTTATGTGCTCGCTTAGCAAAGTCTCGGCATCATGCAGACGTTTCCGAAGATCTTCGACACCAGCAGCATCAGCCTTAGCTTTGTCAGCTTCTTGCCTAGCTTCAACAGCATCCGACTCGGCCTTCTTACGAGCCTCCTCACTTTGCTCTAATTTTTGAGCAAGTGTATTGGCACGTTCGTTGACCTCCGCCAGTTTTTCTGTCAAGAAAGTTAAAAACGTCGACAACAAGATCGCAAGACAGCACAAGCAAAAAAGAAGTAACGAAGCATTACCTTCAGTTTTGCTGGCATAATCACGGTACCCAATGAATTGAGCACCAATGCGAAGAAGCTCTTTGATCGTAGGCTATCAAAGAAGGACAAAGAAAGAAAATGTCGGCATGGGAAAAATGATGGCACGTAGAAGTAAATTAAGAAAATATAGACAGCGACAGAACTTACATCATCCAAGAGAGGGTTAGAAGAGCTACTCGATTGAAGAGTAGGCTCCGGGACTGATTCAACCCTTGCCCTTTTTGGTGAAGGGACAAGGGGGCTTGAAGGAGGAGTAGCCGACGTTTTGTCGAGGAGGCGAAGTTTCTTCTCCTTCAACTGGCATCTCCGAGGCGACTAATGTATGTGACGTACTCGTTCGAGCAGCCACATCAGCAGTTGGTACTTCTTCTTCATCATCACTATGAGTAAATGTCGACAACATAAAAAGCAAGATAGACAAAAATCTTCAAGTACAAATAAACAGGGAGAGGGTACTTACGAACTGATGAGAGTTTCGAGGTATGGATCATAAGCTGCCTTTTGGCGAGAAGGAACAGCTTCTTCGGCCTTGGAGGTGCCGGAATTTTCGGCATCATTCCTTTTCCTTTTGTTCTTTGGAGAAACAGCAGGAGGAGGAGATTGTGCCGACGCAGTGGCTTCAGAGGCATCCTCCTTTTCGTCAGATCCCGCAGATTTTCGAGATTCTGCGGGTTCATTTGCAAAAGAGGGGGCATCTTGGTTATCGTCGGAGATAACGGCCCTTTCTTCGACTTCCCCACCTTCCGGAAGAGGAGGAAGTGAAACAAGATTTGGGTGGTTCTGTATAAAAATAAGGAAGAATGTCAAAAAGGAGTAACAACACAAATAGCAAGGCAATAACAAATTACGGCGACAATTTTTACCTTAGGAAGCGCATTGGCGGCGCTGTATGGTTTTACGCGATAAGTGGAAGGGATAGAATCTTTCTTCTTTAGAGATGAAATTTTTCGGATAAGCCTATCTAAATCCTTGACTTCCATATTCGTCGACAAGCGATCTGTGTCTTCATCGCCAGCATAATTCCAGAAAGGGTTTTTGCGAGCCTGAAGAGGCTGCACTCTAGTCCTAAGGAAATACGCCGTAATTTGGATGCCTGATAATTCTTTTCCACGAGTATTCTGCAACTCATGGATGCGAGTCATCAGGGCCTCCGTCGAAGTTCTTTCTTCCTCGGTAGCTTCTGCGTCCCAAGAACGGCGGTGAAGGATTTTGTCGGCACCGTCGAAAGGAGGAATATTGTCTTCAGCGCATCCATGGTTTTCTTCTCGAATATATAACCACTTATTGCGCCACCCTTGAACGGAGTCAGGGAGTTTGACGTCGAAGTAGTTGACAGAGGAGCGAATAGAAATAACAACGCCGCCTATATTATAGGCGACATTGGGCAGAAGAAAATGCGCTTCCATAATGCCCAGTTAGGCTGGACACCAAGGAAGGCTTCGCAGAGGGTGATAAAGATGGAAATGTGAAGGATAGAGTTGGACGTGAGGTGGTGAAGTTGGAGACCATAAACAAAAAGCAATCCCCGAAGAAAAGGGTGAATGGGGGCGGAAAGACCGCGGATGAGGTGATCAACAAAACTTACCCGATACCCCATTGGAGGGGTTGGGTAGCTTTCTTCACTGGGGAAGCAAACCGCTTTGGGTTTCTTGCTAATCCCCAGCTTCTTCAAGAGATTCAGGTCCTGGTTCGTGATCTTGGACCTCTCCCACTCCGCGGCTCCTAGATCCGCGGCAGCCATCGATGAATCGGGTGTGCTATGCCTGGAGAAGAGCTCTGAGAGCTGTGGAGCGCAGGAGGAAGTTTTGCAGGTACAAGCAGGGGAACGGCGCGAGCGGAAGTGCTCGAGGAAGAAGAAGGGGATCTTATATAGAGGTGCGGTGAAGCGGCGGACCGTTGGATGGAAAAAGAATGCGGGAGATGATCACCACGTGGAAACAAGGGTAAAAAGGTATTTTAACATTAACGAGGTTACAGAACGTGTGCCAGAAAAAGGGGAGAACATGTGTCCCCCACTTGCACGACGTGTCAGTTAGATCAGGAATTGGGACCCACAAGGCAGTGAAAGAGGCGGCAATGGTCAGTTTCCAAAATAGAAATCGTGGCTATCATCAGCAATGACGTCGTCAAGATGAAAGAAAAAGCTCGACTATGAAGTTTGGAAAGTTTATCGACAATGCAAGATTATTCCGGGAGCCTTTGATCAAATACAAGTTTTTGCCCAAACGCTCGGGGGCTACTTTGGAAAAATAGAAAACTTTGAGTCTGACAAGATAGAAATGGCGAGAGCCTATGACCAAATGCAAGCATTTGTTCATAGCCTCGGGGGCTACTCCCATCGGGAGCGCTGGTCGCGCACCCGATAAATATAAAAAAAGAGAAGGATTGAAAATATAGCGGCAAGGAATACTAATCTGTGGAGCCTACACCCAAGCACAAGTCCTTGGCTGTAGCCTCGGGGGCTACTCCCATCGGGAACGCTGTTCGCGTGCCCGATGAATTTTATTAAAAGAAAGAAGTATATTTCGACTTATACAGATAACTCTACATATACTCCCATCGGGAAGACAAAATAAGTCATCAAATATGACTCGATAAAATGTGCTATTTCAACAGCCGAAAAGCACTCGACAATATATTCTCAGAGCGCTAAAAGTCGCGAATAAATCTCTGAATGCCGCAAAACTTTGCGAAGGTAAGACCCCAGATCCGTTCTGAGCGGCGTGGCACCGTCTCTGACGGCGGATTGCTACTATTTTCCGTATCAATAGATACGAAGAAAATCCTAACGGACGCGTTAGGTACCCGATAAAATATGACTGGGACTCGACGAATGGTAAGACCTTAAGCGGCACCTGTCGAAGTTTACACCAGTATCCCGAGATCATGTCCGGGGACGTGATCTTGAAGTAGGTTTTTGCGGATTACCACTAGAGCAGTTAACTAGTACCTGATCCGTCAGATGAACTAGCCCCAACTACCGTTATCCATGTACAAAATAATGTTTACATATCGAAAGATTATGTAATGAGTAAAATTGGAGATTTTCCTTGATTCTTCGATTCAAGAAAAATCTCGGGGGCTACTGACATAGGCATCCCCAATGGGCCTGCCAAAGATGGTACCCGGGGTTTACTCAAGGCCCAAGACTCGAAGAATAAGAAGACTGGAAGCCCATTTAGTATTAAGGAAAGATAGTTTGTATTAGGAAAGATAGAGTTTTGTAATCTTACGGGTTGAGTACGAAACCCTCCCGAACTCTGTAACTTGTGTATTACGAAACCCTCGGCTCCACCTCCTGTATAAGGGGGAGTCGAGGGACAAAGAAAGGATCGAATCTACTGTCAACATAACCCTAGTTTTCATAATCGTCGAGTACTTTTCGCCTGAACCTTCGAGATCTACTTGCCCTCTACTTCTAGCAAAACCCTAGTCTACAATTTGTAGGCATTGACAAGTTAATCCTTTGTCAACGGGAGCGCCACCAATGCGGCAATGCGCCACTGCTCGGGAAATAGGTCACCGCTGCCGCTGCTCAGTACTGATGGGTGTGCCTGCCGGTATAGATTCTCCTGTGCCGCCTCCTTGCCTCTGCACCAGCACCACCGTTGCTCCGAACGGGGGCGTGAGCCAAAAGCTCCGGCTCCTCCCATGCCGCCGCCGCTCGGGATGAAAGCGTGCGCCAGCAGCTCCAACTCCTCTCGTGTCCCCGCCTTGGTATCTCCAGCACCGCTACTACTCAGGATGGGAAGCTTGGCCTCTCCCAGAGAATCATACTGGTGCTGGACATTGCCCTTGTCGTGAGAGCCAACCAGATCAATGGAAGGGAGCGGCGGCGGGGCTTGCACCATCCCGGTTTTTTTTTACCCGATAGTCGCGTAGAGAGACAGGGGAATACGTTTGAGATAAAAAGTGTTATAAAACGTGGGCCACAGATGTCTATGTAACAAGAATAGGAGCACAAGGTTGCCACACCAAGTCTTCCCCGTTTGGGAACCACCTTATTGCCACGATAGACCGGGAATTGTAAGTTTGGGGTGCCAATATCCGGGATCGCGATTCAGACGTCCTCTACAAGTTTAAAGTTTATTTCAAACTTTACTCTTTTGGCCAAACAATTTTTTAAAACTGCTTAATAAATTTTAGGGGGTAATTACATGGTTTTAGGAAGTTAAGGGGGTTAAGTGTGTGAAAGTTCTAACTTGATGGGGTGTTGTCTTAAAAACGTTAAAAGGCATATTCCTTAGTTAATGGAATATTCTTTTTCCCCTTTCTTTCCTCTTTCTTCTTCCCACAACCTGCCCCCACACGCTCCGCACGCGTTGCTCGCCAGGCTCGCGCCGACCATGCCACGCGCCACCTCCCGCCGCTCGCCCCCCACGCCCTCCCTGCCCAGCCCTGACCTTGTGCCGCTCGCCGTCCACAGCTGCTCACCATGCTCGCATTGCTCCGCGCCTCGAGCGGCTCCAGCGCGCCATGCTCCACACTCGGTCGCGTGGTGCTGCGAAAGATTCACCGGAATTTGGTCGAGGTTATCTGAAAATTGGCCGGTTCCGGCCGCGGAAAGAAACCAGCTGCCCGAAATTTCCCTCGGGCCAACAATGTAGCAAACTGAATAGATTGGACCAAAATCCACGTATAGGAGCATCACGAGCCGCGATAGGCTATTGCTGCAAAAAAAGTTGACTTCCTAGACTTTTTCGGTATCTCTTCGGGACATGGTCTACACTAGATACCGCATACTGGCGATTATTATCCAATTTTGGGCTTGATGGGGTATCTGTTAGAGATGCTCCTGGCTCACGCAGCAGTATGTGCTTCACCACTGCACGGGTGCTGTCAGCTACCGTTGTATCTTAGCAACAAACTTCGAGTCTAAGATGGTGATGGAGTAAAATAAATAGATATGTTGAGCTATGCGGGCACTGGCATCTCGCACTTGCATAGAAGCTTAAAAAAAGAAGATGTGTTGAGATAAGCAACCCACCATACACATATCCCAAGAGATCTGTTATTGAAGAGGCCTCCAAAGAATCAAGGAGCAAATGGACATCAAGTGGAAGGTGAGTGACCGGGATCCACCAAAACTTCCCCTGTGCTCTTGCTTTACCCTACAAATATGAATAACAGTTACTGTATATGCTATCAAAACAAGCATGTTAGCAAGTATGGATGCACTAATTAGAGCTCCATACAATACGATGATCACTGAGCATGTACCTCCGTTCCTTTGAGTACGTTGGAAGGTGTATTCAGTGCAAGTGTACGAGAACCTACTGCCTTCAAAAACAGCAAAATAGAGAATAATGAGACTTCAACGGTGTCAGATTTGGGAAGAAATAATAGCCAACAGAAGGATGTGTGTTCTTCTATAAAAGTGGACACAGCGACTAGAAGGGAAACAACGAAGAGACCGACCTAGGAATTGCACAACCAATCAATGGAAGGTGTTTTGGTGAGCGATATGTGCTTTGTTACTTGTTCATCCAGTTGTAGATGCTCAATTGCTAGGGTTTAGAGGCATTGGGAATTCCATCTAAACTGTAAGATCCCAAGATTTTACAGGACCACCTTGCTTGATGGAGCCATAAAGTTTGGGACCCAGTGCCAAGAAAATGGGTCGTTTTTCTTGTTTAAATTAGCCATTTTCCGTGTTAGCGGATGTCTTATTGTACGGTCAATGCTGCAACTCGTGGAGGGTATCTAGCACTGGCACATTCCACTCGCGCACTCAGCTTGTACTAGCGCTGGTGTAGTTTATTTCTACGTGAAAAAGGCACTACAAGATAACAAGAAGCTTCATGGTTATTATGATGGACATGACTAGGTGGCGGCGCCGCGCATGAAGTCCTTCCGTGCGGCGGGTTGCCAGGTTGGTTATGTGCGTTTGTTAATCTGTTTTGTGGCTGTTTCACTTTGGGTCCGATCGTAAAAGCAGGCAACAATTTATGGCCCACGTCGCAGAGCATCCCATCACCAGGAAGCGTGCATGTACCATTCCAAAAAAATATACCTCAAGCGTGCGCTAATTATTCTGGCAAAAGATTGCCCCGCTTAAACTAGACAAGTACTCATGATTAATTAGGCAATTGCTAATATGGCAAGTAGACGAAAATAATCCAGAAATTAGCACCAATGAATTAAGCAATTACTGCTAATTAATCGGGAATTTACTGCTAATTATTCTGGAAATTAGTAAAACATGGCAACTCGTCATATTAATCCGGTAGTTAGTAATTAAATCTGGCAAAATCACCTAATTATCACTAATGGCGTCGCATGGCTAACGCGGCTTCCATGGCGTTGGCCTCTGCCTCGGCCTCGAATCTGTAGTTGGCGATGGCGTCGA
The DNA here is from genome assembly GCA_030979885.1 of Lolium multiflorum. Classification (NCBI taxonomy): domain Eukaryota; kingdom Viridiplantae; phylum Streptophyta; class Magnoliopsida; order Poales; family Poaceae; genus Lolium; species Lolium multiflorum. Next base: position 174,543,286 of record CM061747.1, on the reverse strand, counting down.
CGGCCACCCTTAGCGCGGAGCACGGGAGAAAGTGTTCTCTGATCGCCATGACCTCGTGGAGTGAGGTGAGGGAGGCGTTGGCTCCATCGGAGCGCATGGCGTCAAGGAAGGTCCGCAATGAGGCAGCCGAGAACGGACGCGACGGCGGAGGGAGCATGGGTGGCGGAGGATGCGGCGCATGACGTCGAGCACGGCGCTGTCCTCAGCGGAGATGGCGCAGGAGAGGGCGACGGGGTCGCCGATTTTATAAGGATCGTGCTGAGGATCCTCCGGAGGATAATTACCTCCGAGCCTCCGAGTCCCCCGAACGACACGCGTCCCCCGGACCAGTACGTTACAACTCATCTCTCCCGCACTCATCTCTTTCCGCATAGAAAAAAACAGAAAAACAACGGAAAATCGCACGCGCAGAGACAACACGTCCTCCTCACCGCACCATCCTCCCTGACCCTGAAGAAGTACGGCGAGGGAACTTGCTGGCACACATCGACTCCGGTTGAAAGCAGCGCCGCCTCTCCTTGCAGCACCGCCTCCCACCGATGGTAGCGCCGCCGCCGCCCCCGCTTGCAACACCGTCGCCCGGCCTTTGCAGCTCCGGCGATGGGAGGTTGCAGCAGCGGTGGCCGACCTTTGCAGCTCCGGCGATGGGGGTTTGTAGCAGCGGCGGACGACCTTTGTAGCTACGGCGACGAGAGGTTGCAGCAGCAGGCCAGCCTTTGCAGCTCCGGCGACGGGAGGTTGCAGCAGCGGCGGCCAACCTTTGAAGCTCCGGCGACGGGAGGTTGCAGCACAGGCGGCCGACCTTTGCAGCTCCGGCGGCGGGAGGCTGCAGTAGTGTCGGCCGGCCTTTGCAGCTCCGGCCACGGTGGTTTGCAGCATCGGCGACCAAAGGATGCAGCAGCTCCGGACGGTCTTTGTAGCTCCGGCCATGGCGGTTTGCAGCACCGGCGGCCGACTTTTGCAGCTCCGGTGACGGGGTTGCAGCTCCGCCCTCTTGATGTCGCATGGATGCCCGCCTCGGTTCCACCGGCCCCTTGCTGCAGCTGCGGCGTAGCACTGCCGCGGCGCCAACAAGTTGCCCGCCTCGGCGCCGGCGCCGCCCCTTGCTGTAGCAGCATCATAGCGCTGCAGTGGCACCAACAAGTTGCCCGCCTTGGCGCCTCCGCCGCCCCCTTGTTGCTGATGCTGCGTCACAGCGCGCCATGGCGCCGACAAGCTCGGTCAACAGCGACACGGGATGGGATCTCGATCTCCGGCGGCGCGCGTATGGGACAGGGCGGCAGCTAGCCGGCATGGTGAGATTTCTGTGGAGAGAGAAAGGAAGAACGGGTGGGGGAGAGAAGACTTCGTAAGAGATAAGGCAGCATGGTGGGCCCCTCACCTGTCGCTGGCCACCACGCAGGAGCACTCGTGTCACACGCACGATGAAAAGGATCCAACGACGCGCTGTCTGGAGGTTGCAAAAGCACGCAGCCTCCAAAGGAAACGAAGCATTTTCCATTTTATAATTTGCCACGTATTACTTAGGATCTTTATAATTTGCCACGCATTACTTAGGATTTTACTATTTGACACACATTAGACTGATTTCTTTATAATTTGCCCTATATCTCATTTTACAGATCTATTCGTTTTTATAACTATGATATACCTGTGAATACGGTACATTATACCTACACATCTTGGTGAGAGGATCGGGAGGGCCGTGCGGTCGGTGCCAGCACTGCAGCCATGGCCATCGGTTGCACGCCTTCATTACTGGATGGAGAGGCGGCATGGTCGTTCGGTCTTCTTGTCTTGGAGAGAGGAGTGAGGACCGGGAGGTGCAGCAGCCGCCGGTGCTGCTGCCGCCATGGTCGTCATGCGGGAGTAGGTCGCACCATCGCCCACCTGCCATCGTTTCTCCAATTTTGTGTCGGTCCAAGGATCACTAGAAGCTGATCAATGTCACCTCAGCAATACTTTTTTTTCCGAGTATTCATCAGTAATACTTTACTGATGATACTTAGATCGCATCTAAACCAGATTCTGAAAGTTCTCTGTACGAAAGTCTGGCTGGTTACCAGGAGATAAATGTGCATGCATTTTGGGATGTCGTTATAGGCCTATCAACAAGAGCTAGTCTCTTGATTTTAGTCTAGTCGTTGTCGCCGGCTGGAGCCTGGAGGCAGCTCTGCACCTCCGCCATGGTGGGTGGACGTCTGTGCTAGCCGGTGGGCGGCGGCGCTCCCGCTGCTATATTTGGGAATCCCGGTGATTTGGGATCGACCAACTAGGTTCGGTCCAGCCAGCTATACTATATTTTATAAGTATTTGGTAGTTAAAAGAAATGAATAGATTGGTAAAAAGAGATATAGGGCAAATTATAAAGGAATCAACCTAATGGGTGGCAAATAGTAAAAGACTAAGAGCATCTCCACTGGCGGCCCCCGAAAGCGTTTTGGGGGCCGAGAGCGAAAATTAGCTTGCACCGGTGCGCCTCAAACGGCGCCGGCTATTTTTCAAGCCCAATAGAATCGCCGGCAACCCCGTGCCGACCCCTTCGCCAATGGCGCGAGTCGGGCGCGCCGGCGCCTCGCAGAACGACGGTTTTCACGGGTGGGGGCGCCTTGCCAGCGAGAGGATGCGGCGGTTCGCATAGGAAACGACGCGGGGAGGTTGGTCATCGGCGTTAATGGCCTCCCGCGCGGAAACTTAGACGGCGAGGGCGGCGACTGGCCACGCGGCGTCCACATACCTTACCCACGTGCCTTCAATGCGCGTCCGCCGCCGCGCACTTCTCGCTTTTCCCCGCCGTCCAACCCTAGCCGCCGCCGTCCAAACTCCGCGCGAACCTCCCACACACCCCGCCGACCATGGCGCACAACGACCAGGCTGACGGCAGCGGCAGTGGCGTGCTCCGCTCGACGCAGCTTACCTTCGACGAGGCCGACATGCTGTACTGGCACCGCATCCCCGTGCTAGTACAGTACAAGTTGCCGCACGGCTGGCACGTCTCCAACGATGGCTTGGCTGTGCCACCGCCGCCATCGTTCAAACTTCATATGAATATCGTTTTCAATATTTGAATTTGATTTCCTAAATATATCGGCGCCGCCGGTTTGAGGCTGCCGGTGTGGAAGAAACGTCCCCAAATAAAGAATGTTGCGCCGACGCCCCTATATAGCAGTGCCGGCGCTCTGACTATTTAGAGGCTGCCGGTGAAGATGCTTTAACAATAAACGTGTTACTCTACCAAAGCCAAGCGAAAAGCGACGGCAGCGGGAGAGTGACAGCGACGCACGCTAGCATCGCCTGGCCGGTGCGAGCCGTCCGTCCGTCCGTCCGAGATCCCGTGCCGGTGCCTCCTCTTCCACGTGGGCGCCGCCCGTCGGTTCTTCCTCCTCCAGCCTCACTCCACTCCACATCTCCACTCGCTCACTCCCCTCACAAGCAACCAGCGCCGACCCCCATGCCCGTCCACCGCTCGACGCAATTCCCCAACCACTGATCGCGCCCATGTCCTCTCTCCTAGCGCCGCCCGCCTCAACGCGCGGCATCCTGCCGCCCCGGCGCCCAACCCCGCGTGCCCTCACTGCCCGCGCCGCCCGTTCCCGCTACCGCTTCCGCACCGACGACGACGGCGTCGTCGACGTGGCCGTCGCCGCCAACAACAGCAACGAGTACACGGTCGGCGTCGAGGTCCCGCCCCGCCCGGGCGTCCACGGGCGGCCCGACGGCACCCTCCATCTCCGCGCCGCGGACTCCGGCGACGCCGTCCCGCTAGCCTCCCCGGGCCACGGCGCCCCCCTCACGGCCTCCCTCTCCATCCACGCCTCCCGCGCGCCCTTCAACCTCTCCTTCCTGCTCACCAACCCCTCGGGGACCGAGATACGGACCCACCGCCGGACGGCCTTCCGCGTGCCGGTCGGCGTGGGGCAGGGCAGCCCCGCGCCGCTCGGCCTATCTCTATCCTCCGACGGGGCCGCCAACTTCGCGCTCTACAGCAAGACCGCCCAGCGCGTCGTGCTCTGCCTCTACGCCGCCACCGACGCCGCCTGCCCCGAGCCCGCGTTCGAGATCGAGCTCGACCCCTACGTGAACCGGACGGGCAACGTCTGGCACGCCTCGCTGGAGACCGTGGCGGGGTACGCCAGCTACGGCTTCCGCTGCGGCCTCTTCGGCACGGGCCACCCGCTGCTGGACCCGTACGCCAGGGTGATCGGGGACCTGGTCGCTGGCGATTCAGTCTACGAGGAAGGGGCCGCTCTGCCGTCCATGAGCTGCCTCGGGTCGCTGGCGAGTCCGCCGAGCTACAACTGGGGCAGGGACAGGCGCCCCGGCCTGCCACTGGAGAAGCTGGTGGTGTACCGGGCAAATGTGGCTCTCTTCACCAAGGACAGGTCCAGCGGGCTGCCGGACGATGTCGCCGGTACGTTCGCCGGGATGGCTGCCAAGGTGCAGCACTTCAAGAGCCTCGGCGTCAACGCGGTTCTGCTGGAACCTGTGTTCCCGTTCGATCAGGCCAAGGGGCCTTACTTCCCGTACCATTTCTTCTCGCCGACGAATTCCTACAGCGGCGAAGGTTGCAGTGCTTCAGCTATCACGGCTATGAAGGACATGGTCAAGGCGATGCACAAAAGCGGAATCGAGGTCCTCCTGGAGGTAGTGTTCACACATACTGCTGAAGGGGAAGCAGAGTGTCAGATGATATCGACCCGCGGCATCGACAGTTCCTCTTACTACATTTCTGGTGAGATTGCCGGATGCAAATCCGGCATATTGAACTGCAATGGTCCGGTCACTCAGAAGCTGATTCTGGACAGCCTCCGCCACTGGGTGCTCGATTTCCATGTCGACGGGTTTTGCTTCATTAATGCCCCTTTCCTTGTCAGGGGTCCGCGTGGCGAGTACCTATCTCGGCCGCCCCTTCTTGAGTCTATAGCTTTTGACCCGGTTCTTTCCAAGACAAAGATCATCGCGGATCCTTGGTCTCCGCTCGACATATCTAACGTGCAATTCCCGTTTCCTCACTGGAAAAGATGGGCTGAGATGAACGCAAGGTTCTCTATTGATGTGCGCAGATTCTTGAAGGGAGAAGCTCTTGTTAGCGATCTTGCTACGCGTCTATGTGGTAGTGGGGACCTATTTGCCAGCAGGGGACCGGCATTTTCATTCAATTATGTATCCAGGAATTCAGGACTCACTATTGTTGATCTGGTGAGTTTCAGCAATGACGATCTTGCTTCGGAGTCAAGCTGGAATTGTGGTGAGGAAGGACCGTCTGAGAACAGTGCAGTCCTTGAGATGAGGTTAAGGCAGATAAGGAATTTCATATTTATTCTGTTTGTTTCCCTTGGTATTCCTGTTCTGAACATGGGAGATGAATGCGGGCACTCCTCAGCTGGTTCGACATCATACAAGGAGAGAGTTCCCATAAACTGGAAAGGCTTGAAGACCACTTTTGTTAAGGAAGTTACTGGATTCATTTCATTTCTAGCAGCATTCAGAAGTCGGCGAGGTGACATTTTCCAGAGAAGAGAATTCCTCAAACTGGAAAACATAAACTGGCACGGGAGTGATCTATCTGAGCCACGATGGGAGGATCCAAGTAGCAAATTTCTTTGCATGCACATAATAGCAGAGAATGATGGAAACAATTCAGATTCAATCAGAGGTGACTTGTACATCTGTTTCAATGCTAATGTGGAGTCAGTGAGTGCTACATTACCTGTTCCCGCAGAAGGATCTGTATGGCTGCGCTTGGTCGATACATCACTTGCGCTTCCAGGTTTCTTCGGCACCGAGTCTAACCCTAAGCGGAAACAAGTGCTAGGATGTTCCTCCTATGAAGTAAAAGCGCACAGCTGTGTTCTATTTGAATCTACAATGGATCTCTCCTAGTTTCTATGATAAGCAGTAACTCTGCTGCTATCTATTTCTTACTTTGATATACTGTTGGTCCAAATAAGTTGCTGTGTGTTGTAGATGATAATGCTAAAGTTAATAAAATTTAGTATTTTCCCAGATAGATGGCATATCTACTTGTCATAGTGCCTTCTTGTTACTTGTGGTGTTCTATAACTTTCTTTGCTCATGTTTTGAAGTTAACCAGTTGCAGGCTGGCAGCCATTTATAGCTCTAAGGGTGCGATCTTGGAATCCTCCTACCTCGACCACGTCACCTCTATTCCCACAGCCATTCGATCACTTGCATGCTGATGGAAGGCGAATCTCGGCGACTTTTCGCCTTCCGCCTCGTCACGCAACCGCATGTCTGGTTGTCTCCCTGATCCCTCACATCTCCATTCTGCGTCCCATTCGACCCTTCTCTCCACAACCTCCTACCCATCTTGCCCCCATGTCTGTGTTCTTCGCTGCCCTTCCTCTTCTGCACGAGACCTTTCTCTCTCCGTTCCTGCCACCGATGCACCCATCCGTGCTGTCCACATGCACATCTGGATTCTGGAAAAAATGGTGCTAGGATCCCTCTTCCATCTTCTGCTGCCCGTTGTGAGTCCCTTGATGATGGAGATGATCCTGGTAAATGGTAACAAAATAATTTCCCCCTTAACTCTTGTTCATTTACTCCAGTTCCTTTCTTTATTAAACTCATTTTTGGTTGGTGCTAGACTAGGCTTCATCGTTGACACTCCTAGGATTTTTTTCATGAGGTGAAATGTGTGTTGGCTTCAAATTGTCAGGGAGAATTCCTTAATTGTGTCCATAGTTAACCTGCCACCAAGTACCACATCCATTTTAATCTACAGGGCTGATGAAATTGGTATTATAATATTTCTGTGCTTCCTAATTTCATCCAACATACTGCATTCCTCATCTGATAAATACAAACGACTTCGAGAATATGCTACCACCTGAGACTAGGAAATTATAAATTATTTATTTCCCTACATTTCAGCCACCATTTTCTCTGTAATATTTACGACAGAAGAAACACCATGTGCCATTTTGCATGTCTGCACATGCTGATCTGCAATGGTATATAGTAGTGGATACAACACCGGCAGCATCCAGGAAGAAAAACGTCTGGAATAAAAGAAACCAGATATTTAAAAAGGTAATAGCCAGAATACATACTGTTTCTGAGCTATTGTTTCCAAAATATTTACTTCAACTGAAAGTAAGATTACCTTGCGAAGTAGACATATTTGCTATGCTTTTTTCTAGTTCCCAGACGCATGGTTTTAAAGGCGTCGCCTAGGCGTCGCCTAAGCGACGCTTAAGCGTCCGAGCGCCCGGAGATGGCAAGGCGTCGTGCTCGCCTTAGGATCTTGTCTAAGGCGTCCAGATTCGCCCTTTGAGGCGTCCAAGTCGTCGCTTAGGCGGGGAAAGCGTCGCTCTGGCCCATTTTGGACGCCATGGACAAGTCAAGCGGAAGCAAAGGAAGCGAGCGGGAACCATCGCGAGAACTCAGAAATTGGCGAGAAATTGGGGGCCAGAGAGAGGGGAAACAGAGGGGAGAGATAGAGGGGAACAGACCAGTCAAGAATCGAATCGATTGAGAGAGATCTCGTCCTCCATCCTCCTCCGCCGGCCTCCCCTTCTCCGGCCAGCACCCTCCCCTTCACGGACGCCGGCGTCCTAGGAGTCTGCAGCACCGCCGGCGAGCGCGTCCGGGCGCCGCGGTGGCTGCCTCTCCGCCCGGCCTCCTCCTCCTCCTCCTTGCCCCATCTCGGATGGCCTCCTCTTCTCTCGGTGGGGGACAGAGAGGTCGAGGTTGAGCTGCGTCCTTGCTCGTCCAGCCCCATCTCGTTGGGCCGGTTGGGCCGGGGATAATTCTTTTTTGCCTTTGAGTATACTGGGCCGGAGCCCTGTCCTTCGCTTCGCTTCGAGCCTTCGACCGAAGGCGTCGCCTTGCAACGCGCCTTGAGCGCCTATGCGTCCAGGCGCACCCCCATCGCCTTGGGACGCCTGGCCGCCTTTAAAACCATGCCCAGACGACATAGTATTGCTCCTTCTGTTTTTTCTGTACATATCAATGGTAAATGTTTCTCAGGTGTACTGTGGTTGCATCTATATTGTCTTGCATCTTCTAAACAAGCTATGAAGATATTTGTGAAACCAAAACCTGTCCATGGTTTCTTTTTTATAGTTCATGCTCCCTTCCTTCTGTGACTACCACATGTCTTTTGTCCTGCTATTTGCATAACATGGCAGTGAGCAAGCTAATCTGCTGCCTATCACCTATTAGTTAGCTTATGACGTTCTAGTGCTTAGATGACAGTCACATACTCACATGCTTAGTACAATAGAACATGGTTGTGTTTTTTAGATGTGGAATGAGATAGTTAAGAGCCATATGTTTAGAAACATTCACAAGTCCTCTCTGAAAAAGGAAATATGCGTGTATATATATCACCATATTTGATGCTGATTTTGTACATAGTACTGGGACCCTTATGGAAATAATACAACAATAATTTGCTATATGTGATGCAATTAATTTCCTTAAAAAAACTGTGAGGCAGCTCAGTTGAGCCCTTTGGAAAATGGTAGTTACCTCCAGCTCGAAATGAAATTAAAAGGTTACTCCTTTTGTCTTAGAGTCCAGCTTCATATATATGATTTGAGAAGAAGCATTACTGGAAGTGATATCTTAGTTAGGGTCCAAGAGAGTGAGGAGACTTGTGCCCACAGATTGGAGTTACCTTTGTTATTTGCATAATAATTCAAGGGAAAGGTCGACGACGGCGGCAGAGTACCTCCTCTCCTCTCCTCTCCTCTCATCGCAAGAGTCAAAGTCTAAGTCGTCACACACGACGCACGCGTTGGCTACATCCCTCCTCATATTTATAGAGTAAAATTCGAGGAGGAGGAGGAGGAGGATCTTAAAGTGTTTCGGTTTTGAGGGAGCGAAAAGAGCTACGTACAAACTAGGGCGGGAACGCGAAATTATTTTGAGCGAACACGTTGGCTACATCCATCCTCTATTCAATCAATCCTACCTCTCTATTCAGATGATGGAGGGGATGGACGGTCAACATGGCTAGTGCCACGGACCGGTGATGTGTTAACCAGGAGATTCACAGAATTAATTAATGCGGGGACTGCATGCATGGCCGGTCCGGTGGTGATAATATTCTCCACTAATTGTTGCCCTAATAATGAGTGATTTGTTTCATGAATTCGTTTCGTAATTCAAGGAGGGACTTCCGGGCCTCCCTCATGCATGCTTCGTTCCAATGGTAACCATTTATTACCTCTTCATGGGTGAATTTCCTTCCTTCCAAAGTGAATTAAACTTCCGGGTCTCCCTCATGCATGATTCGTTCAAATGGTAACCATTAATTACCCCTTTATGGATGAATTTCCTTCCTTCCATAGTGAACTAAAATTGGATTCTTCTTTTCCATCAAAAAGTGTTGTTTCATTCACAGCGTGTTTGGAAACTGCAGGATAGGGAATGGAAGTTTAGAGGGGGTAGTTTATTGACGGGTTAGGATTGGCAAGTTGATTATTAGTCCTAATCTCATGTTTGGACTACTCTGGGGATTAGTACTGTAGGAGGAATAGTTCTAAAACTTTATATGCCGCGACATCCTTAACCGCCTCAAGTCGGAACATCTTCCATGATGGCTTCTGCTGGTTATTCACCATCTCCAACAAGCCTCTGCCACGTCCTAGCTCGACCATGGTCACCACATATCTGGTCATCGTTTTGCTGTAGGCCCAAGTCACCTACATTAGTTGTGTCGCGCTCGTCTCCGTCATGGTGCTGGAATATTCTAGGAAACTCTGCTCCTTGTCCAAGCATAGCTCTGGAATATTCTAGAAACCTTGCTCCTCATCCAAGCATAGCTCGCCGACGTCCGTCAAGGCTACGTGGCCATGCGCGTTGATGCTACTCTTGTAGCAGCTAGTTCCGGGTGAGGAGGTACTTTCGGGTCTCCCTCATGATTGATAACAATTGTAACCATTAATTTCTTCTTCGTGAATTTCCTTCCTTCCCAAGTAAACTAAACTTAGACTTTTTAATAGAATTGTTATTTCTAACAGTATAAAGAAAGTTTTGGCAAAAGTTGCAGGACACCAGCGTGTTTCATCAATCTTCTGACTAGAAGCAATTCCTTCCAACTGAACGGCAACCAAAGTAGGCTGGAAGAAGTATAAACCAAGACAAGGATGGTGAATAAGATCCCATACAACTCAGACAAACGATGATGAGATCAACATACCATTACACAACATTCCGGTATGGCTTAATCACAAATTGCCTGCACACAATAACACAAACTATAACAGCTAGATTGGATGCAAGAAACAAAACAAGGAATCCTCACGAAATATGACCAAACTTGCATTACTGCAACCAGCATATCCTCATCATCACTTTCAAGAGTAACATAACACGACAGAGTCAGCTCATCAAATGACATGAATATCCTAGCTCCCAGACACTAAAGATCATCGTTTCCTTGCTGGTCACGAGGCGACTAGTTATGCTTGTCAAAGCAATGATATTCAGGTCTCCCTCCGCACTGACTCTGGCTGGTTATGCTTGTCAAGGCAGCAACATTTGCCTCTCCCTACACTCTTCCTCCTCCTTGATTCTCAAGGTATTGCGGATCTCCCCAAGATTTTTTCCCTTGATCATGTCAGCAACTGTCTGGCAGCCCCAGCTAGTTCGCAGCCTGTGGAGCCAAATAAGAGCATAATGATTAGGTATCTGACTTGAACTAAAATAAAGAGACACAGTTTCCATGCACAATTCATGCCATATTTTCACCTAGAAAAAGGAATGCCTAGTGTCCGGTTTAGTTAGTGATGGACCTTTGCCAACATGTACTGGAGTTAATCAGTAATGGATATATTTGCTCTTACAAAATGGAGTCCAGCATGCATCACATGGCTGGATTGTTCTCCTCCATGTAGCAGCTTCAACATGACTTTGTAAATATGGAACGCCTTCCTTCCTCGGAAACTACTACACTAAACAACTAGTACTATTTACACACACAAGAGAAACAAGCCAGCCATCGGGGCTTAATCTATCTATACTAGCTAGCTAGTCATCTGCACTATCAACAGCTTCGGCCGTCCGGCATTGAGGAAACCATCATAGAGGAAATAATTTGGAAAACCATTCAAAATTCTCTACCAGATACAGCTTAGCTAGCCAATGTCCCAAATATCAATTGGCAGCAATTGATGAAGAAGAAAACACCAGGCACCGTCCTTAAGATGCTCCTCCCCAGCCAACTAACATCTTGTCCGCCAACCACCTCCTTCCCAGCCATCTCAACATCAACAGTATATACCAGCTTGCAGATAATCACAGCTTGGCATGCTCTTGTAATAAGGAAGAAAAGTTATGCATACACCTACTTGTTTACTTGGTGAGAGCCAGCTGTTTAAGTTATAAAGAAGATGGAACGGCAGCAATGCAACAGGAAAATGTGACTAGCCAATGTCATGTGAAAAAGACTGTACAATTATGTAAGTTAAGCAACACACCACTGATACAAACATCAATAGACAAGGAAGTGCACACATATCAATCAAGTGTGTGAGTTGTGAGTGTTATCATGCTCCTATCCACTTGCTGCAAACCAATATATATCAAACTCATCTCTGGTTCTTACCACATCCATGCTCCAGATTATGGACCAGCAGAGCGCCACGGTGATGGAGCCAATACTGCGCAAGAGGTCATTCTCCATGGCCATGCCGATCAGGGCTGCCCGTGGCAACTTGCGGTAATAGACCACCAGCACAATAGATAAAACTATGTCAATGGATAAAACTATGTCAATGTGCAGGACATTATTGTGAAATATGTGCAGAAACAAAAACTAAAAACAACAGATATGTGGATCAGATCAAGAACAACCCAGAAAGGAAGGCACAAAGATCACATGGTAACTCCGCAAACATACTTGGACATGACAACTCACTCTCAGAAGCTATGTAAATGAGAACATAGTCCTCGCTTTTGAACATGAATGTCGCTACTTGCTTCAAGCAGATCATCTGATCTAGTCAGACTTTCAACCATAGTACCCGCCGGACAGATAAAATACATGCGCAGTTATCATGGACATGACAATTCAACTCTCAAAAGATGACTTTAAAGTTTAAACTGACGCGACAATTGCATTGATAAAAATGGTTTATAAGATGATTAAGTCAAGTGTCATAAAGATGAACCATTGTGATTATATACAACAAACTAGAGAAACAAGATGGTATGCGCAATGACTCGTGAATCATAGCTATACAAGAGATAATCCTTTTCAGCAAAGTTGAGTTGAGTACATATCCATAAGAAGCAATGGATTATAACAGTCAACGTGACTACATGTACACAATGCAGTATGGTGCTAGATAATGTTTCGTTGACTACTTCACATTTCAGAGAAAATAAATCAGGCATGGCCATTAAAATATATGGAAGGGTTCTCAATATGAAATGTTCAGTTCCAACCACCAGCAAAATAGCCAACATCAATAAGCTCAACCATCATGCTTCAAAACTGAACTTGTGGAAACAGAAAATACAGAGCAATTACAGTGTGAAACATAGCTAATATATACCAGAAAATAAGAGATGACCTGCAAATTTGGGACCTTCAAAACCTACGGAGATCATGGAAAGGTTCCGCAAGGCAACATGTCATGCCCTCTTCCTTCACCTCTTGCCCATACCTTAGAAGATAATCAAATGCTCATATTAAATAAGGAAATGTTTCCCATTGGCAAGTTACAACTTGAAAAATATAATTGGACTACTAAGATTACCTAAAAAACAAGGGTATCTAGGGACTCTGAAGATGGGTACATAGGGATTGTGCATTTACCTCGCTGTCCTATACGACCTACTTGCAGAGCTGCTGGATGATGGGGTGCCTGGGTTGATCACGAGGACCCGCTTGCCACGCCTGCACGCCTGCCAGCTCACCCTGCATGATCGTCTTCATGTTGGGGCTCTACCCGTACAAGGAGGTCACCACCACTAATGGGTTGTCGTGTAGCCAATTGATGATCTTCACCGAGTCATGCCCACTATGCAACGCTTGGCTAGCCCTGACATGAGAGTTTTAGTTCTAAATCAAGATTGGATTTCTAACAACAACAAAACAAATAGAGAAGCTAACCTTGAGTAGAAACACTTTAACAATGGTCAAAAGAAGAGAATTCTTATTCTCTCCAGGTCTCTCACAATCTTCTTCTCTCGAAGTGTCCCTCAGCTTTAGTTTCTCTCTAAGTCTCCCTCATTCGTGCAGGTATTTCAGCCTACAACATAGTACACCATTATTAGATCAAAAAATCACACTGGTATGTAGTCAAGCAGTAAATAACACATATGAGCAAGAGTAACTTTTAACTCGAAATTTTAATACACTAGTACTTAAAATGATTAGCAACAAGTATTTCATGCAGATCGACATTGAGGAACAAGAAAAACCTTAGGCAAAAATGCAAGATAGTAGATTTTAAAAAGGGTACAATAGACATCCAACTAACTTACAACATATAGAACTTCATTTGTGATAACATCGCCAGCAACAGAAACAAAAGACCAAATTATTATTTGTTATATACCAGACCTAACTTGATAAGAGGAACATTAACATGTAAATTACCCAACTTATTTGGCTGGAATTATCTCTATCAAGGGCGTCGACCAGATGGCCAGCAGCGTGCGGCTATGCTGCGCACGCTGCCGCGACCTGCGTTCGAGCTCCAGCTCCCCAGGTGCTGCCCCCCGCGGTTTCTTCTTAATAAAATGCCGCAGGCTCCCTCCCCTGCTGGTCTCTTTATTTTTTCAGTTTCTGTCATATTTAAAATCCCTTTGAGCCCAAACACACTATTCATTCAGGTAAAATGTGAAACTCGCTTACCTACGGGGCCATAGGAGGCAGAGTCTATAGGGACTCGAGGACGTGCGGCAAAGGTATGAGTATCCATGAGATGCACATTAGCTTTATCATCAGAAGACTAGAATTCGCTATCTAGAAGAAGTCAAAAGTATTAGATTCAACCATAGTGAAAACATAACCAAACTTGGAGCTCACAAAAATTCAGTAGCACATGCTTGCTACGAACACAAGAAAAAGTATTTAAAAACAACTGCATTGCTCAGATAATGCACAACCAGTAATGGCACAAAAAAGCGGCCACTGCATAATTTGATTGCAGTACCACCATGTGCAATGATCCAATGGATACAATATTATGAAGCATGATTAGCTAAGAAGAAACACCAGGTATCAGAAACGTTAATGTCAATATGTTTTTTTTTGCGAATAAATGTCAATATGTTTTGATTAGGACAATCATGCCTGAACGCACAATGCTCGACACCATCACAAACTTTTGATATGTAACAGTAACCTATTGTCTTGAAAAGGCATGCTTTCCATAAGAAACAAGTAATGGTTGTCCATCTGATGTTGAAAGAAAGTTGGATAGTAAAACTGTACATGTTAAATTATCTAGGGTACACTACTACCTCCGTCCATAAAAGGTTGACGCAAGTTTATCTAAATTTGGATGTATCTAGACACCTTTTAGTATATAGATACATCCGAATTTAGACAAATCTTCGACATCCTTTTATGGACAGAGGGTACTAGGCATTTGTATATCTCTACTACTTAAAAAGACTCAATTGGTTCCTTATTCTGCCAAAGCCAATACGTTTGGTCGTCCTTGGTATTCGTCGTCCTTCGTTGCACCCGCCTGGGCCAAGCGTTAACATGGGCCGACCACAGCCCAAATTTCCTTCGTTCCCAGCTTCTCCATCAAATTTCCTTCGTTCCCAGCTTCGTCCAGGAAACCCTCGCGCAGCCCCCACTTCTCCATCACGCGTCGTGCACCGCCGCCGCTTGGAGAGTGGAGACCCCTCCTCTCCAGCACTCACCGGTGACCTCTCCTGCGCCAACCTCCTCCCGCCGTCCTTGGGAACACCACATGCCGCCTCCGCTATGTGACGCCACCGCCGACGCCCCGGAGCCCCGTGCTTTCCAAGATCTGCCTCTCGCTGGCGGCCGCCAACAGTGCCTTCACGGAGCCCCATGATTTGGCGTCGTCCCTCTGGACAACCCATGGCGCCTGTGCGGACGAGGCTGGGTAGCTCGATTTAGATGACGATGACGGCCGGCCGGCCGCGGTGGCACACGAAGCCGCCGCCGCGGAGCTGCTGGCACCCTACAACTGACCTGGCGTCGACCTGGACCACGCGAACACGAAGCCGGGTTCCAATCGACCTGCCATCTCCGATGCCCCCGCCGTCCGCCCCTGTTCGTTGCTGGAAATTTCGAGGTTTTCTCCATACAATTATTAATTATGCAATATCTGCAAGAACCAGTTTCGTAGTACAGCTTATTCATGCCTGTAGATGGGGATGTTGTAGCACTGCATCAGATTCACCCCTTCTTTCTCCATAAATTTAGCGACTAATTTAGTTTCGTAGTACTGCTTCATATTCATGCATATAGTCATGTAGATGTGGATGTCATAGTACTGCTTCAGATTCACCCTAGCTTTTCTCTAGACATTTAGCAACTAATTTTGTATTCAGTAGTTTCGTAGTTGTACTTCTTTCAGATTCATGCCTATAGTCGAATAGCCATTGCCTGAATTGTGCCAAAACAGTTGTACTAAGTAAGGTTTTCAACATGCCTGTATGTCAATATGCATGTTTTTCACAGATTTTGCATATGTTACCTGTAGAAGTAGAAGGTTGGTTGTGTTTTTTATTGGAGATATCATGGATTTTTGGTAGACAAGGTAGTTATGTCTATAAATTTTTGGCTCCTACTATTAAATAGTGAAATGCATTACTACTTGCACGATTGGATCCTAACTATTGAAAGGATGTACATATTGCAATTTGCAACTACTGGCTTTGAATGTTAAATTTTCTTCTATTGCAGTGAAGTTTATAGAACTATATGTAAGTTAGAGACATGGACTACCAGTTATGCCTCCTTGTGATGTACTCCTCCATCTGCTGATATAAGTCTTTTTTTTGGTTTCTCTCAATCCACAGTGCAAGCTGCATATTTATTATTCCTGTTGGAAAGAAAATGTTGTTTTCTGATGTTTACCAGTGACCACTGAGCAGTAACAATGCCCATGAAAACTTCCTATACATTGATAAACTATATCTTGTCTTTTTTAAGCTTTGATTTTTGATTCAGTCTGAAGCACGTTCTATTGTGTGGAGTAGAATTAAATTGTTCACTTTGGATGTTGTTCACTTACAATCAGGTAGTTTGTTCGGAAGAAAGCAAAAGAATTAAATTGTTCACTTTGGATTTTGTTAGTTGATCCGTTGTACAAACCGTATGTCTTATGCAGAGTGAGGGACTCGGGGTCGGTTTTGATTTTCTGAATATGCAAGGCAGGAAGAAGGCTGCTATGCTTTGGAGGACTTCTGAAGATGAAGAATAAATTATATTGTCGTTGTCGGTTGTTTTACTGGTGCGAGTTGCGGAGTCGGAGACCCTTGTGATCCTTTTGATACTATGAATCTCCAGTGATAAAAAGCAGCAAAAGGTGAGATCCATCAAATGTAACACCAGGTTTGTACATATTCATAATGTATCATCAGTCATCAGGGTCCAACCAGTTAGTATTCGAGCCAAAAGAGGTATCAGTCTGTTGTAGTATTGTTGTTATTCAATTTCTGGGTGCAGATCCTAATTGCCTAAATCTCTACCCCTATAATTTCTGGGTGCAGATCCTAATTGACAAGCAGACTGTGTTATGCAAGTCTATGTGTATGTGTACTTTTTGGATTACAGGTAAGTGATACTCTGCTTTGACTTTATTTACCCATGCTTGCATATTTCGCAGGCTATTCATGTCTCCTGTTTAAGTTGATAAACAGGCTGTGTGATAGAAATGGATTACTTGCTGTGCGACCGAGCATGCTGCTGAACAACAGGTTTGTTGCAGGATTGAACTCAATTATTAATTTAGATTATCAGTCATGACATTTAATTTTAGATTATTAGTGTTATTTTTTTTCTGAAGAATTATACTAGATCAGCAGTTTTAATTTAGATCACATTTACGTGGTGAATGTTATAGCCCTTCTGTTTATATTTGTAAATTTTCAAATTGTAAAGCAGCACCATGCGCGTGCTCTCTTCATCCACCACCGATGGAAGACTGACTCCATGCAGCGGCAACCATATGGTTCTAGCCTTTGACCACAGTACGTGGTCGAGAGAACACAGCTCCTTCCCCGCCAAGTCCGGCAAGATCTTTTCGCACCACATCTAGCACAACCACCACGACAAACGCCGCTATCAGCTGCCACTAACGCTCACGCCGATGGAGCGGGACATGCATAGCTGCATCGTCCTATCAGATTAGGTCAGGAAATATTTAGGTGGGTCAGACATCAATATCTTGCCTGACAATCGTGTCGTTATTCAAAGAATGTTATTAATATTTAGTTTGTTGGAGCCTAGATGAAATATGAACCAAATATATAACATACGGTCTGCAGATCATGAAATTATATATTGGTGTGACTGGTTATTTGGTTTGATCAGTTGATTTTCATATATTTGTTGAGCGTGTGCAAGTATAATCTGACATTGATGTTCTCATTGTGCAGAACCCTCCTCTCTAAATTACAAGAGGAAGCCCCATGTCCTTGCTAAAACTGAATCGTGGAGGAGATTGGCTTGTGTTAGATGCTTTGTGTGTGCGGATGTGTTGCCTCTTCATTTCTTGATACTAACTGATAATAGGTATATCAACTTATTTGCATTTACAATGTTGTTTCCCATTTCCTGCTAGGTATAGTGCACATACAAATTAGTGAGCTTGAATCCCAACAGTTTGGTAGTTAGTGATCAGAGTGAGGCAATTACTCAGAAATTCAACATGGATCCTAAATTTGTCATGAACGGCAGCCACACGTTCAACATCTTCAGCTCACCTATGTTAGTGTTGTGCAGTTTAGCACTTGAATGATACCTATTCCTCATATATACACGAGTAAGGGAATCCTAAAATTTTAAAAAAGTGATTTAATTTTAATTCTGTTTCAGGGTACCCATTCTTCAATATATTCTTCATGATGGCGACATATGGGGTTTGTGGCGACGGCATGAGCGGCGTCGCCGCCGTGGCTGCGGGTGAGCACAGCTTGCCCTGGTTTATAATAATTTATCCATGATTGGATGGATAAGGCTCTGATTTATAGGTCTGGCTCCATTAGAACATGCTTCCCCTATTGTGGTTATGTTTTGCTGATTGATTTACAGAAGGTGATTTAAACGTCCCTTAGTTTTTGTCAATTTCCATTGAACAGATTGTTGATCTCATTTTAATGCTTAATTGGAGGAGCTCTCGAGTGAGCAACCAAATCATAAGTACTAAACATGTGAATAATTGTGAACTACCTGACGCAAATCATGGCCACATTATCTTGGCCACCTATTTAGTGTCAGCTTGTGCTATGATGCTCACTTGTGTCCTTAACCCGTTGAAATAAATGCCTGTTGTTTCTCTGGTTTCTTTGGTGCTATTGTCATCCCGAGTTCAAAGATGCCCATGGTCAGAATTTATACGTGCCATTAGCTTTTAATTTCACACGGATATAGAGTTGCGTGCTTGTTTAAAATTTAGTTTCACTTGACTTGTGATTCAGGGATAGCGTAAACTTTCTGAAACAACTTTGAAAAAAAGAATGTCTCATGACCAGGAAATATGGAAGAAACTATTGATCTCTTGTCACATGTTTCCCTCCCTTTAAATTGCAGGTGTAAACTGAAGCTTGGCACTGGCACGAAACTGATGCATAGAGTTTGGTAGAAGATTAGAAAAAGCCAATGTACATGACCAAGCCACTTCTTGATTGAAGAAGATAGCTTGCAAAGATTACGACTAAGCTTCTAGCTAGGAGGCGACAATTAGTAAAATTATCGGATCATCTTTTATGATGTTGTACTGTGTTTAGCTATATGTGTGTAGTACTGAAGTGAGAATAGTCAAGTGAAACGAGGATTGCTTGTAATGCAAGAACAGTTGTGAATGTACCAGTTTTGTACTACACATTGGTCTGCTTAGTTGAGTACTATGGAATGCTTTGTGGTGGAATAAATTATTGATTGTTGTTATTGATGAGTGCTGAACAGAGAATGATTGGAATTGTGTAGAGAAAATATTACATGATATTTGTATTAAACGATAATGAAATCTGTATTAATAGATAATATATGATGGTCGCTGAATTCAGACCTAAAATTCAAAGAGTTAGGTCTTAGCTAACAATATTCAACAACAACATTAGGACATATGGCTCTGCTGTGAGCTCTAAGATAAAAAAACATATTTTTTCACCATTGTTTCTCTTCTTGCAGAATAGTTTAGCATGCGATGTATTAACTTGTAGTTACAGTGCAATGTAGACCTAGACCTTCCGTGGCGGCTTTCCTAGAAAAAAATAATTGAGCTATGTTTTGGCAATTTAGGAAGATATATTTTATTTAGTGTTTTTCTCGTGTTAATTTTTTTGCATGACCACATTATACTTTAGATATCCAATGATGCAAAGAAGGATTGTAAGGCAAGTGGCGAGGTTTTCTCTTACTTTTGTGAGAACTTTTTTTGTATATAGTAGAATATGTAAGTGCATTTAAATTTTGGTGATACCAAATATGCTTCAAACCGAAGATGTTTAGTTCAATTTGAACCCGTCGAAGGCACGGGCATACCAAACCTTGTTTCATTTTTCGAAGTGTGTGTTTAGTGACTAGGTCTTGACGCACACACAATATTTAGAATTCTAAGATTACATGTTTGACACGATTGGTGTAAAATCATTAGAGTATTAACCCAGTTGCAACGTATTTGCAATTACCTATTGTCTTAAGCAAAGATGGCTAAGATGGTGGGAAATCGATAGATTGTACACTAAAGAATAGATAGAGGTGTAAAAGAGACAAAAAAAACACATGCTATTTGTTCTTAGAGGGGTTAAGAGGAGGGTAAAAATATCAGCCTATAATGTTAGATCGAAACTACAACTTATCGTGCTTGTGGCAACTATCCAAATGAAATCACTTCTCTTCATGTATTGTTTTCCCGTGGCAACGCACGGGCATCTGTACTAGTTGACCTAAAAAAGCAAAAGTTACCCAGTATATCAAAACCATTGCGTCGAGTGACCAAAAAAGTTGGAGATGGTTCTATAAATGAAATAGCAATTACAGAAAACGATGGGAACCACAAGCAAACACCTATATATAAGTATACTGAAATCAAGTAGATCGACGCACGAGAAGGACTTGCTAGCAATTCGCATGACTACAAACGACCAATTCTTCAGGCCACGGGCTGCTACAAATCTTCACACCGACGACGACGACGACTAGCCATCCATCATCAGGCGTGTTACCAGCCCAAAAAGCTTATTTATTATTAAGAGGAAGAGAGGACGGCGTGGCAGGAGGCACCTAGCAGCCAACTGTGGGCATTCTGGCCGTCCCCGGCGTTATCCATCCGAGCGGAGGGAGCAAGATGCCGTCGGTCCTAAACCCGCTGCCGCCGCCACCATCCATCCGCGCACGCGCACGCACGGAGCTTCAGCGAGAGGGGTCGATGGCGTCGTCGGGGATGAAGATCGGCCGGGGCTGCGGCGGCGATCGGTGGGGCTTGGGTGCGGAGGGAGAATGGGGATGGAGAGAGACAGAGGAGGGACGCGGATGGAAGGGAATTCGTCTCGCGCGTGTGCCAAAATTCATTTCCGATATTTTCGTCCCAAATTAGTTAGCGGATTATACGGTCGAAATTAATGAGCGGAGATTAGGTGGATCCCGAATTGATCAGTCGAGATTACGTCCCTACTGAGATGGATCACTTTCCTCCCAGGCATTCTTGCCGTAACGTGCAATGCGAAACGAATTGGTCCATCTCATTCTGGTCACAATCGATCCAAGATTCGTTTTTTTTGTGCCGCCATGCATCCAAAACCCATTGTGAGTTTGTGACTATTATTAGCTCTTTTGCTACAAATTGCTCCCGTTCTCGCAAAAAATTGGCATGATACACCCTAATTATCAAAACATTTTTTTTTATCAAACAGCAAAATACTTCATGGTAATAGACACATACGGCAGCAGCTGTGACATTCAGATATACCCAGAATCATCCAGCTCGATCTGAGCTTTAATCAAAGACAGATGAAAGCTAAGAATAATCATGATTACAAATACGGGTCAAAACTTCTGTATTGGACAAATCACGAATACACGATTCAACACCTGAACATTACAGGAGCTGAAAAACAAAGGCGAAAACCAAAGACAGAAGCCGGTCGGCGGCCGCCAAGAGTAGTCACTCCTCGGCCCAGCCATTTCACCCTCGACGCTGAGCCCTCCCATCCCGTACACCAAACCAAGCACAGCCTAGGGATAGCAAAAAAAAATCATCAGTATTAATACTGCTAGCTAGCCTAGGAAAAAAACTTCACAAACAGCGTAGCAATGCGATTTGCTCCAATAACAGATTATTACGAAACATCATGATTTCTTTTCTCCAAATAGTAATAGATCAAGATTCCATAAATTTGTGACAAGCACAAACAAGGCACTAGTTAACATCATCATATTGTAAACTCATTCCAGATTTAAGACCAAATAAACACGTTCATGCAGATTGCAACATGCTTCAAAGTGGCAAGCTACCGGAAGCTTACCATTGCCCAACTGATCATCATCAACAAAATGGGAGAAGCAGCTAGGTAGATGGGGAGACCAAGGCATGCCTCACTTGTCCCTGCATCCTCCACCTTCCAACTAGTGCAGGTACGCTTGTCTGCCATTTAGACCTCTTCCTTGCCCTTGAACAAGAACAACACATGGTCAGCACAGCAAATTTGGCAAAAGAAGAAACGAGTAGCACACTATGTTCTCTAGGTACGAAACTTCTTTGCAATACAAAGAAAATGGTTGAATCATATGCAACAAAACAAGTGTAGCACACTCTCTTCCTTTATTCTACCGGAATCACCAAATTCTTGTTGCTCACTCAAGAACCACCTCACTGAAGATGTACAGCAGCGGCAGTACCGAATATTCATTAGCCAAGCAAATTAAAGTAATTTTCAATGAAAGCATCAGAATTTCGAGAACTAGCTGTATTAGAAAGAAACGGAAGTTGTAGCAAGCACAAACTCGTGCATGCACATTACAATATGGAACAGTACGAAATGTTCTTCAGTGCCCAATCAAGAGGGCCCCAACCAGGGGAACCCTGTTCCATCCATATAAACGAAAAACCAGGATAGTATCCATACAGATGAAAAACGAGAAAAGGAGTACCAGTCCATCAAAGAAAGGCCTAATACAACTTCTAGCCGAATAGATGCATAAATCCTAAATCCTAAAACAAATGAGGTAAGAAATAGCCACATTTACTGTTGTACTTCCAGATTAATGAATGAAGGTCATTAGAATATGGAAGTGCCCAATACCAAATGTTCAGAGGCCAAACAAATTAAAGTGAGCCACAGTCTACAATGCAAACAACATAAATTTACTACTACCTCCGATCCATATTAGTTGCCACTAATATAGATGTATCTAGACATATTTTAGTTTTAGGTACATCCATACTAGTGGCAAGTAATATGAATCGGAGGTAGTAATTAACTGTATTAAAAAGGAAAGAAACATGCAGCAGGCAGAGAAAACGTGAATATGCAAAAGAGGAGTGCCAACATCCTCATCCCAAATGGAAGTGAAGCTAACAAAAACAAAGCATAGGCTGCATTTCAAAAAAAAAGAACCTTATATATAAATCCACGATTCAAGAAAAATTTAAATAGCAATATGAAGCATTTTTTGCAATTTACACAGTATAAACATGATAGCACTCTCATAAGCAACGACATTACATTTTTTTAGAGCAAAATAATATGTAACAACTGCACATATTAGGTACAGATAATATCGAGTACCTCAAATATATAACACGACACAATGAAGTAGCATGTATCCCAGAGATAGCAAGATAGATATATGCATGAAGTGGACTAACTGCTACTTGTACATGACATTCACATTCTCTGCCAACGCAAGAGCGATCTGCACAAAAGCAAAACCACTTTTTGCACTAAATAAGCATCCTTTTGCTTAAGTAAAGTACCAAAGAACAATAATTCCAGCAAGACAAGTTAGACTCAGTGTAGTTGATTTAGATTATCTCATCGTCACATAGCACAACTGCACAAGTATGCACCAAGCTACACATCGCATATAGTCTACTGCAGAGCAGAGCAAAATGGGAGAAATCCAGTGATGATGACATACAAGAAACATGCACAGGACTGCGAATCCCAAACCGAAGCCATACCCGAAGATGCTACGGCCCAGCGGCAAGCGAGAGCGTCCAGCCACCGCAACACCACGGCCGGAGCCGACAGAGACCACACACGTCGACCTAGGGTTTGCATCCGGCTGCTCAGGCGAACACTTTGTTTCTCCAATTCAGATTAAACCACGGTATGTTCTCATACAACCAGCAGACCAGCTCCTCTTTAGACCTTCAAACACCCATGTCTGAGCATGCAATAGAACAAGAAATTAGAAATGGAGTTAGCAGTGCAGCAACATGTTCTTGGAGCAGAGTAGCAATTGAAAAATCTAGCCTAGGAGGAGGAGGAAGAGGGACTGACCAGGAGCTTGATGTGGTTGATCCCGTCGATGGTAGAAGCCCTCTCCATGGCCGGGGTCCTTGGAGGCGCCCGTTGACCTTGGAGACAGTAGGTCGGATACGTGGCTGACTGACAGAGGTAGGTCGGGGAAGGCGCCAACTTTCGCCCCGGGTGAACGCCAGCAGAGGTAGCGCGGGGATGCCGGGCAGCGTTCAACACGGACAGGCCTCTACGGCTGCGCTGCCGAGATTGGCGCGACCACGGGAGTGGCGGCGCGCAAGGGAGTGGAGGGGTGGTGGACGGCGGTGGGGCGGCGAGATCCTCCCCGAGCTCGACAGCGGCATGGTGGTAGCTTGCGGATCCCGGCGACCTGCGGCCGGAGTACAAGGCAGGACCGACGAGCCGGATTCCAGCCTAGGGTTCGTCGTTGGGCAGGGGATCGACGGTTCCAGCCCACAAAACCAGGGGAGGTGGAGGAGATGGTGTCAGCGCGGAGGTCTGCAGCGCGAGGGGTCGCCGGAGAAGGCCGGAGCTAGCTGATGGACAGGCGGCGGCCGGAGCCAAGGCCGTCGGCGAGGAGAAGACGCAAGGGAGATGGGGGTCTGGGATTGATGGGGTGGGGTTCGGGCCAAATTTGGGTTGGGCCCAAATTTTCCTTTCCAAAATCCTTGTTTTGGCGCTGGAATCTCAATATATCTTGGCGGGATTCAGTCGGGGTGTTAAAATTTTGTTCGACGCTTTTTATAGATTGATCGATCTAAGCAGTTAGCTTTCCTAACTAGTAGTAGTAACTACTCCGTATTATGTACGGAGGCAGGTAATTATGTTGAGCGAGGTGAGGGCAAGCCTAGTGTTAACAAGTGCCTTGGTAGCAAAGCGCCTCATGCCCTCATGGCAGGACATGCATGGCATATTGGCATGTGTGGATTCTCCGGAAGGAGCGCCTCACGAGAGCGCCCAATGCCACCTCCGGCTCCTCCTTGCCGACGTTGTGTGGATGGCCACCCACACGTCGTCTCCCAACCAGTGCCGCCACCCACCGCGAGTAGAACCGGCATCCAACGCTAGCGGCCCTAACCTTCCTCTGCCGCCAGACCGCGAGCTCAACCTCCGCCGGCGGCCCTAACCTTCCTCCGCGCGCCGTCGAACCACGAGCTCGCCCGTAGCTAGCACATCCTCCTCAACCTCCCATTGCCCACCAGCACGGCCCCACACCTACTACCACCGTTGGGTTGACTCCTCGGACAAGCATGGGACGTCCACGGCCATGGAGATAGCCGCTCCATCTCGACATGTGAGGAGGTAGCCGACGGGAGGAAGTCCTACCTGCTAGGGCGTTAGATACTTGTATATTTGGTTGTCCATGAGTCTGCACAGACTCCCATTGTCGTCAACCAGGTGACATACGGCTCGTTCGCGATGGAATAACAAAGGTATATATCACGGTAAGCAAAGTTGTATCACCATACATACCCAATCTAAAGGTGGCTTCTTCCTGCGTTGTTGTTGACCTTACTGCACCAGCTACGACGTTAGAATGACCGGGAGATCTCTTTTCTACCCTCTGTTTCCCTCCATCTCTTTTCCTAGTTGTTTCCTAACTTCACTTTCCCTCTCTCTTTTTTCTTTCCTAAATTACGGGTGTAGCTAGTGGTAGGGTTAAAGGCACATGTTTTAGCTTTTTAGAGATAAAGGGTATAAATTTAAACCCGAATAGTTATGAGCTATCCATTCGGCTAGCCGTGAAACAAGGGGACACATGAAATCACACATAAACATAAGGAACCCTATCTCTTTGGCATGCAGTCCTAATATGGATATATTACGTTAGTGGTAAGAAGTAACAACTAATACACAACTTTGGAGTGGCACCTCCATCTCAAATTGTATGGTCTTGATGGAAATTCCTAGACCTAGAGTGGAAAGCCCCCAGTCTGAAACAACCGAACCAGTTTTTTAAGAACATGGAATGTGTTTTAGTTGATATTGCTCTTATTCCCTACTATATCAATAAAAAATAGGATATAGTCACTTAAATCGTAACTTTGTACTAAAAGTTGGTGTATTTCTTTGGGGAAGGGGGAATTACATAAAATCGCCCCCAAAAAAATCATCAAATACTAGCTCCTTGCCATGGGGACCTAATATTGGTATTGAAAGTTGTTGGTATAGAGGAAAATCCAATTGACAACTTTAATGTGGAACATCCTTCACAAACTAGACTAGCTTGCTCGAAGTTTCTGGACTTGAGAGTGAAATCATGCCAATTCGAAGCAGCATAACAAGTTTTTGTGACAACCGAACATTTTTAAGTTATTGTTATTCATATGCTAAATTATATGTATAGTTGGTGTATTTCCACATAATAGGGGAACACATGAAATCATGCCTGAGACCATCGGAAACCCTAGCTCTTGGGCATGGAGTCCTAATATTGGTACATACTATTTTTTTGAACATATGTCGAGGAGGGAACACATGTTGGCATATCCATTTGATCACCAGGTTTACTTTTTTATTGGAAGTATTAAATACATTTATAACAAACCCTAATTAACTTTCAACCATTTTATTCTTGTTATACCAACTTTTTAAAGCTATATAATTAATTTTGATAAATGCACAAATACTTGCACATTTGGTTGTCCACGAGTCAGCGTAGAATCCCATTGTCGTCAACCAGGTGCCCTAGGGCTCGTTGGCGATGCAATAACAAAGGTATATATCACGTCAAGAAAAGGTGTACCACCATATACACCCAACGAAATGGTGGCTTCTTCTCGCGTTGTTGTTGACCTTCCTGCAGTACCTACCTACGACGTTGGCATGACCAAGAGATCTCTTTCTACCCTCTGTTTCCCTCCATATCTTTTCCTAGCTCTTTACTGACTTCACTTCCCTCTCTATTTCCTCTTTACTTATTAGGGGTGTAGCTAGTGGTAGGGTTATGGGTCTTGCCGGGGTTTGTTTTCGAGATAAAGAGTATAAATTTAAACCCCAATAGTTGATAGGATCCATTCGGCTAGCCAGGGAACAAGGCGACTGATAGCTCAAATTTCGATACTTTTTACTACAGATTTCCCATCGCCTATCTATTGGTTTCATTGGGTTTCCATTGGATTTTGTGTTTCAACTAACGCTAATATCACAATCTAGGCAAAACCTTCCTTTAAAATTATGTGTTTCAGGAAACCATCATATCTCGAGGATCTGAGGACATTTATGGCTAATTGTAATGAAATAAAGACATTTTCTTTTGAGGCCAAATCCATCCTGACGCCGTAGGAGCTTTAACGGGCATCGGTATGGGCGAGGATGACCATACCACCTGCCTGTACTGGCTGGCGTCGCCTTTGTCTTATCAAACCAAACCGTTTATGTGAAGGCAACAAGACGAAAAAAAACACAACAACCACCATTCGCACTAGACGAGAAGATATCAGATCTGAAGAAGGAGAAGAACATCCTCGACTCCACCGAATATCAATCTCATCAAGATCACCTCCTCATCCACTACACCCCACTTGTATTGAGAGAGAGAGAGAGAGAGAGAGAGATACATACTTGTAAGATTAGGGATTGAAGCCTCTATTCCATCTTGGTTTGTATTTGATTTGATCTTCAACTATTGTGGCTTGCTACGGTAATATCAAGATGAACTCCATTTACTTTGCTATGATATCATTATGTTATTCTCCTCTCATGTGTGAGTAGATCCCATTGGCGTGGAAGATGTAGCGGATTGGTGAGATGTGATGTGCCATTTATTATTCCATCTATTTGTGAATTTATGATTAGGATTATTATATATGAATATGAATGTTTATGTGCACCTAATGCTGTTATCTAATTTAAGGGCCCAGATAACATGATCTTGGGAACTTATAAACAAGAATTTGTTTGCTAGTGATCGGTGACCCCCGAGTGACACGGCCGATATCAAAGAGGATCTAGCAATACTTGAGGAATCACAAGGAACCACCAAGCTTAAAGATTTACTCCGGTTTAATCACCTTAATGGATGCGCTGACCATGGCTTTGGTAGCAGGGAGAAGAATTATTGGAGGAAGATGAAATCTACCAAGAGGAGTCTTTCTCTCTTATCGGTTGCTTTCCTTCTCAATTATATAAATAGGAAGAATCATATTCATTTAATAGATTTATTTCACTAGGCACATTCACTATCGCAATAAACTGAATCACCCCGTGCCTACCTTTTCACCTGCAGAAACCCGTTTATTCCTTATTAGCTGTTTACTTTTATGCACTTCACTTTATTGCATTATCAATGCTCCAAAATCCTATCATTTACACTCACCACTTTCCATTCAATACTTACAGTCAATTCACCTAAGAGCATCTCTAGCATAGCCCGTATATCGCGGAACCGAAAACATCGAGTTCGGTCTCCCGAACTCGAGGAAATAGTTAGATTTTGTCACGGTGCAGAACAGAAACCGAACTCGCGAACCGAAAAAGTGAAAATCGAACGTCGCGGGAAAATGAAACTCGCGGTTGAACTCGATTTGCTCCAATCAACTGAATTCGTCCATAATTTACAATAATCTTGGCAAAATACAAGCTTGTTCGACCTACATTCGGTAATAACATGCCTAATTAGACTAGATTAGTCCCCGGATGGACTGTACTGTCACCGGGGAGCTTCGGCATCGGCGGCAGAGGGTTTTTGGCTGCCGGCTATTCCTAGGCGACGATGAGCGCCGCCACCTCGAAGGCCCGTCGGCGTCGGCATCGTCGTTGCCGCGCGGGGGTAGGCCGGCAGAGGAGGCTGCACGAGCCGGCATCGGGGGGCGCCTCGGCTTCTCCTTCCGCAGCCGTCTCCTCGCGCGCTTGACGGTGCGCCATAAGTTTCGGCCACTTCCGGCCCATGCGCTTCCATGCGCCGTCAGAGCGCGACCACCTCGCGCGGTCCGCCTCCGCCCGTACACCCGGTGGACGCCGAGGTACTTTTCCGCCGCCAATTCGGCCACCTCCCCTACCTACGTGCCTTATCCGCCCCATTGCGGACGGAGGGGTGGTGGCCGAAGCCGCGGCGTCAGAGCAGGCGGAATCGCTCGCCGGAGAGGAGGCAGGCGGCGGGAGTGAAAGAGGCGGAGGGGAGTAGGGTTTAGAAACCGAACTCTCCTCCGCGGCCCCTTTTAATACAGGGCGACCGCTCGATTTCTCGGGGGCCCGAACTCGTTATACGGGCTAGGCCGCGAGTTCGGGCTCCGTTCTAGCCCATCTCCGAACCGAACCCCTATTCTTGCCGGAATTTTTCAGTTTCGACCGCTAGTTCAGGCGATGCTAGAGATGCTCTAAGACTTGTGCCACTTTGGGTGTGACCGAAACACTGCAGATAGACATCATCCTACGCTCCTTGTTGCGGTACGACACAAAAATCAGAAATAATACTTCCACAAAAATATACACGAATGGCACGGTGTTCTTGTAGGCCATCAATGACACATGAAATCACACATTAAACGTAATAAAACCTAGCTCTTTGGCATGCAATCCTAGTATGGATATATAACTTTAGTGGTAAGAAGTAATATCTAATACACAACTTTGGAGTGGAACCTTCATCTCAATTTTGATTGTCTCGAAGGAAGCTCCTAGACTTAGAGTGAATTCAACTTTGAAACAACCGAACCATTTTTATTTAAGACTTTCGCATGTTTTTTATTTGTAATGTTCTTATTTCCTATAATAATAAAAAAGAGGAAAACCACATAAAATCATAAGTACAAAAGGTTGGTGAATTTTTGTTTGGGGGGGGGGGGGAGGAGATTACATGAAATCAGACCCAAAGAATTCAAATAGTTGATCCTTGGCATGGAAACCTAATGTTGATATTTAAATTTGCCGGTATAGAGGAAAATCCAATACACAACTTTAACTTGGAACCTCCTTCACAAACTAGACTATCTTGCTGGAAGTTTCCAGACTTAAGCGGTAAAATACTTCCACTTCGAAGCAGCATAACAATTTTTTGTGACAATCGGGAAATTTAAGTTATTTTTGTTCACATGCCAAATTATATCACTACAAAAGAGTAAAGTCACATTAAATCGTATGAATAATTCGTGAATTTCCATTCTGACAACCATATAATAGGGGAACACAATAAATCATGCCTAAGACCAACGAAAACCCTAGCTTTGTGGCATGGAGTCCTACTATTGGTACACAATATTTTTTTAGTTGGGAAGGTACTGAAGAGCCATGAAGCTTCATTAAACAACGGCGAAGTTACATTTTACAATAACACGAATGAATGAAATTACAATATAGGCCAACTTTTTTGCACAAATAATCCTAGAAGAACTTTGGAAAATGCGACGAGGTCTTGTTCTTTCTCCACCTTGCTGGAACTTGCCGACGTTGTCAACCGAGGTATCATCGGGGATAGAACCACTCTGGACAATACAGGGGAGCAACCTGCATCAAAGCATAGGGGCCTCCTTGATGGCATGATAGCCTGGAGGTTGAGAAGATCCATCGTCCGATGGTCGAAAGAAACTAAAGTCGAGGAGCGAGGTGGCAATGGTCGCCCTTCCAACATCTGTGGGGACTATGCCCATGCAACTATCATGGATGAACTCCCTAGAATACTTCATAACCCCCAATAGTATAGAGCCTGAAGATCACCCCTCTCTAGATCACCATGAGCATAGAGGGGAAACTCCAAGACTTTGTTGCATGAACTCAATCTACAAGCTAAGGTTGCTTTATCTTCGGAGGATCCAACAACCTGGCTCCTCGGCGCCTTTGGCTCCGAGCACTCGAGCACCACATCGAAGAAGTAAACCACCAACAAGCTCCACACCCGACCAAAAGATTTGTCAGTCACCTCCCGACATAATGGCAAACACTGGCAAACCACTAAAACAACATTGATCTACTAGAACTACTACACTATTCATAACCCTAACTCCGGTGCCTCTCATATCCCAACTCCGGTCGGCTACTATGGAGGAGAGGGCATCGGGTTTGGTAAAATAGGCCAACCCAATATAAGAAGTTCAAGTGACACTGCCTTAACAAACAAGAATATCTTGGAGAAATTTTATTGACATAGAGTGGAAAACTCCCACTTCAAAGCAATTAAACCATTTTTTTATAAGAACTTGTCCTCCTTTTTGATTTTTTTATCTTTCCCATGGAATATTCAATCACTAAATTAAAAAGGAGGGAATTCACAACGGCCATTTTGACCCACATACACCTTTCTCAGACATCCATTCCGCATGCACGTCTCTCGGAAATTCATTATCGCATATCTCTTGGTTATCCGCTCCCGAAAACACCTCTCTTGGTTATCAATTTTTGTTTTTGACATGTTTTCAAGCACATAAATCCAGAAGTGTAAAATACAGAGAGTATAAAATCACATATGGCGATCATATATGACGGATGCTACAAGAGATAGAAAAGAAGAAAGGAATATGCACTAGGCATTTTGTTTATACATACGAAGTTTTAAAATTATAAAGTTTCAAAAAAAAAGTTTTAAAATTATCTAATCTACAACTACAATAGGGTGCGTACATGCACACCATGCTTGATGCACATTTAATTCATGCATATGGTTTGATAGTACTCACTACACCTTTTGTTTTTAGGAAGTTTTAACACTAAGATGGAAAAATAATTAACCACGCTTGATACATGCGATCCCATACATTTCGGCAAGGATTGTGCGTTGGTTTGTTTCCAATCTCCAAGAAATTAAGACCCATAATAATTTGCCAAATTTGCTCCAATCGCCATTAACTATGCATGCCATGTTTGTTCCCTAGAGACGGAAACCACTCCTGCAGTGCTGATCCCCTTTCTTCCGTCCCCGTCGTCGGCCGAGATTCCGGCCGGCGATCCCACGCCCCCGGCACCCCTCCTCCTTCTCCTCATCCTTGTACCCATTCCACTCACCCAAGGTGTCGGCGTTACAGCCGGAGGAGGAAGCTTCGACCTTGGACGCCAATGGAGGCGACGGCGCGCGGTTGATGGTGTCGCTGCACGGTGACTGGCTTCACTTGCGGAGCACCCGCAGACGCCGGCCAGCCGCCAAGATCCCGCTCACTCCTGTGGCAGGACGCGAGCGAGCCAAGGGAGATTGCCATGTATCCGCGGGGACGACCTAGGTATCCCGGCGTTGGTTACCCGGCGACGGCCAATGCCGGCGGGAGGATATTGCCGCGGCGCAGCGATGGTGGAGGACGAGTTGCCGAGCTGCTCCTGCCGGCGATCTTCCTCCTCGAGCTCCCGCCGGCCACCTCCACGACATGCTGCCGTTCCGTGAGGTCTCTCTCCTCCTCCTCCATTTATTCCTCCAACAAATTTGTGTGTTTATTCATATAAAATTTGAGAATGCATGCTTGGATCGGTATTGGTACCCCTGTGAATTTGTTGTGTGCTAAATCTAGCTCTAGTCGGTTCAATTGGCCTGTTAGCGTATTTGCAAATTCCCATGTTTTGGTATTCACATTGTTACTAGCAGGCCACCAATTTGCATGTTTAGCCTCCATTTGTGATGTCAATTTGGACAGCACGAGGTCTCTTTAGCAGCAGATCCTTAATTAGACATCACTAGGCATGTTTGGTGTTTTTTTTTTTGTTAAACATAAATGTGTGGAAACAAAAGATAGCAAATCAGCATGGTCGCCTATTCTTGACAAAACAAACCATGGTAATCAGCAAGTTTTACTTCTTCCTTTTCTGATTTGGGGTTGCTGTATAAAATGAATCATGAGATATGTCCTGATTCAGCATCATTTTAGTTTTATGTTGGCTGCAATGTTTATCTCTAAAAAATCTAGTCCAACTGGGCATGTTCCAGTAGTACATCATGTCGCTGGTTTTGGTTGCACCGTGTTCTAATCTCGTGTAAATTATTAGGGGTTTATCATTTATCCTGTTTCTTGATGATTGAGTATAGCTCTAGTGAATTGGCATTAAGTTTTTTGCTCGCCTACTTGCCATAAAATGGACTTGTGGTTGAGTTTTCCTTTTTAGGCTGACTTGAATTTCAGCTATGATTTTCCAGAGAATATCCGTGTTATATATCCTACTGTTTTTAAGATGACATTGTTTTTAATCCGTGCTCTTGGCTCCCTCATATTCTTAATTTTTGACTCAGACCATATAATTGGTGTGACAGGACGTCCTCTTGAGCATGGAGCGGCTGGAGCTTGGCAAAGGGAGCAGCATTGCTGCTTTGAAGGTTGAGTGTCACCTGGAGAAACAGGGTGAGGTGGGCATCATGTCAGCAAAGTACCTACCGGCGATTAAATGCTACAATGAGCTTACGAGAGCACTGATAAGGTACTGGGTTTATTTCCTTCTGACTTATGCTCTTCTGGTCGAACTTATGCTTATTTGGTCTACCCTGCAAATGAGATGGTAAATTTGTGGTATTCCTATGTATGCTTCCAGATCTGCCTATGGTGGTTAACTCCAAACGAGACTGTCGTGTAACTGGCAACCCGCTCTGCCTGTTGCCTGTCCAGCTGCTGAAGGTATGGTTCGCCCCAATCCAAATCCTCTTCTCCCCAATCTCAAAAATCGAGTTTTTCTTGACCAGCCGGTGGTATACGCCTGCTCTATCATGAAGGTTCCTGCGGGAGTTGTGATTCGTAGGTGGGTCTACCGATCCACCTAGTTGGTCCTGCGAATCACCCACTGTATGATTGGCACGAGCGACCGCTTGGCAGATTCTATAGGTTGCATTGCTGTAGCTTAGTGCCTTAGTTCCAGGACGAAGAGAAGGGATTGGTTGGTGCTGAAATAATATTCACTATTCAGATGCCGGGAACTTTTTTGTTGGCTGCACTATTGATGTGCAGTTAGGATTGAGGCTGGAGTGTAAATAGTTGTTTGATGGTATAAACCATTATGCTAGTTAGCGATTTGGAGACTATCTTGATGTGCCCCTGGTTGAATTAGCATGATGTATTGTACAGTACCTTTGTTGGTGTGTTGTTCTGTATTGGTTTAGCTATTGTGATGCCATTTGTGATTGTCGAGTCGGTTTGCCTCTGGAACTTTGTCTGGTCATTTTGAACTGTTAAGGTGTGATGATTCTTTGAGCATTGGTACCTTTGGCTTCAGCCTGAGCTATGCTTATTTTTTACTATTGGAGCTTAAGTAAAATAGTTATTGGGATGTTGAATTCCTGTGTGTTTGGAAACGGGAATTGGGATTAAGTTTTAGGTTACGTATGGGAGTGCAAAGAGTATAGTTGGCGCTGGCAATTTGGTGTTTTTCTTGAGCATGTCTAGCACCCTTGCTAACAACACAGATGATACAATATTTATGTACTTACTGTTTTGATTCGGTTTTGGTCAGGTAAGGTGTTGTGGTGGTGGTGGTGGTACTGTTTGCTGGAGCTACTGCTGCCATCTACCGGACCTCGTGCTTGATTCAGACCGTATAATTCTTGGCTCCCTCATATTCTTAAGTTTTGATTCAGACTGTATAATTCTTGTGACAGGGCGTCCTCCCGAGCATGGAGCTTGGCAAAGGGAGCAGCGTTGCTGCTTTGAAGGTTGAGTGCGACCTGGAGAAACATGGTGAGGCGGGCATCGTGTTCGTGTCAGCGAAGTACTTACCGGCGATTAAATACTACATTGATTCTACGAGAGCACCCCGAAGGTACTGGGTTTATTTCCCTCTGACTTGTGCTCTTTTGGTCATATTTGTGCTTATTTACTCTAGTATGTACCCCTGAAATTCAGATGGTAAATTTGTGGTAATCCTGTGTATGCTTCCAGATCTGCCTATGGTGGTTAATTCCAAACAAGACTGTCGTGTAATCGGCAAACCGCTCTGCCTGTCGCCCGTCTCCAGCTGCTGAAGGTATGATTTGCCCCAATCCAAATCCTCTTCTCCCCAATCTGAAAAAACAAGTCTCTCTTGATTCGTATGTGGATCTACCGATCCACCCAGTTGGTCCTGCGAATCCCCCACTGTATGATCAGCACGAACGACTGCGACAGATTTTATATGTTGCGTCGCTGTAGCTTAGACTGCTTAGTGCCTTAGTTACAGGATGAAGAGGAGGGATTGGTTGGTGCTGAAATATTATTCACTATTCAGATGCTGGGAATTTTTTCGTTGGCTGCACTGTTGATGTGCAGTTAGACTGTTAGAGGTTGAGGCCGGAGTGTAAGTAGTTTTTAATGGTGTAAACCATTATGCTAGTTAGCGATTTGGAGGCTAACTTGATGTGCCCCTGGTTCAATTAGCACGATGTATTGTACAGTACCTCTGTTGGTATGTTGCTATGTATGTGGTTTAGCTATTGTGATGCCATTTGTGATTGTCAAGTCGGTTTGCCTCTGGAACTTTGTCTGGTAATTTAGGACTGTTGCCGTGAGATGATTCTTTGAGCATTGATACCTTAGGCTTCAGCCCGAGCTATGCTTATTTTATTACTATTGGAGGTTAAGTTAAATAGTTGCAGGGATGTTGAATTCCTGTTTGTTTGGAAACGTAATTTGGGATTATGTTTTAGTTATACAGATGGGAGTGCAAACAGTATAGTATGGCGTTGGCAATGTGTTGTTTTCTTGAGCATGTCAAGCGTCCTTGCTAGCAACACATGATACATTATTCTTGCTAGCCTCTTTCATTACTTACTGTTTTGATTCGGATTTGGTCAGGTAAGGTGTTGTGGTGGTGGTGCTGTTCGCTGGAGCTGCTGCTGGCCATCTACCGGACCCCCTGCTTGTGGTGGAGCTGCTTTACTGGTGAGAATGCATTTGTCTTTTTATCCCTGATGGCACTAGCTCACATGCTGTGTTGTTAATCTGTCTCTTGTTCAGGGCTGCATTGTAGCATAGAAGGGATCTTAAGCAAGGAACTTGTGAAATTGTATTTGGTGGTTTCTATGATGTGGCAAATCTGTACCTGTTTTGGATGGGAGCTATTTGTTTCAAGTGAGAAGTGTCTTATGCATCATGGAGTTATTTTCGGTGCATTTATTGGATTGATTTTTGTACTCCGTAGTTGATATATATATGTCGTGGCATACATAATCTGATATAATTGCTTAGAAAAACAAGCAATATAAGGTCCTTATATGTATGTGATTTGGTCATGGCACTGGAAAGTGCTGTTGTAGCTCTAAACTTGTGTTTTTTTTTTTTGGTGCTGTAGAGCTGATCATGACTTGTTGGAGGTAGCAGCTGGGCGTATTCAAACAAGTGTGACTTGTGCATTTTCAGTTGCAATATATAGCTGAGGGTCAAGTAGTGG
Organism: Lolium multiflorum; assembly: GCA_030979885.1. NCBI lineage: Eukaryota > Viridiplantae > Streptophyta > Magnoliopsida > Poales > Poaceae > Lolium > Lolium multiflorum. The sequence goes on along the minus strand of CM061747.1, from coordinate 174,507,403 downwards.
AAGGGACATTATCTGAAATTTATGTCATATATCTGGCATAGCGTGGGCTCCGACATTGGCTGGACTGGAGTCTGCAGGCAGGCTCCTTTGCTGGCCAGAGGATATGCGTCGCGTCTCACCTTTGGCTGTTGCCACTGAAGTGTCTTTTATTATCTAATTAGGTTTGGACCGTTAGATCGTCCGATCGGACGCTAAAATGTCAAATCGCTGCGAGGAGGGCCTGATGTTACTCAATAATAATAGAGTACTGTAATATATATTCTGTTGCTTGTGATTTTAGTAATCAGTCTTGTAAAATCTGAAGGTATAATAGATGCCCCCCCATGGGGGTCTCACAGCGCTCCTACCTTCTCAGCCATCCGATTTTTACTGTGCGTGGCCAGCTTTCGATCTCAGCCGTTCGTTTCTGGCAGTGTAGCTCCTTCTGGTTGGCTAGCGAAATCCATGCAATAGCCCTTATCTACCCGCGTCTGGCTGCGTTTGGGTCCCACGGTCGGTCGGGTCCGCCCCTCAGTCACTGTGGGTCGTTTCTGGGTCGCGCTCGCCTCGCGTCGGTCGGGGCAAAATATCTTCTCCGGGCGAAACCCACCTCACCCAATCGCGCACCCAACTCCTCCCCAATCCCCTCCCATTCTTCTCATGGCGCGCCTGGCGGCGCTGCTCCGCCTCCCTGGCTGCCCAGTGCCCACCCTTCTCCTTCTCCCACTCCCCATCTCCAACCCCCAGCCCCCGCGCTGCTCTGCCTCCCTCGCCGGCCGCCGGCCAGCAGGAGTAGCGCACCACCGGCGCAAGCAGGAGGGGCTGCTGGAGCTCCGCCCTTGATGGTGATGGCGGACTCGAGCTCACGCCGGTGACCTCCACAGGAGCAGCGCGGGCGACCTCCACAGCGGCAGCGCGGGCGACCTCCCTAGCCGCGTTTCTGGAGGCAGAGGACGGCGCAGCTCCACCACCTCGCCCACAGCGCAAGGACACCCGCTTCCTGCTCCTCTTGGCCAGCCCTGTCTCCTGCACAGCCTGACGCCTTCCCCACCATGAGAAGACAGGGGAGAGGACGTCATGGTCTGCAACGTCCATCCATGGCCCCTCTACATGGAGCGGCAGCCAGCCATGTCCAGCTTCCTCTGGCCCAAACCATCTCTCCACGTCCATGCCTTTGCTGATTTGAGGTACTCACTCCTCTCTTCCTCTTGATTTGCCTCATCCCTTCTCTCTTCCACTCCCATAATTTATGGTCTTTGTTTTGTGCAGATGTGTTTTTGCATCTATGCATATGAACTGTTTGAGGAAATGTCTAAGCAGGCTGCATATAAATTGTTTGAGGAAATGTCTAAGCAGGTTGCACGAACAAAATATCTACCTTTTTAGGGCTATTTTGTCGTCTTTTCTTACCTATGATGGTCAAGCTGGTTATGTTTCTTACCGTCAGAGTTAGACTTAACCCTTACAGTGGTGGTGGTTGTTGTCTTGTACAACTTGCCACAAATCAGTGATTGCACATGGTGCTCAATACACATACTCTAATTTAAATGTTTTGTTGTTGATGCATTGCATTGCCGAGGTAATTGGCTACATTAATTCTGTTAAAATTCATAGTATTATCCTTCTTCATTTATGGTATTTCATTTTGTTTCTCCTCCACATTATTTGGTAGGTACTGAGAGCAGCTACCTTGACATAGGGACTTGAAGTCAGTATTAGATTTTGTGTGCGTACTTTGCTAAATTGATTAAGTACCTTCTGATGATTCCAGAGCATATGATTGACTTGAATTTTCAACATTAAGAAAATAAGGCCTTCTGAACAGATGCAGCCCATGTATCAGTCAGATACAGAACCAAAATAAGATATAGATCAGTATAGATATGAAAAACTATATCGTCCTTATAAGATGGTACCATGCATACATAACAAGTTACGCCGGAGGGTAACCCACACTTGACGGGCTCGTGTGGCAAGGCCCTCCATTTGTGCCTCACATCAGACAAAGAGCAGGTCAATTTTTTCTCCTTTTATTTATTCATCTCAGACTTCCATAACCAAAATAAGCCAGTAAAGATTTTTCTAGCTGCGCAATAACCTTTGTGATACAATCTAAGAATTCAGCCATGTGTTCTAGGTTTATATTGTTGGGAATTATTCAGGTAGCTTTAAAGATTGGTGTGCTCCATCATTTCAATTATTTATCTTCAGTCATGGGCCCGAAAGAATTACTAAATCCTACTCATGACAGATCTGCACGAAATCAATCACATAGGAAAAGATCCTGAGATCGACATGAAGCAAGGACACAAGAAGGCATGAAGATCAACTAGCAGCCGCATATGATCATGGCGGACCTATTGTTCAACATTGACGACAAGCCGCACCTGAAATGATGGTGAGGTAGAAGGTACCCCTCCAAGACAGCCCTGAAAGGGAACATGATGTACCCGAGGACACGAGATGTGCATACTGGTGCCCAATGCAATCTTTCTTTGCTAACTTATCTCTCACAGGCAATAAATATTTCAGATATGCTTATGTTCTGTCCCTTCTCACCAAGGATAAAATTGTCTGACTTAAAAAATATAACCAAGAAACAAATAACTTATTCCCACATTTGGGAGATCCAAAAATGTTCTAGCTTATATAAGAACAAAATTTGTTGCTTCCACTAACTATAAGTATGAGCTTCAGTAGTTATGGAGATTTTTATGTCAATTGCTTACAATATTGTAATATTAGCTGCAATTTTTTATTGCCTTAATATAAAATGAACAACGACACAAGTTTTACGGGTTCGTGCGCCAAGGCGCACATCTAAATCTAGTCCGGTGTGAGAGGTGGCTGAGTAGTGTCTTGTTTTCCCTTGCACCGCATCCGTACTAGTTGAGCACGTGAGAAGGAGTTGAATCGTATCTGTTTAAGTGACTCAAGCTAGAGCCAATTAAAATACGTACATCATTCTGTTCATTTTATCTTATAAGACGGGGCGTTTTTGCAAAGCATAATTTGATTGCCAGAAGTCTCGTAGAAGTGAACGGAGATGTTATAATGATTAATGAACCTTTAATTAGGTTTAATTTTATATCTGTGGACTATTTTTTGTTTGACTAGTAAGAGCATCTCCACCGGCGGCCCCCAAATAGGCGCCGACACTGCCGAATGGGGCGCCTCGGCAGAGCACCAGCACTACCGCCGGCAGAGCATCCTCTATTTGGGGATGTTGCTCCCACACTATGGCCCCAAAACCGGCGGCCCCTTCATACGAAGTTCGAACAAAATTTGTGTAAATTTAACACGAATTCAAACTAAAAAACTAGAAAAACATCTAGCGACGCTGGGAGTCTAAGGCGCTGAAGTCCAGGTCGTCGCCATCGTCGTTGGATGCCCCGAAGGACCAGTTGTCATCCTCGTCGGCCTTCTCCTCATTTGGCGTCGGCAGCTCCGATGGTTTGGCGAGGTCGAAGTAGTTGGCGCCGTTGTCCTTGGTGGACCAGACCGCCGCCTGCCGTGGGTCTAGCGAAATATGCCGGTAGTCTTCGTCGACGGAGTGGCTAACCATGAACCCCGTCGTCCGACAGGCCAGAGCAGAGGACGCGCGCCTCGCCTCCACTTCCGCCGGCGAAGAAGAAATGGTAGGAGAAGGAGGTCGAGGCGCAGGCGGCCCTCCGTGGCGATGGCGACGATGGCCGCGAAAACCGTCATTCCACGTGGCGTCGACGCGCCCGATTCGTGGCACGGGGTTGTCGGCGCTTCTATTGGAATCGAAAAACCATCGGCACCGTTTGAAGCGTACCGGTGTGAGTCAATTTTCGCTCCCGGCTCCCAAAATGCTATCGGGCTGTCGGTGGAGTGCTCTAAATTCCCTGCCTGCGTTTATTTTATTTGAAACGACCGGGAGAGGTTTGAACTGTCGCCAGGTTTCAAGTCCACCCCTATCGACAAGATAAGAAAAAACGTGTTGCGGGAAAGCGACGGCGACGCACGCGAGATCCCGTGCCGGTGCGCGTTCCACGTGGGCGCCGCCCGTCGGTTCTTCACTCCACTCCACATTTCCCACTCCACATCCCCACTCGCTCACTCCCATGCGCACCCACTGCTCGACGCAATGTCCCGCTGGCGTCTCCGGGCCACGGCGCCACCCTCACGGCCTCCCTCTCCATCCACGCCTCCCGCGCGCCGTTCAACCTCTCCTTCCTTCTAACCAACCCCTCGGGGACCGAGATACGGACCCACAGCCGGACGGCCTTCCGCGTGCCGGTCGGCCTGTCTCTATCCTCCGACGGGGCCGCCAACTTCGCGCTCTACAGCAAGACCGCCCAGCGCGTCGTGCTCTGCCTCTACACCGCCGACGCCGCCTGCCCAGACCCCGCGTTCGAGATCGAGCTGGACCCCTACGTGAACCGGACGGGCAACGTCTGGCACGCCTCGCTGGAGACCGTGGCGGGGTACGCCAGCTACGGCTTCCGCTGCGGGCTGTTCGGCACGGGCCGCCCGCTGCTGGACCCGTACGCCAGGGTGATCGGGGACTTGGTCGCTGGCGATTCAGTCTACGAGGAAGGGGCCGCTCTGCCGTCCACGAGCTGCCTCGGGTCGCTGGCGAGTCCGCCGAGCTACAACTGGGGCAGGGACAGGCGCCCCCGCCTGCCATTGGAGGAGCTGCTGGTGTACCGGGCGAATGTGGCTTCCTTCACCAAGGACAGGTCCAGCGGGCTGCCGGACGATGTCGCCGGTACGTTCGCCGGGATGGCTGCGAAGGTGCAGCACTTCAAGAGCCTCGGTGTCAATGCCGTTCTGCTGGAACCTGTGTTCCCCTTCGATCAGGCCAAGGGGGCTTACTTCCCGTACCATTTCTTTTCACCGGCGAATTCCTACAGCGCCGAAGGTTGCAGCGCTTCAGCTATCACGGATATGAAGGACATGGTCAAGGCGATGCACAGAAACGGAATTGAGGTCCTCCTGGAGGTTGTTTTCACGCATACTGCTGAAGGAGAAGCAGAGTGTCAGATGGTATCGACCCGGGGCATCGACAGTTCCTCCTACTACATTTCTGGTGAGATTGCCGGATGCAAATCCGGTATATTGAACTGCAATGGTCCGGTCACTCAGAAGCTGATTCTGGACAGCCTCCGCCACTGGGTGCTCGATTTCCATGTCGATGGGTTTTGCTTCATTAATGCCCCTTTCCTTGTCAGGGGTCCGCGTGGCGAGTACCTGTCTCGGCCGCCCCTTCTTGAGTCTATAGCTTTTGACCCGGTTCTTTCCAAGACAAAGATCATCGCGGATCCTTGGTCTCCGCTCGACATATCTAACGTGCAATTTCCGTTTCCTCACTGGAAACGATGGGCTGAGATGAACGCGAGGTTCTCTATTGATGTGCGCAGATTCTTGAAGGGAGAAGCTCTTGTTAGCGATCTTGCTACGCGTCTATGTGGTAGTGGGGACCTATTTGCCAGCAGGGGCCCAGCATTTTCTTTCAATTATGTATCCAGGAATTCAGGACTCACTCTTGTTGATCTGGTGAGTTTCAGCAATGACGATCTTGCTTCAGAGTCAAGCTGGAATTGTGGTGAGGAAGGACCGTCTGAGAACAGTGCAGTCCTTGAGATGAGGTTAAGGCAGATAAGGAATTTCATATTTATTCTGTTTGTTTCCCTTGGTATTCCTGTTCTGAACATGGGAGATGAATGCGGGCACTCCTCAGCTGGTTCGACATCATACAAGGAGAGAGTTCCCATAAACTGGAAAGTCTTAAAGACCACTTTTGTTAAGGAAGTTACTGGGTTCATTTCATTTCTAGCTGCATTCAGAAGTCGGCGAGGTGACATTTTCCAGAGAAGAGAATTCCTCAAACTGGAAAACATAAACTGGCACGGGAGTGATCTATCTGAGCCACGATGGGGGGATCCAAGTAGCAAATTTCTTTGCATGCACATAATAGCAGAGAACGATGGAAACAAGTCAGATTCAATCAGAGGTGACTTGTACATCTGTTTCAATGCCAATGTGGAGTCACTGAGTGCTACATTACCTGTTCCCACAGAAGGATCTGTATGGCTGCGCTTGGTCGATACATCACTTGCGCTTCCAGGTTTCTTCGGCACCGAGTCTAACCCTAAGCGGAAACAAGTGCTAGGATGTTCCTCCTATGAAGTAAAAGCGCACAGCTGTGTTCTATTTGAATCTACAATGCATCTCTCCTAGTTTCTGTGATAAGCAATAACTCTGCTGCTATCTTTTTCTTACTTTGATATACTGTTGGTCCAAATAAGTTGCTGTGTTGTGTAGATGATGATGCTAAAGTTAATAAAATTTAGTATTTTCCCAGATAGATGGCATATCTACTTGTCATAGTGCCTTCTTGTTACTTGTGGTGTTCTATAACTTTCTTTGCTCATGTTTTGAAGTTAACCAGTTGCAGGCTGGCAGCCATTTATAGCTCTAAGGGTGCGATCTTGGAATCCTCCTACCTCGACCACGTCACCTCTATTCCCACAGCCATTCGATCACTTGCATGCTGATGGAAGGCGAATCTCGGCGACTTTTCGCCTTCCGCCTCGTCACACAACCGCATGTCTGGTTGTCTCCCTGATCCCTCACATCTCCATTCTGCGTCCCATTCGACCCTTCTCTCCACAACCTCCTACCCATCTTGCCCCCATGTCTGTGTTCTTCGCTGCCCTTCCTCTTCTGCACGAGACCTTTCTCTCTCCGTTCCTGCCACCGATGCACCCATCCGTGCTGTCCACATGCACATCTGGATTCTGGAAAAAATGGTGCTAGGATCCCTCTTCCATCTTCTGCTGCCCGTTGTGAGTCCCTTGATGATGGAGATGATCCTGGTAAATGGTAACAAAATAATTTCCCCCTTAACTCTTGTTCATTTACTCCAGTTCCTTTCTTTATTAAACTCATGTTTTGGTTGGTGCTAGATTAGGCTTCATCGTTGACACTCCTAGGATTTTTTTCATGAGGTGAAATGTGTGTTGGCTTCAAATTGTCATGGAGAATTCCTTAATTGTGTCCATAGTTAACCTGCCACCAAGTACCACATCCATTTTAATCTACAGGGCTGATGAAATTGGTATTATAATATTTCTGTGCTTCCTAATTTCATCCAACATACTGCATTCCTCATCTGATAAATACAAACGACTTCGAGAATATGCTACCACCTGAGACTAGGAAATTATAAATTATTTATTTCCCTACATTTCAGCCACCATTTTCTCTGTAATATTTACGACAGAAGAAACACCATGTGTCATTTTGCATGTCTGCACATGCTGATCTGCAATGGTATATAGTAGTGGATACAACACCGGCAGCATCCAGGAAGAAAAACGTCTGGAATAAAAGAAACCAGATATTTAAAAAGGTACTAGCCAGAATACATACTGTTTCTGAGCTATTGTTTCCAAAATATTTACTTCAACTGAAATTAAGATTACCTTGCGAAGTAGACATATTTGCTATGCTTTTTTCTAGTTCCCAGACGACATAGTATTGCTCCTTTTGTTTTTTCTGTACATATCAATGGTAAACGTTTCTCAGGTGTACTGTGGTTGCATCTATATTGTCTTGCATCTTCTAAACAAGCTATGAAGATATTTGTGAAACCAAAACCTGTCCATGGTTTATTTTTTATAGTTCATGCTCCCTTCCTTCTGTGACTACCACGTGTCTTTTGTCCTGCTATTTGCATAACATGGCAGTGAGCAAGCTAATCTGCTGCCTATCACCTATTAGTTAGCTTATGACGTTCTAGTGCTTAGATGACAGTCACATACTCACATGCTTAGTACAATAGAACATGGTTGTGTTTTTTAGATGTGGAATGAGATAGTTAAGAGCCATATGTTTAGAAACATTCACAAGTCCCCCTCTGAAAAAGGAAATATGCGTGTATATATATCACCATATTTGATGCTGATTTTGTACATAGTACTGGGACCCTTATGGAAATAATACAAGAATAATTTGCTATATGTGATGCAATTAATTTCCTTAAAAAAACTGTGAGGCAGGCCCTATACGGTAAATAGGGACCTATATTCACATCTGTGAGGACTTGTACCCAGGTGGTGGGGTTGAGATGTGCATCCACTCCCCCAACCGTTTAGTTATTTTGGAGTATATGTTTATGCCTCCTCCGTTGAGCAGACTCCAAGTTGACTTTATTGAGATGTGCAAGGGAAAGGCTGCCGCCTAGAAATACTCTTGACCCCACACAATGTATTGGAGCTGTCTGCACTAGGTATGCTCTTATGGAAAAGGTATCAGTTTGTGGCTTAATCTTAAGACTATACGCTCTGTGCTCTGTGGACTGTGGGCTGATATATCTTTGTTTGCTGTTGACATCAATGTGGAGTGCTGTAGGACGGAAATTTTTCTTTGGAAAAGGAGTGCTTGATTCCGTGTTCTATTTGTCCAAGGGCGGGTGAGCATGCATTCAAGGATATGATTTGCAGTACATAAATATATATATTTAGCTCGTGGACTAAATTGTTATGACATGCTGTCGGAGAAGGCTGGCAAGGAACGGAAAATGCTCGGCTGCACCTAGCGGCATCTGCCCAGGGCAGATGGCAAGTTCCGACTGGTCCTCAACAATGGTTTTTTTTTTCTTTCGAAATGGGGAGTTTAAACCCCGGCTTCTGCATCAATGCACACGGTCTTTTATTAAAAAGAAGTAATATTTAGTCTTACAGAACTTGCATCTCAATCATCGCCTACAGTTGATACAAAAATTAACCAGCGGAACAAGAAAAACATAGTAAAACTACACATCTTGGCACAAGATATCCTGAGTGACCGTCTGGAGCTGTGTGCATCCAGAAACCATGGCATCCTGTAGTCCCTCCGGCGAAAGGAGAGCCCATAGCTGAGCCCAGTGGGCCATCATATGAATAACATCATATGAATAACCTGCAAATAATGAAAAGAGTGTTTTTTTGTTAAAGATAAGATCATTTTCTTGGCCTCCAAATAGACCAACGTAAAGCAGAAACCCCAATACGGATGAAGGCTTTAGATTGTCTATCTACTCCATTTAACTAATTTCCAAACATATTTGTAATATTGGTTGGAGGTGGAAGATCAAAAGTGAAATTAACCGTATTAGCTAAAGGACACTCAATGAATAGATGTTCGACAATTTCTTGTTCACCACAAAAAACACACTTCGTGCATCCATTCCAATTCCGTTTAGCTAAATTATCTTTAGTTAATAGTACTTTATTACTTAGAAACCACATGAATTTCGTATTTTTAAAGGGACTTTAACTTTCCACGGTATTTTCTCAAGTATGGGTATGATCACTCATAAGATCTTCATACATAGATTTTACCGTAAAAGTACCATTCGCTGTCAATCCCCAAACAAAGCGATCATGCTCATTATTTAAATTTACCGTCATTAGTTTTTGGCATAACAGCAACCATAACGTCCATCTGTTTCCCAACAACGCCCGTCTGAAACCAATATTCAGTGGGGTTTGGGCTAACACCTGAGCTACCGTTACATCTTTGTGACGCACAATATTATATAATGACGGATATTGATTTGCCAAAGGGGTTTTCCCTAACCAAACATCATCCCAGAAACGAGTATTCATACCATTTCCAATTTTTTAAAAAACCTCTATTAAAAAACTCCTCCTTCACTCGCATTAAACCTTTCTAGAAAGAAGAATCCGTGGGCTTAGGTTGTATTGTCGATAATGTCTTATGCCTTAAGTATTTATTGCGTAACAACTCTTTCAATTAAGATGGCAAGCATATCTACAACAATGTTGAATAACATTGGGGACAAAGGTCCCCTTGCCGCAAACCTTTCTTTGTTTGTAATGACCAATGTCATCATTTACCTTGACTCCCACACTCCCACCTTGCACAAACTGTTGAGTTAATCTACACCATTCCGGAGCAAAACCTTTCATTCTCAGAGTTTGTTGTAGGAAATACCACTTAACTTTATCGTATGCTTTCTCGAAATCAATCTTAAATAATACCCCATCCAATTTTTTAGTATGAAGTTCATGAATTGTTTCATGGAGGATGACAACCCCTTCTAAAATATTTCTCCCTGGGATAAATGCAGTTTGTGTTGGTCTAATAACTTTTGGGGCAATCCCCGTTATTCTATTTGTTCCTACTTTTGTAAAAAAAATTGAAACACACATTTAATACGCAAATAGATCTATATTGTTGAATCTGTACCGCATCCTCTTTTTTGTGTAATAAAGTGATGACCCCAAAATTGAGTTTGTAAAGAGACAAATCTCCACTACTCAACTCATTAAAAAGGTCCATTAAGTCCAACTTTATTATTTCCCAAAAAATCTGATAAAATTCCGCCGGAAAACCATCAGGACCTGGTGCTTTATTATGTTCCATCTGTGATATCGCCTCAAACACCTCCTCTTCAATAAAAGGATTTGTTAGAATATAATTTTCATTAGCTGAAATTTGTGGGATATCATGCACCACTCCTTCTATTAAGGAGATATTGGTCTGTTCCGGTGGCCCAAATAATTTTTTATAAAATTCAGTGATATACACTTTAAGGTTGTCTTCTCCAACAATTGTTTCTTCTTGTTGCTCTAACTGAAATTTTTTCTTTTTCCAATGTTTACCATTTGTAATCAAATGGAAATACCTCGTATTATTCCCTCCTTCTTGGATATGCTTAACTTCTGCGCGTTGAGCCCACTTAGATTCTTCCTCCCTTCTTAACCTATTCAATCCCTCATTTGCTTTTTTAAGTTCTTATCTTTCATTCGTAGTCAAAGGATTAGTTTCCGCTTTTATATCTAGATGATCAATAATGTTTAAAAGTCTTACTTTCTCCTTTTTGTATTTCCCAGTTTGATTTTTTGCCCAGCCTTTGAGAAACTTTCTAATATGTCTTAATTTATTTAGCCAAACATCGATACACCATTTGTCACTGAATTCCACTCCTTCTGTATCATCTCAAAGAAACCCCCCTGTTTCAACCAATGTAGCTCAAAAGAGAATTTTGAGATATTACCCAGGTGAGCTTTGACTCCTGGGTCAATTAGAATCGGTGTGTGATCAGACTCTGCCCTTGTTAATGCACGAACAGTCACTAACGGAAATTTATGTTCCCAAGAGATTGATGCTAGAACTCTATCTAACTTCTCATAAGTAGGTTCAAATCGATGACTCGCACACGTATATTGTCTCCCCGAAAGAGCAATTTCTCTTAAGTTTAAATGTTCAATAATTGCATTAAACACAAAATGTCATCGAGCCTTAAAATTATTATTATTCTTTTCCTCGCTTTTCCGAATAATATTGAAATCACCACCTACCAACATAGGTAATGTTTCAGACTCAGATGTTCTCACTAACTCCGCTAAAAATTCACCCTTGTGCAAGTCTTGGGCAGCCCCATAAACCGGCACAAAAATCCATTCAAAACCATCCCTTTTGCATTTTATATGCAGTTTTACACAAAAATCCCAGTAGTAACCTTTATCACATGTAAGGTATCTGAATTTATTCCCACTAGAATACCTCCAGACCTACCATGAGGAAGTAAACAAAACCAAGAATAATTGTATCCCACGGCAAGTTGATTCAGAAAAGGTATAGAGAAGTTTGATCTCACAGTCTCCAACAAGGCTAGAAAATCTAACTTGTGTTATCTAATGGCCTCTTTGACAAATAAATGTTTTGCAGTATCTCCAAAAACCCCTGGATTCCAATTCATGCCTTTTAGATTCTGCATTATGAAAATTGTTTTTTAATTCTCCTCCTAGTACTTTTGCGAATATTATTAGTGTCATATGTTTCCCTTTGTCTAGTCTTTTTCCCCTTGATAACCGGCTTTAGATGTTCCAATTGATCATCTAATTCCAGAGGAATACTCTCATCCTCAATTAAGTCCTCACATAGAGTAGATACTTTGGACATAACAAGAATCGAGGGCCCCTCATCCTTATTCAAATTCTCATCTACATTTTTCTGCAAAATTGTTAAGATACGTTTTTCCTCTAAACTCTTAATACCCTTAATAGAATTCACCACCTCCATTTCGTTGTTCCCTAGGGACACTCATAAAGACTCCGCTCTATGTTTAAACTCAGACTCAGGAATATTAACAATGGAAAACTTTGGAATTGACAGCTTACCTGTATTAGGAGGATCATCCCGCATTTGTGCCCTCTTCATAGCTTTGTCTATCGGTGGCATATCCCCATCCATCTGATTTCCCAGTCTGGTACTAGACCTCACTCCAGATGAGGGTTTCAGAATACCCCAAAAGCAATAACCTTCTCGACAGTCTGATTAACTGGCACATTATTAGGTGAACACTCCATAAGGCGAAGAGAAAATGAAGAATTTAAATCATTTGTGACTGGAGTAGAGAAATTACCAATGACCCTCTGCGGCGAGGCAATCCCCACCCTATTTTGATCATCAATATTGAGTTTCCCTTCTCCTTTATGTAAAATGAACTGTTGTCCCTCATTCTCTTTTGCCAAATCCAAAGCACCCATTGTATTAGAATAACAGATATTCCCTATATTAAAAAGATTTCCTCCAGCCATCAAAAAATCATTTCCATCAGCCTCCGAGTTAAAGCAATTAATAGAAATTGTTGAAATTTGATCCGTACCATGAGCTACAGGAACATCGTATGTAGAAGATCCACTAACAGCAGCAGTTTGAGCCTCCAATGGTTGGCCATCAATTGGCCAATGATTGGCTCTGCCTCCCTGGTCCCGTGCTGCACACATTAGCCGGATTCTCTGCGGCCAGGACGTCGCGTGTGCATTCAACGTAGTATGCTCCGGCGTAGAAGATCCCGGCCGAGCTGTCTCCGCTACAGTGGCCGACAGTGGAGGCAGTCCACTTGCCGCCAGCTCATGCAGGCGGATCCTCTGCGCTAAGATCTCCCGCCCAGCACCGTCCAGAGCCGCATCAGCGACCATAGTCGATCCTGCCTTGGCTGCTGTGTGTGCAGCGCGCTCGCACGTGGCCAGCACCGGTTCGCCCGCGCGCTTTCCGTCAGCTAGCAGCACCTGGACCGAGGCCGACAGGAGCTGCTGCTCTCCTGGCTGGCAGCGCGCCGAATCTCTGCCGTTGTGCGGCGCCGATCCCAAGACCACCTGGGGCAATCCCGAGGTGGATAAACCTGGCACATAATCAACATGAAAATCAGTACCAGCCTTGTCTTTTAGCCGAATTTGGACAGGTGATAAACCACTTGAAAAAAGCCCATTTTGACACAAATTTTGAGCAGACAAAGGATTACCTGTTGGACTAAGGGGCACTTTAATAGTCCCAATATTAATCTCATCAAATGGTTGGGCCAATTGCATTCCTTGTACCCCATCACTAATAGATGCATCATCAAATAAGTAACGGATTTGCTAGCAAGAGGACCCCCGAAACTAACGTGGTCGCCGCCTCCAGAGAGAAAAATCCCTAGCCGCCTCCACTTCAGCCTCCTCCATAGATTGGTTCTCCCTCCTCCGAACGGCTTCGCCGACGTCGGGAGGAGTGGGGAACCTGATCTATGCGTGGAGTTTTCAATAAAAGTAGTCTTTTCAGTAGTCTATGTTAGGATTTTGGTCGTTGTTTTCTTGTTGGTTTCCCCACAATGGAGATGGCATCGTCTGCAATAAGTGATCTTCGGCTTTTCGTTCGACGACGAGATCTCCTTCCCGACGTCAATGGTGGTGTTGAAAGATTACAATTATCTAGGTATGGATGTTCAGATCTTGCTTCGCCAGATCGATCTTGGATCTTTTCTCATGGTTGCCGCGAGGAGGATTATCCTCGCATCCCGGTGCTACGTCCTCGACAATGGTGATTCGTACTCTCGGCTCTCCATCAACGTCGACAAGGCAGATCGGTTTTTATTCCCTGATATACTGGTGTTGGTACTCTTGCCGATGTTGATTGACTACTTTAATGGTTGCGCGTCTGCACGCAGCCTTGGCATTGTGGCTCAAATTAAAATTATGGGAGAACATTCGTTGGTATTTACAGGTCTATGGTTTGTTATCTATCTTTGGCTGCCTCCAGAAAAGTACAAGATTATGGCTTGGAAGAAGAAAGAGTTTGAAGATCTCGAAGATTTTCTAGTATCTTTTAGATTTTATTTTGTAATCGCTGGAGACAGCTCGTGTATCTCTACCATGTACTATTTATTATTATGAATATATGTGGTATTGATTGTCAAAAAAAAGATGCACCATCTTGTGCACCATTGTTAGAAGTATTTGTGCCATCTTGTCCTTTTGGGTCCACATCCATTGCATTTCCCCCTTCTTTATTATGTTCTCCGTTGTGAGCATCATCATTTCCATCACCTCCATTGTTGACCTCAACCATATCAACCTCGGTCTTCCCATTATCTTCCTCCACCTCAAAAAATAGCTTGAAAAAAGCCTCTTCTAATAAACATATCAGAGTCCTTAGGAATAAGACGACGGTCCAAACACCCAATCTTGGTCCTAAGCACCTTATTTCTTCTAGTATATGCCATGTCCACATCTAGAATCTTGCCAAAAAGAGTACCCATGCCCCATAATGACAAATAATCAGATCTAATATCACTAGGTAAACTAGACACACGAACCCAAACTTCTGGCAAAGAATACATTGGCTCCTCCAATGAAGACCAAATATCAAAAGCTAACAATGATTCTCTATCATTGCAAATATAAGTGCCAAGATTCTTAATTCGTTGAACCTCCTGCTTACTTGGTAATTTAACCCTGTATACATTGTCCTTGAAATGAAAAACTTCCCAAATGAAATTTTCAGAAGGAACAATCTTCTTGAGTTGATCAATAAGCTCAGGGATAGTCATAGCATCTCCAAACAGTTACCTTAGCTAATCTTGGGTTCTCCACCTTGGCTTTGAAAGCACCACAAGCAAGCTCAAAAAACATTAGTGCCTCATTTGCATAACCATGGAGAATTGATGTAGGCTTAGGAGCTTGATGAAGGTGACAAGCATGGGTAGCATGGTGTACAGACTCACATAAATTACAGAAAGGAGTAGGACAGTCGTCAATGTGATGGCCAGGTTGGTTACACCGAAAACACCCTGACTTTTCCTCCTTCTTCTTCTGAGGACCTTGTCCTTCATTGTCCCTTGCTTTCGCTCTTGTCCCCTGATTATCCTGTATCTCATGTGCTGCTTGCTGAGCTGCATTGGACGTCGCAACCGACTTCATTGCATGCTGCCCCGTTCCCCCTGTCAATGCTGCCGTCGGAGGTGCACTTTGAGTTGGTTTAGTGACCTTAGTTGCTGCCGTAACCGCTGCGACAACTGCCTGCACTGTCTGTTGTAACAAGTCGGCATCAATACCAACTCGTGATTGCATGCTAGCACCATTGTCACGAGGACGGTATTGGTACCCACGATCATCCTGCCATCTTTGTTGGTGCCCACCATAACCACCATTATTCCCAGAGGTATAGCCATGGTTTCTCTGATAATGACGCTGCTCATTGTTCATACCACCCATGCCACTACTCTCACCTTGCACAAAATTTGCCCCGCTTCCCAAACCAGAATGTTCAGCGGTACCTTGAAAAGCGTGGTGGCCGCCACGACCAGCCCCCTGCCTGCCGCGCGGCGCAGAATTGCCGCGCCCTTGGAAGCAACCGCGACCCTGGAACCCTCCTCTTCCCTGGTATCCGTGACCCTGGTAGCCGGTCCGGCCCTGGAAACCACCACGGCCGGCGTTGAAAGTGCCGCGCCCTGGGTTGAAACCCCCACGACCACCATCTCCATTCATCATCGACGGAGAATCGCGCCGCCGCCACACTAGTTCTCCCGGCTCTTTTTTGCGCCAGGAAAACCCTAGCAGTTTTCGGAAAGCATGCCCCGCGATCGAGGCCCCGACCCTGGCTTGTCTTGGCACATAATCTCTGTTCGATCGTATCCGCTGCAAGAATCTATTCCTCGCTAAAGTTGGGTTCCAATGAACCAGATTTTTGGTTGGGCTAGCCCGCAATCGAGCCAGGCCCAAACCCGCAATTTCAGAGTTTTTTGAAAAATTCTCAAGTTTTGGATCGTGGACCTTTTCAGTGATCACTGGCGGCCGCTGCCTCCGGCGAACCACCGTCCACCCGCCCTCATCATCATCATCCATAAAAATTGATGGCTCCATTACTGGCCTTGCCGAAAACTTGTTTTGCGCCACGCCCTTTCCCAACGGCAACAGAGAAGAGGCAGTCTTACCTTCCATCGACGCGAGCTCCATGGCCGCCTTGGTCGCCATCCGCTGTGCATTACGCTTCTCGATCCTTTTGAGAGTCCGCCTTGCTAGATCATGCGAATCGTCGGCGAGGTCTATGCCGCACACCGGTGAGGGAGTACGGCATAAATACATGATCGACACACCGGAGATCGCAGCGTCTGGCGAAGGCTCCACGTCTCCTCCTTCGTCCTCATCATCGAATGCTTGGAGTAGCCAGAAGCGGCTTCCCCGGAGCCAATCCGACGAACTCTCTCTCGCCGGCGATGGAGTGGCGAAGTCGCCACTCAGATCGCCTCCGCAATCTCCGGTCTCCCTAACGGTCATATTCAGTAATACTCCTCTATGTTACTTGTTCACAGAGTCCGGTCCCTCAACAAAGGTGGGATCCACGGTTGCAGCCGGTGTAGTATTCCAACCTATGCGCAGTAGGGGAGAACACTGCCGCAAGTGGCATACCTTGATGGGTGGCTAGATCCTGGATCTCACGACGTACCATTTTAAGTTTTTTTCCAAGTTGGAGAATCGGGGTAGGAGCATTGAGGTTTCGGCTTCCACATGTTGCTCACGCTGGGAATTATATGAGTCAATGCCTATATGATAACTAAATTCCAAATGCCTCCAAAGCCTAATATAATCTACTGACCACAGGGGAGATGAACAAGCAGTGGCCCAACCATTTCACCCACCCCTCTTCTATTTGTTTGCTGAACATTTCTCACTACTCTAGGTCTTTAGTCTCTTCAACTGGTATCTCCTGTTAGTCTTGTTTCCCTTTTATAGAAGGAGTGCGCTCCATTCTTGGTTGTACTGCCCAAATCCTAACTCTTTCAATCCTCATTACTTCTATCTTCTGCTCTCTGCGATAGCAATACGGTTCTTGTATCTTGCCTTCTTTCCATTCCAAGTTCCAACCATGTCCAGTGATCATCACATGGTGTACAGCTCTACTTACTACATCAGTACTTTCTTAGCACGTTGTTTCTAAAAGCCTGTGCAGTACTTCATTTGCACAGTTTTTATTTCTTCTAATTTTATTCATAGTTCTTTATATCTTACCTGGACAGCATATGCATGCATCATTTCTGTAGTCAACAAGCAATTAAGAAATAAGAACTATGTTTATTGCAACAAAATGCTCCTAAATATGTTTACATTGCCTAGTGAAGGCGTGTATTGTAAGTGGTACGATAACAAACATTGACCTGAATTCCACTTACTCTTGGGAGGTTACTTTTTTGGATAAAGGAATATATTAATATCGCGAAGATATCAATTACACACAGCATCTGCAACAGCGTAATACCCTAATACATGGGAATCTGATTCATATCTAGATTTTTATCTGTTGTTTTTTCTCATACATACTGATTGTGTGTTTATCTTACTTGTAGAAAATATACCAGTTGATTTATCTTTGTTGGTAGCTAAAGAACGTACTCCCTGGGCTACTAGTTAAGGTTCATATATAGGAATCTTGATATTCACAACATATTTGAGGTAACTCCACATGTTGCCTCCTTTTTGTACACTTCACTAACAAACACAGTCACTACATATAACTCTATATCTTAGTAACTAGATACATTATTGTTTGTTGGTCTACTCCTTGACCACATAATCGTTTGATTCGATATGTAGCTTGTTGAATTTTCTCTTCATGCACCACCTTAGTTTTGTCGGAACTGGCTCTTCAAAAAGTGTTCAAGATAATAAAACTCAGCATTTCTCAATAGACGTATATCTAGTTTTCTTAGCTTCCTGATAATTTTTCTGATATGTTTACACTTCCTTCATTTGGCAGAATGCAAGTTGACTCTCTTTTCCCCATTTGTGTTCCAGATAAAGAAATATACAGTGATTGCTCTTCTTGTAGATAGTAATTAACAAATATTTACGCAAGTCCTCTTGTGTACTACTCACTGCAATAATATGTTAATGGCTCATCTGGTTTTGGTGCAACTGTAGGGTTGAGCAAGAAGACGACTTCCTAAAGGTGCAGTTGGTATTTTCAGGCCGGGATATCTTAGGGTTGATGATCTTCTACACTAGAAAGTGGCGAGGCAAAGTTCTATGGAACCCTTGGGAGTACTTGAGACGTATATGGACGCTCAACGAGGCCGCTGGCACCCGCAACCGCGTTGTCGCGATCAACACCACCACTGCCGACGGGTTGGGGACGGACGAGCAGATCAGAGCACCCGCCAATTCATCTGCGTCCGTGCTAGCTGTCTGACCAGGAGGGAGTTACTGAACTAGGTCCTTCGACGTGATGATTTAGCATCAATGGTCTGCTCGTCAGTACGTGACACTGCTCTCACGGCGCCCCTGGCGGTGGAGATCACGAGCTCCGGTCAGCCTCAAATCTAGCTGCACAAGTAGATTCGCAGGTGATGCTGCCCCTTGTTTGATTTGGATTAAGTGGCTCAGATGGAAGAAAAAAAAATGAAGCAAGGCCAACATGATTCAACCATGCAAATATAGTCTATTAGTAGAGCATCTCCAGTCGTGTCCCCCACAGCGGTTTCCAGATCGCGTCGGATCGAGCGTTTGGCGTACCTGTTGCTTGGTGTCGCGTTTGGGGCGCATCTCTCCCCAGTCACCCCCCCTCCCCCCCCCCCCTACAAACGAGGTCCTTCTCTGTTAGAGTATTCGAAAAACACCACCAATTTATTAAACATAGCACACAAATAAATATGTTTGCTAAACTTTTTTCAAATTAAAATACAACAAACCAAACAAATATAATAAGTTGCCTCGATTCTTGCGGTCATCCTCAATGATCATGTTGTACTTGATCACACAAGCCTACATCACCTCCCACATTTGGTCGTGAGACCAGCTTAGAGCAGGGTACCGAACAATAGAAAATTGAGCTTGGAGCACACCAAATACCGGCTCGACATCCTTCCGGCAAGCCTCCTGTCGCGAAGCAAAGTGGCAATTCTTCTGACCTGATGGCACCAGGATTGTTTTGACAAATGTCGCATATTCTGAATATATACCATCGGCTAGATAATAACCTTTGGCATATTGGTGGTCATTGTCTCATTGATCTCGTAATTGCATGGTGGAGCATGACCTTCCACTGGTTTGCTAAACACCGGAGACCGCTGCAATACGTTGATGTCATTGTGTGATCCCGCCGTGCCAAAGAAAAAAATACCAAATCCATAGGTCATAATCTGCCACAGCTTCAAGCACCACACTACAATATCCATAACGCCCTTTGTATATATATATACATTGTCAAGTAAATGGGCAGTTCTTCCATGACCAGTGCATACAATCTATACTTCCAATCATCCCAGAGAATCCTCCCGCTGCATTTTGGTCAATGATCGTTGCAGCCTCTTCTTGAGTTGGCCCTCTTAAGTAATATTTGCCAAACTTTTCTACCATAGCTCGGCAAAACTTATACATGCACTCAATGGCAGTAGACTCACTCATGTGAAGATAGTCGTCATGTGTATCGGCAGGTGCTCCGTATGCAAGCACCATCATGGCGAATGTGGGCTTCGGAATTGACAAGAACCTAGCCGTGCCAATAGCGTCATGCTTCAGCTTGAAGTAGGGGTCAAACTCTCGAACGCCGTGGATGATATTCATGAATAAATCCTTGCTCATCCTATACCGGCACTGAAAATTGTCAGCATGTGTTGCCTGTTCTGCGAACTAGTCGTTGTGCAGCATGGTATGCCCCTTCATCCTCTGTCGGGGCTTCGACTTATTTCTTCCCGGCTTTGAATCTCCGCGGTGCGGCCTCTTCTTCTCTGTGTCGGTGTCTAGAATGTTTTGGAGGGACGCGAGATGATCGAAAAATGCTCCCGAAGGTTTTCATCGAAGGCTTCATGTTCCTCCATCATTTCCACAATCATCTTGTCCTCGCTATCCTTGTCTGAAGAAAAACAAATGGTTAAAATTCATTCGCGGCAGGAGGCAACGAACAACGATGTTTCGCACCTACCAGACAAACCGCTAAACACCTTCTGTGCGTGGAGGATGGGCGGATTTGCGGGCGCGTTCTGGGACGCATTGGCGAAGCAACGATGGCGGCGAAAAGGACGGTGAGGGAGTCAGCCGTCACGGCGGTGTCCGACGCAGGAGAAATTGTCCATCGAGAGGGCCAGCAAATCGAGCGGCGACGTAAGGGTGGGAGGCTTGGGAGGGGAGGCGCGATGAGAAATAAAGGCGGGAACCAACCATGCTGGATGTGATCGCCGCCAGGTGGGTACCCGTCTCACTTTTCGCTCTGTTCGGCGCGCCCAAAACATCCCGTGTAGAGCGGGGATGGCCTCGGGGCGTCGGACACCGTATAGACCGAGGCGTAACAAAGGTCCACATCCTCGTTTAATTGAAGAATGTAATATTGTTCACCATGCTTTGAGTTGTGCTGAACAGGTGAAGCATGATACTGAACCTGCTACATATACTGAGGTCGTTGCATCCGTTGACCGCGTGAAGTGGATTTCTACTAGCAAGAGGAGATGCAATCGCTTGACAAGAATGGCACATGGATGTTGTGCTCTTGCCTAAACAAAAGAAGGATGTCCGCTGTAAGTGGATATTTAAAAGAAATGAAGGTTTGTTTCCTAATGAGCCTCCGAGGTTTAAGGCAAGATTAGTAGCAAAAGGTTTCAGCCAAATTCCAGGTATCGATTATAATGATGTATTCTCTCCAGTTGTGAAGCATAGTTCCATTCGTGCATTCTTTGGTATTGTGGCTATGCATGATCTTGAGCTTGAGCAGTTAGATGTGAAGACTGCTTTTCTGCATGGAGAGCTTGAGGAGGAGATATACATGGACCAACCTGAAGGTTTTGTTGTGCCTGGAAAGGAGGATCTTGTTTGCAAGTTTAAGAGGTCTCTTTATGGTTTGAAACAGTCTGCAAGACAGTGGTATAAAATATTAGATTCATTTATGATTGCACATAAGTTCAAGAGATCTCAGTATGATAGTTGTGTTTATATCAAGTTTGTTAATGGATCACCAATATACTTGTTGTTATATGTTGATGATATGTTGATTGCTGCCCAAGAGCAAGAAAGAGATCACTACTTTATAGTCACAATTAAGTAGTGAGTTTGAGATGAATGATCTTGGTGCTGCTAAGAAAATGGGTCGCGCTGAGAATCCTTCGGAGGATCCCGCGCATAGATCCTCCGGGTGCACAGCCGTTCGATTAAGCCGTTGGATCGCACCGCACGTCGCTTTCTACCCTTGCCTTTTCGCCTGTGTGGGTCTCATTTTAAACCCGTGCTTTCTCACTCCGTCTGTCTCTCCTTCCGCTCATTCTGTTTCCGCACTCGAGCCAAAACAAAATTCGATGGCCGGCTTTGCAGCACCAACCGTACCGACCGTCGGCGCTTGCAAGGTGGCGCCGCCCGAATCACCGGAGCCTCCACTCGCCAGCACCGCTACCGTCCCTTTGAAGCTCATGTCGTGGCGCCGCCGAAGCACTGGCGGAGCACTACGATTCCCTTGTGGCAGCACCGCCACCGTCCCTTTGTAGCTCAGGTGGTGGCCCTTTGAAGCACTGGGTATCGTCGCCCGCAGCACCCTGCACCCCTCGGTGCCGCACTGCCGCTGGAAGCAGCGCCCCGTCGCCCGTCGTATTGGCTTGTAGCATCCGCTGTAACCGGTGGAAGCACCGCCCGACGCAATTTGCAGCATCGCCGTCGCCGGCGGTGGCACCGTCGCCGCTTGCTTGTAGCACCGCTCGACGGCACTGGAAGCACCCGCTGTGGCCATTGGAAGCTCCGCCCGACTTCCATGGAAGCACACCCAATGCCGGTGGAAGCACCTCTGTCGCCGGTAGGCAGCAGCGCCGCCGGAGGCTCGCAGCACCCACGGTCGCCCGTGGTAGCACCGCGCGAAGCCGCCGGAAGACTCGCTGCAGCCAGTGGCAGCACCGGCGTCAGTGCCTTGCAGCACCGCCGGAGGGAGGGGTCTGTGCAGCCTTGCAGCAGCGGGCGTCGTCAAGGACGAAGCAACGATGTAGAGCACACGACCATCTCCTTGCAGCAGCGTGAGGCCGGCTTGAGGGAGAAGCAGCCCTGGGGAGAAGACCAGTGGGGCGGCGCCGCCGGCTCGCGTCCTTGAGAGAGAGCCATGGAGGAAGGTTGAGGGAGAGGGAGGAGGTGGCCGCAGCCACACCGGAGTGGAGGGCGGCGAGATTTCGCGGTCACTCGCTGGGGAAATCAATAGCTCGGTGGGGGAGAAGACATACGGAGGAGATAAAAATCGGGAGCGGGAATGACCACATGGTGGGACCCGCATGCCTTATCACGTTCTGGAGACACGCGTCACGTGGTCGACCCGGAGGTTGCACGACACGCAGCCTCCGGCGGAAATCAAGCATTTTCCTAAGAAAATACTAGGTATGGAAATTATAAGAGACATAAAATCTAGTGTGTTATTTCTTAGTCAGCAAAATTACATTCAGAAAGTTCTTCATTGTTTTAATATGCATGATGCAAAGTCTTTTAGTACACCTATTGCTCCTCACTTTAAGTTGTCAGCATTGCAATGCCCTAGTACTGATGGAGATATTGAGTACATGTCACGAGTTCCATATTCTAGTGTTGTTGGTTCCTTGATGTATGCCATGGTCTGTTCTCGCCCTGATTTGTCATATGCTATGAGTTTGGTCATTCGATACATGGCTAATCCTGGTAAAGAATATTAGAGAGTTGTTCAGTGGATTTTCAGGTATCTTCGTGGCACATCCAAAGCTTGCTTGAAGTTTGGCAAGATCGGTGAGGGACTCGTAGGCTATGTGGATTCAGATTTTGCTGCCGATTTGGATAAGAGAAGATCCCTCACAGGTTATGTGTTCACTGTTGGTGGATGTGCTGTGAGTTGGAAGGCAACGTTACAACCTGTTATTGCCCAATCTACGATCGAAGCAGAATATATAGCAATTAATGAATCTTGCAAAGAGTTTGCTTGGTTGAAAGGTTGTATGCTGAGCTTTGTGGAGATAATTCTTGCATTAACTTGTTTTCTGATAGTCAAAGTGCAATATACCTTACTAAAGATCTAATGTTCCATGAGATGACAAAGCACATTGATATCAAGTACCATTATATCCGCGACATTGTTGCTCAAGGTAAACTGAAGGTATGCAAGATAAGTACTCATGATAATCCTGCTGATATGATGGCAAAGCCAGTTCTTGTTTCCAAGTTTGAGCTTTGCTCGAGCTTGGTTGGTATAACTGTTTATCCCAAGTGGTTGTTTGCGCCAGCAAGTGTTTTTCTTTGTTGTTCAGAAGATTGTTGAAGTTCATGCTACAAGATGAAATTTGTCACAAGGTGGAGTTTGTTATATTGTGATCCAAATTCATATACTAAAGGGAGGCTAACTTCTAACGAGCGGGGCGAGGCCTGTCGCCGGTTCAGATCGTTGCCACCGTCTATAAATACATCCTGTAAGCCGCCGGCTAGAGTTTATCAGATTATAAGATAACCCACGGCGTTTGTAAACACTCCCCGATATAGTGAAGTTTTGCTGGCTGGCGGCCGTGGTTTTTTCTCCTTCTGTGTTGGAAGGGGTTTTCCACATTAAATCTTGTGTCTCATGCATGTGTTCTTGTTTCGTTCTTCGTTATTTGCTTGTCGCGTTTGTAACATAGTTTGCAACTATGCAAACAACGTCATAATTAAGTCTATCTTAATAATATACCAAAAAATCGATAGAATTTAGTCTGAACCCATCTGGTCCTGACGCTTTGTTATGATCCATTTGAGAGATGGCTTCACACACTTCATCCTCAGTGAAATCAGCGGTAAGAAGACCAAAATTCCTCAGCAGTCAAGTGCAGTATATCATGGCACTCCTTCTTTGGTATGCCGGGATCCAACAACGACATCAACGTCTTGCAGTGCTCGTCGGTCTTCTCCAAGCTTGTCGAGGGTCATGCTCCCCCGGTTAACTTTGTGATCAACGGGCGGTAGTACAACAAGGGATACTATCTTGCAGACGGTATCTATCCAAAGTGGGCAACATTTGTGAAGACTATCTCAGGCGCCGTCGTCCCGAAAGAGGTGGAGTTTGTCAAGCTACAAGAAGGTTGCCGAAAGGACGTCGAGCGTGCATTTGGTGTCCTCCAACAGAGATTTGTTGTAATCTGGTTCCCCGCTTTGACTTGGTCCAAAGATCAGATGTGGGAGGTGATGAACTGTTGTGTGTGCTTACACAACATGATTATCGAGGATGAGCGGAAGCATCCGGTTCCTCTGAACGAACAAGCTGCACCATATGTCAGAGAGGGTCCTCTTGCATAGTCTAACCACCAGGTGTCGGCATCGTGGGCTGCGTTCATCGCTATGCGTCAGGAGATTCGAGACTCCACAATGCATCAACAGCTGCAGGATAATCTGCTGCAGCACATATGAACGCTTCGAGGGAACACCAACTAGTTTCCATTTGATTTATTTGAAAAGTTGTCTTGTTTTATTGAACTGTAACATTTATTTGTAAAAATAAGCCAAATGTTAGAAAAATGGTCAAATTCGCCGAATTATGCAGGACATTTGGCAGCCAGGGACGCCGAACCCCGGGTGTCTACTGGGGAGACGGCTGGAACTTCGGCACTCCCCGGGATAAACTTTCATCCAATCCAACTCTAAATAGCGTCTAAGTAGCGCCGGATTTTGGCCCGGAGAGTCCCGGGCGGAGATTCTCTCAGCTAGCACGCCATAGCTGGGTGTACACGGAGCGCCCGTTGCCCTCGAGCATACTTGGTCCTGGTCACCGAGATGACTTGTCAGACTGTGCGACTTATCAGACACATACTTTGTTAGGATTTAATTAAATAAGTTTAATTAAAGGGATAATACTCCCTCATGTAATTCTCTATGTTGGTTGGTTTGTCAACCAACCTTTCCTCACACCTCTTCGAACGGACGTGACCCATATTCATGTCTCTTCCCCTTGTATATAAGTTGTGAATCATTAATGAAACAGAATAGTTGAATCATTTGTTGTCTCTCTCCTTTGCTTCTCCATATTACTTTTAACACGTTATCAGCACTTCGCTCTCCAACGAAGAAATAGGCAACCAAGTTTCACGAACAGTCGCCGGTCACGAGAAGAGACGAACGGCGACTCCTCGTTATGGATCGATTAGCCCTTGTCGCTCACAAAGCATGCAAGCATGTCAAACGGAATCGATTTGCATGGATCCATCACCATCAGCATGCAATCGCATGCATCCACTGAATTTTGAGCGCATCAATTGATTAATTCACCGCTACTTTTTTACTGAGATTTGTAACTAATCATTGCACTGTTTTCACGAGCGTTCTAACCAGAACAAGAAGCAGCGGCGATGATGCGTTCTATACTCATGTCCACGGCAAATGGGACCAAGACACGGCGACAGAAGCGCACGACGATCCCCGACGCTCGCTAGCGCGGCTTCTACAGAACGGAAGCAGCGCGGCAGCCCTCGACCATGTTGCCACTGCTACCGGCAGAGGCGCGCGGAAGAGGCGTGCGGCAGCGGCGTCCTCCAGCAAATCACCCCGCAACTGACCGCCTCGGCGCAGAAGCGGATGGCCAGCGGGCGCCCGTGACCCGCGGCTCCGACGTGGGGGCATCGGCCAACAGCGCCTGCAACTTCCTGTTCCATGGCGCGGAGGTGTCTCCTAGCGCGATCGGTAGACCTCGGCCATGACGCCAATGGTCCCGACGCAGGATATACGGCGTGAGTAATTTTCGAGACCAAAGAACTGAAGAGACAGAACAAGCAAATAGGTAGAAAATTTATTTCGCCGAAGGCATCTGTGGCGCTCCTTCACCTTCACGAGCACATCAACAAGACAAGAGGAATAACGAGATCGGAAGAAAATGCACTTGGTAATAATCATGCCTGGAGGCTTCCCGTCTCTGTTTTTCTTGTTTCTTCGTGTAGATCGTCATCGGGGCTTCCACGATCTCCCTCGTCACCAGCCACAGGTGCGCGCTGCCTGCCTGGCTCCTCGCCAGGCGCGCCGCCCCATCGCTGTATGTGGACAAATCCGCCGCCAACCGAGGACGCCCACGTTGACCCCAGTGCTCGCTACGCCAGCCATTCCCGGCAGTGGCCATGCACGCGACGCCACACGGCTTGCATCCTTGCGATGCGCCGGAGCCCGCGAATGCGGCATCCCGGCTCGACGAGCACCGCTCGGAAACCGTCCTAGTGACGGCGAATAACGGACGACGGGTACCTCACGTCAGCGACGCGACGGGAGCCCCGCCTTCGCCTTCAGCTTCGGCGTGAGCAGCATCCCGAGGGCCGCGACTGTCGATGATGTCGCGCCACCGCGCCCACCACCCCTACACCTTCACCAAGCACAGGCGCACGCCGCCGTTTTGTGGCTCTAGGCCTCCTGCTGGCGAGCCCGGCGCCTTCGAGCGGTTGTGGCTGCCACGCAGGAAACCTAGAGTCTGCCCGCCCACGGGGTCGCAAACGGCGCCTCCAACGGCGCCGCGACGGGCACCCGGCTACATAGCGACTCCTCCGTCGAGGATGAGAGCGCCGGACGCACCAGTTGCCGCCGGTGAGGGCCGCTACGACAACATAGGAGGAGGCCGCGTGGACGGGTGGTTGAAATCACATGTCTCGACTGTCGACGAAATGAAAAAAAAATTGGGGATTGATGCGGATGCGATGCGTAGTATCGCTCCCTCTCCTTTCTTATCCCGTCATACGTGTAGGCTACTGGGCGGATGGGCCGCCCAATGTGATCCATTCACACGCGGTAGAGCCACATTACCTCTGAAAGTTTTGGACACATCCATATATTTCAGATTTATGACAAATTAGTCTGCAAATAATAGTTTTAGACATTATAAATTGCATTACTGTATTTCTGTTGAGTACAATGTATTTCAGAACCTATATGTGACGTAATATATTTCCATGGTCCAACATGTTGAGATTTATTATATCCATTATTTGCAATTGAGATTTTTAAAATTTCTTGCAAATAAGAACCAGTTGATCCTCTTAATTGAGCCTTCGGCTTAATACGAGCATGAATTGACAAATGCAAAATTCTAATTGACTTCTTCAAATTGATGTTTTGGGATCATAGGTAGTGTCCGGATCTACCACATTGCAGATTATCCTCACTTCCATGATTACTTTATAAAGTAATCTCTCATACATTTTTATTAAGTCATGACATAAGGCGCTAGAACTGCGAGTATCTACTGATTTTATCAGATTATACTCGCTAGTGCTACGAGACGGACTCCAAAATTTCCTTGGAGGTTATCTACAAAGTGTCATACTTAACAATTTGAGGTTGATGCAACACTAATGATTTCAAGCCAACGTTTTGAATCTTTATTAATTTTGCAAAGTTCATTACAACATAACCATGATGGTTTTTGATTTACCAATTGTAAATTAATAATCTCTGGTTCACCCATGTAAATAAATGATGGCTGAAAAAGGATTTGAGGCATTTGCCATCAATGGCCACAACTACACTACATGGAACATGACCATCAAGATCACTCTTGCGTTTCATGGGATAATGCATGCGATCCAAGCCCCACGGGATTCACCTCCGACTGGAGCCACGCCGCTGACAGAAGAGTAAAAGTATGTTGTCATGTACATCACAAGACAACATACATCCAGATCGAGTGTGAATGCTATACACATATTACAGAGGAATGCCACACCAACAACATCTGGTTATTCTGTATTAACAATCCCTAGCATGTGAAGGACCTCAGGAAAAAAGGTTTGAAGCTCACTTCAACCTTCATCCAGATTGCAGTAATAGAGATGGTTGTTCGCGAGATGTTCCTCTTCAACATTGCAACACCATGACTCTCTAGCGGTCACAGGATCCTATGGGCACGGAGAACATGATCATTGAGTATGCCTCAACTGACATGTTTGGAGACTTTAACTAGTCCCATTATCTCCTTAGTGAACGATTTATTCATGTCCATTTTTGTTGTTGTAATAGAACATATATATTGTATTTCACAATATATTTTATCAGCACTCTGGTATGAATAAGATTGAATGTCTTCTATATATTTGATTAAGATTTCCATAATGGAAACTCTTCAATTCGATATATAGATTTCTACGGGAGTCAATCTGATGGACGAGGAACAATTATTTGAAAAGATACCCTCTCTATTGTTTGGATTGTACTACACGTACATCCACCCCGTAGCACTTGTTGCATACAAATCAATTTCATTGGTCATGATTTGCATGAAGCTAAGTTTTTTCAATCATCGGATATGTAGCTCATTTTGAGGTTCTCATATACCTCAAGATCTAAGCTAGATCAGTTAAGTCCCTTGATCGAATGCATTCGAGGTGATATTTGTGGTCTCATCCAACCATTGTATGGACTAAAAACGAATTATAATCAATTCAAATGGATAATGATGCAGAATTCTCTTCATGTGCATCCAATAATTATTGCATGGCTTTCGAAGATTGAAGTTCAGCGCTTTGTCACATATGTTCATACACAAAAGGTTGGTTGAATATCCGAACAAGAGAATCAGACTTCTTGCACGACCTTTGTTAATGAGTTAAAATTTACCAACTTCACGTTGGAGTCATGCGATTTTACACGCCGCTGACTAACTAACTGCATATTGCAGTACTTACCCTCTGCAATTGATAAGTGGAAATCCTCCGAGCATTTCCCATCTGCGTAAGTTCGGAAGCGCTTCACGCGCACCGTTCTCACCACCGCAACATACATCATAGGCCCACATATTAGGGATCTATGTGGGGTACAGATCTCCGTTGATCACTAAGTACCTTGAATTTCTCATAAGGGATCTGTTCATAGCCTTGTACGTTGATTGCAAATATTGAAGGATGGATATTTCCAGGCATTAGAGGGAGATTTCAAGTACCAAATAGAATGCCGGGAAATAATTTTTGAAGTCCACGTTCCTCTCCATATCCACGTACTCAAGAATCTGGACTATACGTCTATGATTCACAAGTTTGCAACACTTTGCAAATAACCTGCCAAATTCATTTACTGATTAAAAGGTGATATATAATCCTTTAATCTGGCTAGAAATGCGCCCGAAAGAGTGGAGGTACCAATAAAAACCACTCAACTCCCTATCTCTGAAAAGAGAAGGAGTAGTACGGCCCCTAGCCATGATCTAGCTTCCTACAAGCAATAAGGTAAAACAAGGAGAAATCCTCTGAATCAGTAAATGCATACCAGCCTAGCGTTGACTAACACCTTATGGGTTGTATACACCCAGTGGAAGGGAAACCTCCACAACCCAGCTTCAGCTTGCACACACTGGCTGGGACATCGGAACATCCATACTCACTCGTATTAGAAAATCACGAAGAGTCATCATGGGTGCTTGGAAAATTTACTCCAATTATATTGATTCTGGAGAATCATATGATTAAAGCCTACAAATTTCGACAATATTTCTCTTGTACGATTGCAAACATCCTTCATAATGATTCAGATCCAAAGACCATGGCCATGGCAGAGTGTAAACCACTTGCTTGGACTGAAATAATCAAAGGATGCAATCCAAGCAGAATTAGCCTCGCTCCTCCAAATGAAATTCCCTATGCGGTTCAATATATTCTCTTCCAGCAACGGAATGAGATAACAAAGTGGTGAGAAAGCAAGTCTTGTAGCACGAGGTCGGATTTACGCAGAGATCTGAGACCTAATCTCCAGATGCGAGTGAAATCATATTTCCGATACATTATATCATTTTTTTTGCGGGAAAAGAGAGCTTTCATATATTTTGGCTAACAAGTTTTACAGCTTCATTCTCCACAATCTCTGCCACAACTGGAGGGACATGCCCCATCCAGTAGTAGCCTTGACTAGAAAATCTAGCTACACCAGCAAGCATATGAGCTGCCATGTTACTCTCTCTTCCTATTTTCACAACTTCAAACCGAAAACCACTATCCTGTATCATATTAATCTCCTCATACAACTTCCAGATACGAGATCGACCCTGGTTTCTTCGCTTGATTGCTTCAACTACCAAAGAGCTATCAGATTCCAGGATTATAGAAACATTGCTCACTTCGTGAACACCTACAGCCTGGAGTCCAAAAAGGCATGCCATTGCTTCAGCTTCAGTCACGTCTTGACACTTCAGTTGAGCACCATTGCCTGCCCACCGGACCTTTCCTGTATGGTCCCTGCATAGACAAGCAATAGAGCATGTACCATTCATCGTATCAACAGAAGCATCCACATTGATTTTTATCCAACCATCGGCTGGAGCAGTCCATGCCATATTGTTTTTTTGGCTTCGGCTGACACACATATGATATTCCTTTAGTAAAAGAAGGAGCGCCCATACTGATTATGGGCTCCTTGCCTTTCCTATTGCTTTTTGACTTACAATTAAGGTTTAGCTCCTGTAAGTAACGGTTAAGATAATTAGCAGAGCCCACGACGCTGCATTCACCTTTCTCATGGACAATATCATTTCTCGTGTGCCAGCTTCGCCACAGCGTCATCAGCACAACCCCCCTTCTGTCATTGCTGATACCAGCTAGAAGGATTAGAAGCCAATCAGGTCCGGAGCATTTGAATAAATATTCAGCTGGGAGATCCCACTTTTTCCTCATCTCTTCTCTTAAAGCTCTAGATTTTGTGCATGCTACCGTGGCATGGAAGCTGGTTTCAGCTTCACAGCCGCAGATAGAAAAGGTGCTGTCAGTTTCTAAATTTCTTCGAAACTTATTCTTCTTTGTTGCCAGGTTGTCACAAGCAGTTCGCCACCCGAAAATTCTCACTTTATTTGGAACAGGCGCATTCCAAATCAGCTTCCATAAGGTTCTGTTACTGTCACCGGTAGAGCTGGTTCCCGGTCTGTTTTGGCTGTTGTGCTTTAGACTATAAGCCAGCTTATAAGCACTCTTAACAGAGAAAACCTCATTGCTTTCGTAATGCCAAGCTAGGAAATCGTTCCTCGATGTCTCTGGGGCATTTAACTGCAGGATAGCCTCAGCGTCATGGGGGTAGAACATTTTGTGGATGAGCTGAGTATTCCACATTCCAGTACCCTCATTGACAAGTTGATTCACCCTTCTGTGCCTGTTCTTTGATTTTCCCGGTTGCGCTTTCAACGCAAACTTTCTCGGTAACCAATTGTCCCTCCAGATTCTAATATTCTTCCCATCACCGACCCTCCAAACAATTCCTTGTTTTAAGAGTTCTAGACCATGCTCTATTCCGTGCCATACCGGGGAAGCTTCTGATCTGAAAACTGTATCAATGAGGTTCCCCCTTGGGTAATATATGGCCTTCATCATTCTAGCTGCTAGACTTTGGGGATTTTGGAGCAACCTCCAAGCTTGACGCGCTAAGAGAGCTTGATTGAATAAAACAGAGTCTCTAAAACCCATCCCACCTTGTTGCTTGGGTTTTGTCAAGGTATCCCAAGATGTCCAATGGACTTTCCGCTTATCTTCGTCTTCTCCCCACCAAAACTGTCTAATGATCTGCATATAATCCTCATGGAAAGCAGCCGGTAGCTTGAAAACTCCCATCACATAGATGGTTAGGGCCTGAGCGACTGATTTTATAAGCTCTTCTTTGGCTCCCATAGACATGTATGTTTTGTCCCATACATTTAATCTCTTGCGGAATCTGTCTTTGATGGGTTGAAAACGTTGAGCTTTCATTCTTCCTTCAGGTGTTGGTAGGCCGAGATATTTTTCCTCAAAGGAGCATTGGGTAACAGCCAACGTACTCTTGATCTCATTTTGATTTGCTACAGAACATGCTGGGCTAAAGAGGATAGAGCATTTAGACGGGCTAATGAGTTGTCCGGTACCTTTTTCAAAACTCATAATAGCCTGCCTAACAATGTTTGCTTGTTGACCTGTAGCTTTGAAGAATAATAGACTATCGTCTGCAAAAAGCAGATGAGAGATGCCGGGTGCTCCTCTGCAACACTTTAGTTCTTGGAGTTCCTGGTTATAGACAGCTTTCTGTAAGATTTTTGTTAAGCCTTCAGCTACAAACAAGAACAAATAGGGGAAAGCGGGTCTCCTTGTCTTAGCCCTCTAGTTGGTTTGAAACTTTCTGTCAGCTCCCCATTCACACGCACTGAGAAACTCACAGAAGTGACACAAGCCATGACTTGATTAACCCATTTCTGGTGGAAGCCAAATTTCAGTAAAATGCCTTTGAGATAGCCCCAATCTACTCTGTCGTAGGCTTTTGTTAGATCCAGCTTATAAGCACAGTAATTGTCTTCCGTCTTTTTTTTTCTGGATATGATAGAAACATTCAAAAGTAATTAGTGCATTATCAGAGATTAGGGGGCCTGGAAGGAAGGCACTTTGTGTCTCTGAGATCAAAAATTGAAGAAGAGGTCTCAGACGATTTACTATGCACTTTGAGACCACTTTATATATCACATTGCACAAAGAGATAGGTCTGAAATCCTTTATGTCATCCACCTCATTTGTTTTTGGAATTAGAACAATTACAGTATCGTTGATGCCTTCAGGGATATTGCCAGTCTCGAAAAAGTGTTTCACAGCTCTGATAACATCTTCCTTTATTAGACCCCAATTTCTCTGAAAGAATCTGGCTGGAAAACCGTCTGGGCCTGGGGCTTTCATCGGTCCAATCTGGAATAGTGCATCACCAATTTCATCATTACTGTACTTCCTCAAAAGGTCATTATTCATCTCCTCTGTTACCGAGCTCTGTACAAGATCAAAAATGATATCTGGGCTAACTTCTGTGTCTTTCTTGTACAATTTCTTAAAAAAGTCAGTCACCACTTCTTTCATCTCTTCATTGTTTTCAGCAAAGGAATCATCGTCTAGCTTGAGTTTCTTTATTTTGTTCTTTCTAGATCTGTTAGAAGCTTTTCTGTGGAAAAAGCTTGTGTTCTTATCACCCTCTCTTAGCCAGGTCACTCTTGACCTTTGCAACCACATAAGTTCTTCTCTAATTAGAAGTTCATCCATTCTTTTTTTAACCTCATCTATTTCGTTCAGATCATCAGGGTTGTAAGCTCGCTGCAGTTTTTCAAGTTTCCTCCTTAACTCCTATAGTTCCTTCTCCACAGACCCAAATTTCTCATTGCTCCAAACCTGTAGAGTAGTCATACTTTCATTCAGCTTGTCTTTAACTCCCTCCAGGTCCTGTTTGCTGCGAATTTTTGTCCAAGCAAGCTGAATTTCCTCCATCAACGACTCCTCTCTTTCCCACATAATCTCATACCTCTTGTTCAGTCTATTTGATTTCACATTTTCTTTTTTACCCAGCCGAACCAGTAGTGGGCAGTGGTCTAATCTTGAAGAAACTACATGCTCAATACTAGCTTCAGGGAATAATTTTGACCAACGAGGTTGAGCAACAGCCCTATCCAGCCTCACTCTAACATTATTCTCACCTTTTTGCGTATTGTTGTATGTCCAAGGCATACCTTTGTATCCTAGGTCCACCATATCACAGTGGCTGAGCACATCTCTAAAAAGTTGCATCTGGTGTTCACTTCTTCTTTTAGCTGAGAAATGTTCCTTTTGCCACAACACCTCGTTAAAGTCGCCAACCATGAACCAAGGTTCACAGGTGCTTGGCTTAATTCTTCTAAGCATCTCCCACATAAGGTGCCTATCCTGAACTCTGGGCTCTCCATACACGAAAGTTGCTCTCCATTTTATTCCATTTGGTTCACTGACTTTTACATCAATATGGTGCACACTAAAATTAATCAGCTCAACCGACACAGTCTTACTCCACATCAGGACTAAACCACCTCATTTACCCTTAACACACACAGGGAAACAATGCTCAAAACCTAGTCTTCTGCAAACAACTTCGACTACTCTCTTATTTTGCCTAATTTCAGAAAGAAACACAATTTTGGGACTGAACATCCGCACTAGGCGGACGAGCTCCTGAACTGTTCGTGGCTGTCCCAGGCCACGACAGTTCCATGCGATGAGATTCATGGCTCCTGCCGGGCGCACACCTTAGCGCCCGACAGTTTGCCGGTAGCCCCAGGACCGGTCGCTGCCTTTTCTTTCTGTCCTCCCTCCTTCTTCTTCCCTCCCTCCTCTGCCATGTTGCCTTTCTCTGTATCCCCTTTGGTGTGCCTACTCAGTTCTGTTTCCTTCAACTTGCGCAGCCCCTCCTTGCCCAGACAGAGTTCCAGCGGAGGGACCTCGAAGTGCCCCTTTTTTCCGCCTGGCTCCCTGTTGTCCTCTTCTGCATCTTCACGGGGGCGAGTTCTGCTCGCCTGGCCCTTCACCTTGTCTCCATGGTGCTCCAACGGTACAGGTATAGTGTTGGTGTCGCTCTGTACCTCTGCTTCACCACATTCATTCCTCTTCCAGCGCTTGGTCTCCTTCACAAATGAAGAAGCATCAGAAGGAGGTGCCGAGCTGGTCGGGTTTCCTCCAGGACCATGCATTTCCTCCTTGTCCGCCGCCTCTGAGTTGTCGGCGAATGGTACGATGTCCTTCACAATGCCCTCCACACCAGCTCCAGCTTTGTCCGCCTCGGTTTCTGCCATCTTCTCCGGCACCAGCAACACAGGGTCATCACCCTTGTCACTGAGGACTTCAGTAGGTGGTGTGTTGTGGTCGCTGACGTTGAGCTCTGCCACGCCCTTAGCAACCTGCTCGACGACGGCTTGATGGACGATCGTGGCCTTCGGCTTTGTTGCTCGCCACGGCACTGTGGGCGCCGGTTGAGCCTGTGCCTGCCCCATGGCATCAGGGAGGAACTAGGCTCGAGGATCGTCAAAGTGCACCGCCTGGACGCGCATGTCCATGCTGAACTTGATCTTACGGTCAGCAGCCGGGAGGTCACACCTAGCTTCCATATGACCAATGTATCCACAAAAGAGACAGAAATTAGGCAATCTTTCATAGCAAATTTGAACTTTCACCTTCTCTCCCGTGATTTCATCCTCCAAGATGAAGTGCTTCCGCAGGGCTGCGTACAAGGGGAGTTGTACTCTTGCCCTGAGGAACTCGTCGGTGATGTTGCCGCGAGAGTTGTTGTCGATCATGATCGTTGTACCCATCTGCCACCCAAGTTCCCACGCCAGGGTCTTGGTAAGCAGGTAGAAGGGGATGTTGCGAAATTGAACCCACATCGGCACGTAGTTGAAAGGCACCGACGTGGGGTCAACTCCGGGCTCCATGGCGACGACGAGGAAGGCATCCATCTTGTACTGCCACGGTCCTCCGCGAACAGCATGGCGCCGATCTCCTTCTTCAGAAAATTCGATGATGAACTTGCGTCCTTCGTCGGCCTCGATCTGGCTCGCTTCAGTGTGTCCACGAACTCTCCAAACCTTCTTCATACGCTCCATCAGCACATCAGAGCTCACCAGCAGGGTGGAGAGGAAGAGGCCAACGGCGAGGAAGCGAGGACGTGTGGCTTCCCGGGCACTAGTCATGTTGATGACAAGCGTCCCCTCCTTCTCAGCAGCCATGTCCCCCATGACCGCCTTGTCCTTCCGCATGCATGGCGGGGCGATCTGATTTGCTACACCAGCATCCACTCCTCCACTTGAGATCGCCTCCGTCGAGGCCATGGCTTTGAAGGTGGGATTCATTGACTGAATTTTGGACTGTATCTTGATCGGGATGAGAGTTGGTGTGGATTCCTCCATGTAGTAGCACGGATTTATAGCCCATCTCCAGGAGGTGATTGCGCTGGTGATGAATTGGGGAATACGCCCAGTAAATATCCCCAATTCCTTCTATGTCTGTAACGGTGCCTCTGATTCCTCCCTTTCTTCTTGAATCCTCTTAAAAACGCCATTTGAATTGCTCTTAGCTGGATCCGGCGGACCTGGGCAGTCTTGTGGTAATCGCAGCTCTTCAATCGTCTTGATTACTTGCGCCCTTAATCTCTCCGGGCTTTGGGTTAGAAGTTTTGCTGTTTTCAGGATCTCCTCTGCTCGCGTGGTTTGGCTGTAGGTAATTTGGGGATTTGGTTTGGTGTGGATGCGGGGATTGAGCAACTGGCTGAATCTTTGGGTGGCCTGGGCTTCGGATTTCTGGGTAGATCGAATTGGGATTGGGATTCTGGGATCGCTTCCGCGTTGCCTAGGTGTGGCAGCGAGGAGAGGAACAGTCGCCATCTTGTGCGGAATGTCCAAAGTTCTAACCTATTGTTCAGACCAAGGTTTAAAATAGCGCGTTATTTCTCCGTTAATAGCACGCAATAGCATATTTGGAAGGTCCACGCTAAATTTTACTAATTTTGCTCGCTATGATGCTATTTGTGAAATAGCATGCTATATCTCGCTAAATCTTCATAGTGTTAGCGCGCTATTTTTCACGCTAACTTGCTTTCACTTTTTCGTGGTGATGAACTGCAATATGTTGATTCCTCTTCTAGATTAGAACATAATATCACTAATGCTAACGATTCTTAATAAATAATTTATACTGTTGTTGCCTTGTGGAATATATATTTATGTTAGCTTTCTGAAAAATTGGAGATCTATTTGTTGTATGTGGTTATGTATGTATGATTCAGTCATTTTGGACTAACTATCCAACCCTTTTAGCCAAATCCTTTATTTTTAGGCTATATTTGGTATTTTTTTCAAAACGCTATTTGAAATATAGCACGCAATTAGCACGATATAGCGTCCATAGCTAGCGTTTGAAGGAGGCTGGCGCTATTTCATTTAGCACGCTATTTTAAACCTTGGTTCAGACTGATCTCATCGCCCCACAATTACCACCTGCCATGTACTTTGTTGTGAACTTCTTGGTGCCATCAGTTATCCAACTTCGATCCATTGCCGATGATGCGTCTCGCCGCCACCACAATGGAGCCTTCACGATACATTATATCATTGGCAGTACAAAATCATCTATCTATGCAGTTGATAGATGTAGTGACTACATATCCATGTGGATCACTAGATTTGGACATGTATGGTTCCCGATGGAATGTCAATCCGAATCGAAATGCAAATGCAATATGTATTGTGTAAATTTAATAAGTCACATCATGGCTTATTGTTGTCGGTATATTTTGGTACAACCGATGTAGTGAGTTCCTTATACACAAGTATTACTCCTACAATGATTATTACTCATGCGTTTTTGTCATACACAAGTATTTCTCTTGCAATGATGAAGCACGTGATCATCCTAAAGACGGAATTTGAGATGAAGGATTTGGTTTAACCCAAACAGTGCTTGATACTACAAGTTGAGCTACTTTACTCAAGTATTATGGTACACCAAGTTGCATATATTATAAATACTAGTACAAATGCCCGTGCGTTGCCACGGGACGCAAATTTTATTTCTAAATGCACATATATAAGGATACATATTTTCTTACAGAATACACATTCCTTATAGCAAAGAACTTCAATGGAATCATCTTCGTCCACAATATGGTTCAACTTTAATCATCGACTCATTGTAGGCACATGTGTTCACAAAAGATGCAAGAAACTGGGCATCCAGTGATAAAGTGAAAATACTGTTATATTTTTCGACCAAGTAGTCACATAAATCTCATTCCTTGCACACATCTATCAATTAATTAAAAAGCAACACTAACAACACATGATCTATTAAACAGCTAGAACCAAAACTAATAGGGAAACTCCGAATATACATGTTCCCTCTAACCAAAGGATGCTCCTTTTCTTATCAGTCCAGATAGTACTCATATATAGCCATTGATATCCGGTGGCGAGCCTCGATAGTAACCATCCGTGTCAAACATACAAAACGGGCTAAGAAAATGTTCAACCACCGCTAGAGTATAAACTCTGTAGGCAGAGCTCCAGTTCTGATGTTAAATTTTCCTTGGTAGCAATACAGATGTGTTGTCCTATGACTAATACTCTGACATGGAGCGGGAGCCATGCAATTTTATCTTGATAGCAATACAGTATTTCTGAATGTGCTTCTGAAGAATGCTTGAGAGCAACCTAAACCTGTAGATACATTAATGATAATATATTTGGGGAATATTGTTCCTCTCCAAGTCTAGTAAAATTCCAATACTCATTGGTGCTTCCGGCTTCAGGTGTTGTACTTCCAAATTATCTTTAATCTTGCTTATCGTGGGCATATCAGATCATGACCCACAATAGAGTTTATGGGAGAACCATGAGTACTTGCCAACATAATATCATTAAGATTCATTCAAGTAAGATTTCAAAACCAATTAATCCCATTTGATTTTAACTCCAACATGGACTGAAAATATATGAGAATCTCATCCTAAAGTTCTGGTACGATGTCCAATTTTTTTAACATAATGCCCAATTAAGAAAGGCCACACAGAAAATGTCCAGGGAGCTGCAACACGGATTATGATATAGCATCATAAAGGACAGATTTAGTGATCATCTAGATACGGTATTTTTTATTGCAAAGTAAAGATTTTGAGCACCACTTATAAAAGATGCTCGCATTGAGGACACAACACAAACACCAATATTGAGCTGCATCTTGGAGCATAAGTGAAGGTAATAAACAGAAAAAAAATGAAAGGACATGAACTGCTACAGCTAGTGCTTTCTAATCTAAACAAAGAAATCTGAAGCGGCAACACATGTGCAAGGGTAATAGAAAAATCAAATGATGCATAGGGTAATAGAAATACTCATTGGTGCTTCCGGCTTCAGGTGTTGTACTTCCAAATTCTCTTTAATCTTGCTTATCGTGGGCATATTCAGATCATGACCCACAATAGAGTTTATGGGAGAACCATGAGTACTTGCCAACATAATATCATTAAGATTCATTCAAGTAAGATTTCAAAACCAATTAATCCCATTTGATTTTAACTCCAACATGGACTGAAAATATATGAGAATCTCATCCTAAAGTTCTGGTACGATGTCCAATTTTTTTTAACATAATGCCCAATTAAGAAAGACCACACAGAAAATGTCCAGGGAGCTGCAACACGGATTATGATATAGCATCATAAAGGACAGATTTAGTGATCATCTAGATACGGTATTTTTATTTATTGCAAAGTAAAGATTTTGAGCACCACTTATAAAAGATGCTCGCATTGAGGACACAACACAAACACCAATATTGAGCTGCATCTTGGAGCATAAGTGAAGGTAATAAACAGAAAAACAAAATGAAAGGACATGAACTGCTACAGCTAGTGCTTTCTAATCTAAACAAAGAAATCTGAAGCGGCAACACATGTGCAAGGGTAATAGAAAAATCAAATGATGCATAGGAGAGACATGCTATGATAGCCTGAATCATCTGACGTGAAGAATACTTCGTATATACGTCTAGTTGAAAACATTTCAACAAAAAATGAATATTGATAGGTCGATGAAATATACATCTTATTACTATGTATTCTTGTATATGAATTAGTCAACCACAGTATTTCCTCGCCTCTCTACCAGGTCGCTTTCTTCCTGATACAGGATTTACAAATAATACCTATCAGAAAAAGTTAACTTTTGAGCGACCGGCAACCCAGAAAATTAAGTTGGGAGAAGCTAAAATTGTATAATACGCATGCAGGATTAAGCCTTAAAAGGATGAGCAAATAGGTAAGCAGTACAAGGCATTGCCAATCCAAGCAGTACATGTTATAATCACAGCCTCCACTCCTGGAGCAAATGTTTTCATCAAGGATACCAGTCGCCCAAGTTAGGGTGCAGTCTCATGGCATACCTCATTCTAGCATAATTTAGCTCTTGGGCATTCAATAATGGTATGGAAGATTGTCTCTTCATCAACACCACATAGCAAACACGTTGTAGTCTGCTCAATGTGTCGTTGTTTCAGAACTGCCTGAATTGCCACAAAACCCCTCAACATCCTCCACCAGAAGGAGTGGACTTTTGGAGGGACATTTAGCTTCCACAATTGTCTCCACTTTGGCATAGTTGCAAAACCTGATGGTGCACACCATGAACTCAAAGGTGCATAATCTCCCTAAATGACCCCAACATCACTTCACATCCCACAGTATATATAGCTTATTATAGAAAAGTGATTGATAAATATGCGAACACAGATACTTACTTAAACTCCGATAAATCTGCTCAAGGAAATTTTGCAAAGCATGGTAGTCAGGAGACTTCACAACAACTTCTTCACTAACAATTGAACCTTTTTCCCAACCGCTTGTGTGCGAATGAACCAATAAAGCCATGGTTTAGGTGCTACCCAAAGGCAATTAGTTTGGCACCAGTTCTTTCACCAACCTGACCACAAGGTTTCTACCAATTCACATACAATAGCTAGCAATGAGAATCTAGCGTTTGCAGTAGTTGTAAACAATACCATAGCTGTGCGGAGTTCATTACACACCTGAATTGAATTCAAAACACTAATTT
Source organism: Lolium multiflorum (assembly GCA_030979885.1). Taxonomy (NCBI): domain Eukaryota; kingdom Viridiplantae; phylum Streptophyta; class Magnoliopsida; order Poales; family Poaceae; genus Lolium; species Lolium multiflorum. The sequence continues at coordinate 174,466,834 of CM061747.1, read as the reverse complement.
CAGTTGCAAGTAAATGGTTGTTATACACAAATAGCGAGGCAAAACTATTTTCATAATTCTGACTGTCATTCATAGCAAGTACTCCTGGAGGTGATGAACACTGTTTTCATGACCTCAGTTTGCATTTTCAGCAACTGATAGCTAGCTACAGAAGTTTAGAAGCTTAATTCAGTTTTGGTGTAACTAACTAAAACTAACATGATGGTTGCGCACTCAAATCATATACTTTTGGAAATTTCAAAATACCCTTATTACCCCAAGTTAATTACGAAGTCAGTTAGGATGCTTTAGTTATACTCCTTTCTAAACAATCATTTTGGAAACATCTACACAAGAAAAGATAATTAGTCAACCGGAAAACTTTTGACCATTACTACAACCAAGCCAACAAACATAAATTTGGCAGATGCGGTACAAAGTCTAAATAGATGGCTCATTGATAAGAAGTTGATCACAACACCACTGATCTCATTAGTAATGCACACAGAATTTTCAACCCTAAACAGTGAACAATACTTTTATGTAATCCTACAAGGTGGAGGAGGCAGAAAACACGCAGCTAATTAGGAAACATTAACTAGAGTGTATCGGTATATGATTTACCTCACTGCCATACCCATTTACGGGCACCACGTCCTCATTGATTATGCTTGAAAGCCTACAAAAAAAACCTTACTTCTTGATCATCAAGTGCATTGTATATTTAAACCACTTTGATGTTAGTACAGCCCTACCTACCCTGCCATCGAAAACATTAATTATTATCCAATTTTCTAAATCAACCGGTAACGTTTGAGATTCTCTACAGCAATTCAATTCTTGCATCTCCACCTCGACATTAATCATATCTTTGGGCTTCCCGCTTTCTGTCTCCATTCTTATTAACTTTTTCTTTTTTATATAGCACATAACTCATACATGAAAGAATACAATAATTTATCTCAGTTCTCAAGTATCAATGGCTGTTGACAGGGATAGCTGACATAAATTCTCTGAAAATTAACTAATTGTATTCATTTTGTTCTATTGTCATGCATGATTGCCCATTATGTTAGCTGAATTACGTAAGCCTTTGGCACAATGGATGCAAAGTAAGCTTCAGTACTTCATTCTTAAATCTTGAACAACTTAGTGAATACATCCTCACGACCAACTAAGGACAGTTCTCTCAGCTGGTTCTCAATACACCATGGCTCCAAGAATCTATAATATTGAAATAAGAGCTTACGGTCACATGAGACTCCTGGTGAGCAAGAAGCTATACACGAAATAACTAAGTCATTTACTGGCACATTATTGTGGTTACTTTTTCCCAAACCCAAATGAAATGGCAAGTCAAGACAGTGATACTGAAATATATACTCTAAATTTCTTTACCCTTGAACTGACAGAACACATGTAGATGACCGATTTGGCTGCTTACCTCCGAAGAAAAGATCCTTGGCATCAGCAAGGCCATCTATTTGTTGTACTATAGTGAAGTCAGTGAGACAACTACAACAAATATCAATAAATAGTATCAACATGTAGCCAAACAAACTGAAGTAAAAAAAAATGAAATTAAGTATTGTTTACACCTTGCAAACATGGCTGGAGTAAGCATATCTTTACAGTCTATAAATTCTCCTCAATAAGTGGACTTTTATTCAAGAGAAATCAAATTAAGTAAGGAGAGATGTGGTACTAAATATAAAAGCTGGAGTAATCATATCTTTACAGTATATAAATTCAGTTATTGAGGAGAACATTAAATGTATATAAGGGTAAGAATTGGTAGTAGCTGAAAACATCTGAAAAACACAACTTGTCCACCTTAACTCGGGTCTTGTACGTTCAAAGGGTTTGGTCTAGACACTGAACTTGAATAGTGCTTCTTATCCAACAAAGCACATGGCAGCCGTGGCCAACGGACCTACAAGAGAAATGAAAAAAAGTAGAAACCAAGCATGGGATACTACAGGTAAGGAGAACATGGAAAATAGGAGAGAGCAAGTCATGGCTTTGCGCCTAATTGACCTGCACATTACAATCCCTTTGCAACAGATAGAAACAGAAGGCATACAAAAGAGGAAGCGTACTAAGAGTTGATCAGAAAGACCTTCGCAAATATCAGCTTCACTAAAGTCTCCGCCAATGAATGGTATTGTTGATATCCATGAAATAAAAAATCCATACATTTTGTCCAACCACTGGACTATAGAACAAAAGCGGTATTGCAACCGGAGCTCATTTTCATAAAAATCCACTGCATTGTACAACAAAATATGCATTGCAACAGGAACTCATTTTCATAAATTACCTTTTTGAGACAGAACTAAACATGAAAACTTGGTGATGAATCACAACACTGGCCTGGAGGATTAGAGAATATTAAAATCGTACCACTGTAAGGTCCATGGGTATGGAAAAGAACTAATGTGAGATCATGTAGTACCGCTGCAAGCTTCTGAGGAAATTGCTCCTAGAATTCATCAAAATGCATTGCAGATTTACCTGAATCATGCAGTGAATAAATAACCCTTGTCGCAATACTCAGGCATAGTTAAATACCAAAACTCCAAAAGATAGTCTACAGCCTGTAAGCTTATACAGGTTGAGTACTCAATGGGTATTAGAGTTTTTTTCTTGTGGTACAACAAAGAGTTACCTGAGCCATCTCCGATCTCTCAACAGAAGAGCAACATCATATTCCTAATAATACAAAGGATTATATTTATACATCAGGGGATTTGAATAACTGAGAGGTCACACAATAAAATCTGGCTTACACAGTTGTGCTCACTTTGATTTAATAATAGTGAAAGAAGCTAATAAATCATATTAAGTATATGAAGTGGGAAGAATCATCTAAAAAAGTTGTAAGAATAGACCAAATAATTTCAGCAAGCTCGTAGCATAGCCTGAGGCAACATGTAGTCCAGCAACATCAGGTATGACACCAATGACAATCAAGAAAAAAAAAAATCAATCAGTATGTGATCTGATAGGAGTCCTATGAACCGTCCACAATTCTATTTCCACCGGCTCAAGGAGACCAATTTCTGACAAATCTCCGACCCAACCTGCGCATCAAGGCATACTTCTCCATCTTTATATTTTTTGGAGAAGATCTTTATATATTATTTAACAACTCAAAAATACACATGATGTATTTCTGATATGTATACTTACATTGAGTGTGAGTGTATGACGTCACATTGCTCATGCCTTAAATATCGTCTGGACCAATCTCCTAGTGTGCAGGTTCAGAAAAATATTGTGTTAATATTATGAATCACATCGGTAGGACGATCCACCTTAGAATTTGGAACCAAATAGAAATTATTATGGAAAAGAACAAATTAACCGGACTCACTGCAGTGGGCCAGTGACCTTGGTGATGGACTGCAGATTTTCGGAGGTGTCGGCGTCCTCGAGTGATGTTGGGAGACGACCCGTAGGGCAACGTCGAGCACACGCGTGCAGGGGCGATGGCGGGCAGGGGCGTCGGCGTCCTTGAGTGATGCATGGCGGCGACACGCATGGCGGCGGCGGGCAGGGGCAGCTACGTAGTACGGCGGCGGGCAGGGGCAGCTACGTAGTACGGCAGCGCGCAGTACATCGGCGAATGCACATGCGCAGGGGCTCATGTGTGGAGGGCGACGGCATCCTCGAGTCATGGCTGAGCCCCTTCGGCAATCCCCCATCGCGCATGACAAAAGGATCTTGATGGAAAGGATGGAGAAAGGGTGTGACAGGGAGCCAATCAACACTAATTGAGGATGTTATGGAAGTAGTAAAGGTGACGCCGTGAGGGTCCACATGTAAGCGATCGCGCGTGGGAGAAAATCACTGGATTTCGACGGAAAGGAATCGATGTACTCCGTAGTACTCAGTCGGCAAAAAATGGAACCGTTTCCTCCTTTTTAGGTAGTTTCCTAAATCTCCTCGAAAAATATATGTGGTTTGGTGGAAGGGTAAAAAAGTCTTATTGAAAATATGTTGGACGAAACTTTCGACCGGAGGAAACAGAACCAGTTCCTCCTTTTTATATAGTAGAGATTAGGTAGTTTCCTAAATCTCCTCGAAAAATATATGTGGTTTGGTGGAAGGGTAAAAAAGTCTTATTGAAAATATGTTGGACGAAACTTTCGACCGGAGGAAACAGAACCAGTTCCTCCTTTTTATATAAGTAGAGATTGGAGAAACTTAAAATGGACAAGTCATATCCATCTCCCATGTAGGTTATTCGATCTCTAGACGTAGAGAAAGATCCACTCAAACCACGGGATGATGCAGAATGGATGTTGGAACTTGAAGTTCCATATCTCAGTGCCATTGGACCCACCAACGTAATTGGTTGGGAATCAAGAATATCTTTCGATATCTTCAAGGCACCACACATTACTTGACATATTCTTGTAATTTCAGAGAAATCTGAAATCCAATATCATCAGGATACACTGATGTTGGCTACTAGATACCCCACAATGTGTACTTGCATGGTAGAAGTGTCACTCCATTGATGTCTTCGAAACAGACTCATGTGACTACACCTACTAATCATTCTGAAATGCAAAGCCGTGTTAACATGTGTAGCTTTACAGAATGATAAACCACATACATGAGTCATGTGGTATTGGTTCTCTTGAACCATCAATCATTATCTACACAGATAATGTTGCTTGTATTGCATGGATGCAAACATGATATATCAAGAGCAATATCACTAAGCATATTGCCTCTAGATTATTTTAACTCCATGAACTTCAAAATAGTTGGGGAATAAACATCTTGCAAGTAAAATCACACAATAATGTTGTTGGTTTGTTCATGAAGTCTCTACCAACTTCAACATTACAGAAGTATTTTGTGGAATTGGTATGCGACGGCTTCCAAATTTGCAAGAATCAGGGAAGTATCTTCCTGAATCAATCATGTTCAAAGCATCATATTACACTCTTTTTCCCTTTCTGGGTTTACTACACATGTTCTCATCAATGTTTTTAATGAGGTAATATCAACACAAGATGATATGCCATATTTTCTGTTTTCCCCGTCGGGGTTTTGAGGAAAATATATACGACATATATTGTTCTCTATACTCTATAGGTTTTTCCCCTTTTACAAGGTTTTTTTCATATCGAGTTAACAAAGAGACAATACCAATTATATGCTGTGTCATTTTCTCCTTATTTTCGCACTGGGTTTGAAGGAGTTTTAACAGCATATCCAACCATTATATGTTGACCATTTTCTCCTTATTTTTTCCACAGGGTTTTTAAGGAGTTTTAGCAACATATCATACACACTACTCTCCTTATATTTTTCCCAATTTTTTTTTTAGAGGAGATGATTTCAATGATGATTCTAGAGATGACCAAGGACAAGGACAAGGAAGGATTAGGGGGAGTGTTAGGATTTAATTAAATAAATTTAATTAAAGGGATAATCCTCCCTCATGTAATTCTCTATGTTGGTTGGTTTGTCAACAGACACAACTTTTTCTCACACCTCTTCGAACCGACGTGACCCATATTCACGTCCCTTCCCCTTGTATATAAGTTGTGAATCATCAATGGAACAGAATAGTTGAATCATTTGTTGTCTCTCTCCTTTGCTTCTCCATATTACTTTTAACAGAGACTAATCTACCTATGTTGGTGATCCGATTATTCACTGTGTTGGTGATCCGATTATTCACTGTACCTTCTGTAACATAAGTAGACGATGTAAAAGCAGAAATCCGTTTTGGCTTATAGGTGTAGATGCAACCACTGCTAAAACAACAACTACATATTTTTTATAATAATTGCATCTAGTCCTGTGAGCCAAATATAAAGTCTATATTTCAGCTCAAGCAAAAAAGTATGACCAAGTCAAACTAGGTCAAAGATCAATCTGATGGTTGTGTCTGGTAGTATCTCAGATACCAAATTAATAAGCGGACTTGCTTGGATCGAATTACAGCATATATATATTTCAGTCTGCGGCTCCATACTACTAACGAGCTAAGTTTTTACTGGAAACCCCACATGAATATACGCCTTATTTGTATCATTTTTCAAAACACTGACATGTAACTTTAGAAGAATTTGCAAAAGGTTTGCAAACAAAATTTATTGCAGGACTGTCCAAATCATATTGTAAATAAGATGGCTTCATGGTTTGGCTATAGCTAACCAGAGCAAAGTACAAAGACCAGATTACGTAAGAAACGGACACACCATCCTCACAAGAAAAACACAAAACAATGGCCAACAATGGTACAGGAGAATTCATGCTTTTATTTCTCATGTGCAACACGCTACATATAGAACAGGCCAAATCAACACGTTTTTAAACAACATTGATGCAAAATGATACCCCTTGCGCCACTAACAAGAAACAGCAGTAAGAACTTTAACTGTGGCTTCAGACTATTTGGTAGTTAGAAGCAACCAAGCGGACCCTCTGTGCATACTTTGGAGGGTTACCTTCCTTCAGAGGATTGATTCCAGTGACCTGCAAAAATTCCAGAAAACTAATAAATAAATGGGGAGATCAGGGGTCATATGAAGCAGCGAGTCCACCAGTACAGTAGAAACTAACCTTCAAGTCACTGAAAGTATTGGATGCAGCAAATCCAATAGATATGGGGAAAAATGTTGACGGATCAGCTGGGGGAACAATAAATTCCATAGACCCGCTGAGAAGGTAAAAACAATAATTAGTAAGACATGATTGGACAACGTAAAAAAAAAAAAAAAAAAAAGATTCAACGAAATCATATGGCTCATGCACCTGCGGTTTGACTGATCAATGAGAAGAATGGACCATTCCAACACAGAGTTTCTTGGGTCATACCTATATGCACAAGGAGAAGTTAAATACTAACAATAAGTAAAGCAAACAACAAATATATGCAGCTGAACGTCATTGCAATGCAATGATGGAAACAGAGCAATAAAATAAACCATAGTTTCTATAGAACTATAGAGTCTAATGCTCTATGGATGCAAGCTTTCTTTCCTTCATGACAATCCCTTAATGGTTCGAAAAAACAGCTGTAAGAATTAAGACTGGAATGCTAGCCATCACCTACTTATTTATTAAACCAACATAAACAGTTAATATAATATTGACCATATCTAACTATCTAAGGGAGTGAGTGATAGTAGGACTGCTGAAGGCCATACAGCTGGATTTGCAAATGCATAATTCTCATGTACATAAAGAAAACTGTCACTGATAATTTCTGCAAGATATTTTCATAAATAAAACATAACCAAGAAAGCAAACTGAAAAGTAAGTCGAAACATTACTTCCACTCTCCATCAATCTGTTTAACAGTTGGAGCCTCCCGTAGTGCAGGCAGAGGAATAGTTATGACAACATTGTTTAAGTCAAACATCTCTGAAGCCTCATATTCAATGTTGACGTAGGTTTCATTTCCGGACACCGACGGCCAGCAGTTAACTACACAAACAAGACAAGTTACAGAGATCCCAAATTAAGAGTGCCAGAAGAGAATAAAGCAATTTTGCACCTGACAGAGGTAAAGACGATTCATTCATGCCCTGGATTCTCCACTTCACAAGTGGTGTTTCATTTTGACCACTTGGGAAAGGCCTGTTTGGATCTTTTGCTCCAACAATTTGCTGGCTGTTAAATAACTCCTTGTTGATATTGGGGTGTGTTTTGAAGCTAAGTCCAGATACATCTTGGTTTTCGATCTGTAAAGCACACCACAAATCAGAGATATAAGCTCCAATCAATTGCATGGTCAGCAATTAGATAATGCATAATAGAACTCAATAAGGTTTCTTATCAGCAACACATATATTAAACAGAATGAAAGTAAATTTCAAACTTATAACAATGGTCAATACTGTATTACTATATTCGCAAAAAAATACTGTATTCGCAAAAAATGAGTGTAAAATACTGTAATATGCTAAGATGGCAAAGAAATAAAATGTAGATATTGCTTGAAGTTCAGAAGAAAATTACCTGTAACTGGATAAATCCATCTGCGTCATTAATGACCTGAAGAGCAAGGGTCCCTTGCACATCAAAGTTATTAACACCTCCATCTCTTTTGACTGTTACATTAAGCTTCTCTTCAATAGTCACTGTGATGGGATCGCTTGGTAGAAGAGCTGAGGGCCTTAAAACTGAACTTGGTTGTGCATCCTCCAATATGACTTCTCCTTCAGCTTTCAAAGATTCTATGAACTGATTTGTCTTCTGTGATTTGCCTAACTTCATACCCAAACCTTTACCAGGAGCAGCAGCTGCTGCTGACGGACGACCTGCAGAAATGATGCTATGAATTAGACCAAAACGGACATGACATAGATGCCTGAACTCTCTTTAACAACAGTACAAGGCAGATAATATACGTGTCAGTCATTAACATGAAGGGAAATCTGTCTCGAAAGATCTGAATAGAGCTACCCTACTTGGCAAATCTAAGAAATCAAGAGATTGATCTGATCTATCACACCTAACCAACAATCAAACAGGAGAAATCAATATACAGGGGCTTTTATTAATAAAAAATTCATAAGAAAATAGAGCATGAAAGTGAGATGTAGGTATGCTGAGTAAAAAAAAATCATGAATAGTGTAAAGTAAACCTACGAGCGGTCATTTTGGCTCCTGGACGAAAAGCAGGTTCATAAAACTTGCTAGAAAAAATAAATAAAAATTGAACTTTTCTGACAGCACATGTTTCTGTCTTTTACAAGTCCACAAAATTTTGTGAAGAGGCATCTTGTGTCCTAGGCAAAAAAAGACAAAAAACTGGCATGTAAAAGGCCATTTTTGGAGAACCAATTTGTGCTTTTTGCACAGGCCGCAAAAAATGTCTTTTTTTTCCTGGAACTTTGTAAATGAACATAGGACATGGACATGGACATGCAGTAAAATATTCAGATTTTTCTGACATTTTGAAAATGCCTTTTTTGGAAGCAGGAGCATATGCTCCCTTTGGCACCGTTTCAAACTTTCAAAACCTTTGCATCCTTGTTATCACACGAAGTACAGATGAGTTTTACAGCACGGGCAGGTTAGGTGAAAGAGTGAAAGTATATCATGTTTCATCTACATGAGAAATGCACCACAATGACATAGAAGTACATGTAAACAACGAAAGGAAAGGTTTTAAGAAATCCCCACATAAATGTTTTTGAGCAGTAACTTTTCATTAACAAGAAACAAGTATTTGCAAAAGATGACTAAAAAGACTTAAGTTACCACCTTTGGGTTTACTAACAAATGAGTCCATATCAGTGCTCACACTTGAACCACTTCCAAAGCCAGTACCAGTAATATTCATGTCGCTGAAATTTTTTTCAATTACACGGGGACCAGAAATTGAAGAGTATCCTTTGTCAAGTTTGCCTTTCTCCATCTGTCACAACACCAACCAGAAAATCATATTTCTTAATACATGAACAAAGTAATGCTCAATAAATAGCATGAGACGGTTGTAATTAATAAAATACAATTACTATTTTTAAAATAACAGATTGTTGTTGATATATTAAGGCTATAATTTTATATTACTCGACTCAATTCCTGCATTGGGCTATAATATAAGTTAGCTAGCACTACTCACGCCAGTAATACATTTTCCTGTGTGCGCTTACAAGTTCTAATGCTCCACAATCTATTATATGAAACTAGAAAATTTAGTCAGAGACATGTTAACTGGATAACTGGAAAAGTGTGACTCAATGAAACTGACACCTGAAGGAGCTGATACCAGCTATAGAAGACTTAACCGAGCCTAAAACTGACACCTGAATATCCCAAATAATATAGAGTAGCTGGAAATTAGTGACTTTTTGCCTAGTGGCCAAAGCTCACTAAATTAAAAGTTATTTTTCTCCCCAGCAAGGTAGAATATATTTAAATTAGACAAAAGAGTAGGGCAGACCCTGATTTTGTCCAGCTCATTAGCTCTCTTCTTCATGATATCCTTAGTGTCATTGATTTTGCTCTGCATCATCAGCTTGTGTGCCTTCTCTTCATGGCTCTCCATCTCACAGTATTGTTTGACTTGTTGCACTGTTACATTTTCCTTGTTTCCAAGAGAGATTGCTTCGTCAAATGCAAATATAAGTTCAAATGCTGTTTTACAGATTGAGTCCTCATCCAGTGCGGAGTATTCAGGCACCTTTACAAATGTTAAGGATAACTTGATACAAGATTGTTGCAAGAAAAAAGACCAGCATAGCAGCATACATAACTCCACCCAGTTTAGACACAAAATTTATAGTTCCACATGTAGTTCTAGTAACTTTATATTGTTTTTTTCCGTTGTAAATCTACAACCCACGTGTAGTTCTAGTAATTTTATATTTTTTTCCTTTGTAAATCTACTACCATGCTCAACATGGACATAATATTATGTGCTACTAGTTAAGGAACAAATCCTTAAGTTAGAAAAGTAATACTCTATTTTTGTGTTTGCTTAAATATGAAGGGAGTGATGTTTTGGCACATGAGAGCGTATGCTCCCTTTATCTTGAAATACATGTTAGACACATTTTAAAATATCAAAAAAATTGAAACAAAAATTTCGCACGTACATCTTCATGTGCTACGCGCTCACAAAGTCGTTTCATGAAAAATCGACATATCATGTGGCGTGTGTAAAAAAGACAAAATTCGGTGCTGAAACAAAGACTTGTCACAAGCTAAATTTTCTCTTTTTCGCTTAGACTACAAAAAATATCATTTTTTCGTGAAACTTGACGAATATACATATGTTATGGAGATGTACATGTAAATTTTTTTGTCAAATTTTTTTAACACTTGGAAATATGTTTTTATGGTAGAGGGATCATACGCACCTGGGAGCCGAATTGAGTTTCTGATTATCATTATGTTAAATTCTAAATTGCAAGACTGAAGATATGAAAACAGGATACAAGCTTGGATAGTAGCCTCAGTGTGTCCAGATCTTCAAGAATATTACTTTGCTTGTTTGTGATAAGGAGCAGATATAGGCCTTCAATAGGTTGATAAACATAACGAACACTTTCAGTCTCAAGATAAGTGTGCTGCTTCCCAGTGCCAACAAGTTTTGGGAATGCTGCGAGTAATCCTTCTATCCTTATTCGAGACATATCAACATATTGTCTTGAAACAAGTGCTGCACAAAACCATATGAAAAGACTTTCAGGCTAGTACCATTAAGGCTACAAATCAGTCTTATACAACACTGACCAACAGATTATCGAAGTTAGAAATGTACTGATCCTGCATTATGATAACAGCTTGTTCACTATTGCTGCTTCAACAATTTATAATAGGATATTATCACTCCAGTTAGCAAAAGTACACTGAATAATATATGGATGTATGCTATAACAAAAAGAGATAAGGAATGCATTATTTGGGGATTGGCATGAATATTCAGTCACTAACTGAAATTATCTAACCCAACGCACCTTTTCCGGACTTCGAGATGATGGAAGCAGCAAGAACCACCTGAGAGTACAAGAAAACAATCAGCTCATCCAACAATAAAGTGGGACTACTTATTAAATTTATTTTATGAGAAAAGCGGGAAACATGTTCAATACATCAGAAAACACCACGATAGGCCAGATCTAATAAAGTTAATCACAGATAGACTGACAGGCTTAAGGAAATCAGTCATACCATTTTGAATAGCGATGTTCGCCCCTGGAACTATTTAAAACAATTCAGCTAATTATGCACCTGCAGGAGGTAGAAAGAATAGTACAATCAGCAAACAGTCATCCAATAAAGCTACAATAACAGACAGAAAAAAAAAGGAGGTAACTGGATCAGTTGGAGACATCTATTTATTGAATACTAGCCATTCAAACTTCAGAGCAAGAAACGAAGCCCTAAGATTGCTGTTGGACATGCGCCTTAATCCAACAAGGTTTTGTTTGGTTTAATAATTACATTTGGTGGTATGACGGTTAATTCCCTTGTTTGGTTCTAGCAGGCAGTACCATGCTCAGTTCAGGCAGTTGACACATTATTTTTACTCAGATCAAATGTCTAACTAGCACTCAGCGAGAGGAACTTTGCAGGCAGTTTGACACATTATTTTTACTTGGATCAAATGTCTAACTAGCAGTCAGCGGGAGGAACTTTGGCAACGAGAATTTGACCAGACAAAACACTGCTAGATCAATAAATATATGACCCTTTAGGAGATGACAAAAATAAAGGAAAATCCGGCAGCGGTAGATCAAGGGCGGACCAAACATGGGAGCGCAACCTTCGAAAGGTTTGAAAGTAAACTAGTACTCCACCGCGGAGCAAACAGTCCACAACAAACTGGGAGGATCAGAGAGGATGAAAGGTGTGGATTAGGATTATCACAACGAAGTACCCAATAAGGATGATGATGGTGGATTTGCAACTGAAGCTCAACTACGCAGGCTGCCACAGGGAGGAGGCGCAGTTGGTTGAAACAAAGAAAATGTGGCTCAGATCTGGGAGAGTGAATCTGATCTGGCGAGACAGTGGGTAGCCATACGATGGTCGACAGTGGGGCGGAGTCATATCTCGGCGTCATGGAAGGGCAAGATCTAGCCCGTACGTCTCATCTCTCGGTTTTAGAGAGGAAAAAAACATGCTTTGTTCATCTTCTAGTGCACACTAAATTGTGCCCGCCAATACCATGAACTTGTCATCCGCGGAACAGTATCACAACGATTTTCAGCGGTAAAAAACAAATCTTTCGGAGATGAAAAAACATGGTGCACCATGTTTACATTGCCATCACAAGAAAGTACTAAACAAGATCACATCCAACGCAGCCGTCCAAACAGCTTTAGGCATCTCAGATTTGACCCAGCAAATGTACGACGTGAACAACACTATGGATCTCAGATCCGGCATCCAGGCCTCGCTAATTTGGACAGGCGGGCCGAGGAGGATCAAGGGAGCCGGGGAAGGAAGGAGACCGGGGGGGGGGGGGGGAGGAGATCGATGGGATGGGGAGCGGTGCTCACGGGCGGAAGGGGTGCGACGGGCGGATCCGGCGAACGGGGAGCGACGGGCCAACCACAATAAGGAGTGAGGGAAGGGAGGGCGATTGGAGGAGGAGAAGAAGGAAGGGACTGGAAGAGGAGGAGGAGGGTAAGAGGTGGGGGAAATTATACCTCAACAAGCGACGAGGTGCGCCGGACCGCCGTCCGCCGGATCTACCAGCGTCGTCCGGGACGATGGCGATGGAGAAAATGCCGGGAGCGCGCTTGTTTTGGCGAGATCTGGAGCGGAGAGGCAGTCGGACGACTCGCGCGAGAGTGATTAGAAGCTGCGGACGCGTGACGGTGCGAGTTCCACTAGTAGCAAGCAATTTTGCCCCCCTTCCAAAAAAAAATTTGCGAAGCCAGCATTTTTTTTTTTTTTTGGACAACTAAACCAGCATAGCTAGTGTTCTCGAAAAGCATTTTCTGCGAAAAAGTCCACATAATAGTTAGGTGGATTTAGTGTACTAAACTTAATACATAGGGGTTATGTAGACTTCTTTCCATTTTCCGCCACAGCCCCGCACTATTGCTTCGTCTCACTAAATCAGTCTTGCTGGCTACTAGGGGCAACAATTCAACCATTGCACGAAAGAGGAATATTGTTTAGTGGAAGACAACGTTTTTGTTGCTTGCGAGATGTTTGTGGTGATTTCGTTAATCTTAAGACCCGTCAAAACAAGTTTCTTGGACGCAGTCTTTCGGATGTGCTCATAAGGGTAGGGCGTGTGTGCGTTTATATGGGTGAGTGTATGTACGTATGTATGTATAAGCGTCTATATTCGTACTATGTTTCGCAAAAAAAGATTTGACCATTGCACGATTAGTATCTAGACCATATTTAACAATACTTGTAATACCCTAACTGTAGTTTTCTAAGAGATTTAACAGTTCTTGCAATGTTGTTGTTTTACAGTATTTTTTTCATAAAGACGCCTCATTTTTCAGTTTCAAGATGAGATTTGCAAATTTTGGTGACTTCAATTTGGTTCAAGATGAGATTTCCATATTTGATAGAGGACAACAACTTTTTTTAAGAGTACGCTGAAGGCGTACCGTATTTATACAGAAGGTAGAGGTTTGAGTATAAGACTACCACTTGTTGCGAGCAACGAGCCTAGCATAACTCCACACCAACTATTCCGAAGACAGAACGCGTCTCGACCTTCGTCGGACGTCTCCGAAGAACAAATCCTCGAAAAAGACTCCCCTTGTCAACGCACCATCTAAAGGAGATAGATGGCGGAACTTGGTCGGTCCCGAGAAGGCATCATCTTGTACTCGTTGGCTAGTTGTATATCTCTGGAAGAAAATGATGGTGTCATGTTGACCGTCTCCAGCAGAAAGTTGGAGGAGGTGATGTCGAGCATGAAGGTGGATAGAGCCCCCCGGACCAGATAGTCGAGTTTTCTATGATCTTCTTTAAGAGATTATGGGATTTGGACCAACCTTAAATCTTTGATATCCTCAATAGCTTCACACTTGGCTGGTTGAACATTGTGAGGATCAATTTTTGGGTCCTCACCTTGATTACTAAAGTGGTGGGAGCGGAAGATATTTGTCGTTTTAGGCTGGTTGCCCTTATTAACGTAATCTTCACCCTCGTGGCAAAGGCTTATGGGTTATGTCTTTCTCCGATTGCACATCGTATGATCAGTAGGACCTAGTCCGCATTTATCAAAGGTGCCACATTCGCGAGGTGATTGTACACGAGAGCAAGTCCAAGAGGCTAGGAAGAGTCTTTTTGAAACTGTACTTTGAGAAAGCGTATGACCGTGTGAATTGAAAATTCTTACGTGATGTCCTCCTTTGTAATGGCGTTGATCCGGGGTGGGTCCATAAAGCTCTTAGTTTGGTCTCGGGTGGCCAAACCACGATCACCATTAACGAAGAAGTAGCAACTTCTATACGTAATGGCAAAGAAGTAAGGTAGGGAGATCCCATGTGCCAGCTTCTTTTTGATTTTCTGGTGTAGGCCTAGCAGCTATCTTGGAGTCAGCCAAAGGGGCTGACCATATCATAGGAGTGATCCCACACCTCATCCTGGTACGAGTGTCGCACCTGCAGTATGCAGATGACACCATTATCATGATCCAACCGGAGGACTTGGAGATTGCCAACCTCAAGTTCATTCTTCTATATATGCTTTGAGAGCATGTCGGGCTTCAGAATGAACTTCCACAAGAGTGAAGTTATGGTGTTGGGTTGTAGCACCGAGGAACAACATAGGGTTGGTAACATGCTCAACTTCAATCAGGGAAACTTCCCCTTCGTGTGCTTGGGGCTCCTTGTCAGTGATAGCGCCCTCTCGGTGGGGGATTGGAAACCCTTTACCTTGAAGCTTTCCAAGAGAGCGGACCCCAAGATGGACAAATTCATGTCCTCGGTGGCGAGGTTAGTCCTCACCAACACATGCCCATCGAACCTGTCTATGCATGCCATGTGGATATACACTAGTGGAAAACAGGGCTTTCGTGGGAGCCTTTTGTCGCGGGCGCGCCTGCACCCGCGACAAATGGCCTGGCCACGTCGCCCAGAAACCATGTGGAGCGGGCAGGGCTTTTTGTCGCGCTTTGTCGCGGGCCGTATCTCACCCGCGACAAAAGGTGTCTGAGTGTGGGGCTTCCTGTCGGCACCCTTTTGTCGCGGGTCGTAATACGGCCCGCGACCAAAGGGCCATGGCTATATATAGACACGCAGCCAGCCCCCCCCCACCTTATTTTTTCCTTGGTGGTGAAGGTGGAGGTGTATGCTAGCTCATTTTTTCTACATGTGCACAAGAGGTGTTTGATGGAATGCTTGTAAGAGGGATGCCACTTGATTTTAGTTGATAAGATTTCTCCTCTTTTCGATCCTAAAAGGTTAGCCACTATTTTCTCGTATATATATATATACATAGTCCATACAATACTAATTTTAGAAAGGTGATTGCATCTGATACATATATAATTGTACTTATGATGCAGATGAGTCATCCATGGATGTACGGGATGTGCTCCCGCTTTCAGAGAGGGCGTGAATTCTTTCCTGCTTGTGGCCGAGGCCAACAAGTCGAAGCAAGGTTTTATGTGCTGTCCATGTCTAAAATGTAAGAACGAGAAGGATTACTCTTGCTCAAGAGACATTAAGAGCCACCTGCTTCGGTTTGGATTCATGTCCAGCTATAATGTTTGGACCAAGCACGGAGAAGAAGGGGTTATGATGGAAGACGGCGATGAAGAAGAAGATAATGATGACCAGTACCGATCTATGTTCTCTGAATGCGATGATACCGCAATGGACGACAATGAAGAAGAAGGAGGTGAAGAACATCAGATGATCCTGTTGATGATGATCTTCGTCGGGCCATTTCTGATGCAAGAAGAGACTGGCACGGATAAGGAGAGGTTGCAGTTCGACAAGATGTTAGAGGACCACCACAAATTGTTTTACCCAGGTTGTGAAGATGGGCATAGAAAGCTGGGTAGCATATTGGAATTGCTGAAATGGAAGGCAGAGGTCGGTGTGACTGACTCGGGATTTGAGAAATTGATGATAATATTAAAGAAGCTGTTTCCAAGAAATAATGAATTGCCCGTCAGTACATATGAAGCAAAGAAGCTTGTCTGCCCTCTAGGATTAGATGTGCAGAAGATACATGCATGCATTAATGATTGTATCCTCTACCGCGGTGAGAAGTACGAGAATTTGAATAAATGTCCGATATGTGGTGCATTGCGGTATAAGATCAGAAAAGATGACCCTGGTGATGTTGAGGGCGAGCCACCTAGGAAGAGGGTTCCTGCGAAGGTGAGTGGTATGCTCCAATAATACCACGGTTGAAACGTTTGTTCAGAAACAAAGAGCATGCCAAGTTGTTGCGATGGCACATGGAAGAACGTAAGAAAGACGCGATGTTGAGGCACCCCGCTGATGGTCGGCAGTGGAGAAACATCGGGAGAGAGTTCCCGGATTTTGCAGGTGAGGCAAGGAACTTATACTTTGGTCTAAGTACAGATGGCATGAATCCTTTTGGGGAGTAGAGCTGCAGTCACAGCACCTGGCCCATGACTCTATGTATCTACAACCTTCCTCCTTGGTTGTGCATGAAGCGGAAGTTCATTATGATGCCAGTGCTTATCCAAGGCCCAAAGCAACCGGGAACGACATTGACGTGTACCTAAGGCCATTAGTCGATGAACTTTTGGAGTTGTGGGCCAAACCAGGTGTACGTGTGTGGGATGAGCACACCGAGCAAGAATTTGACCTACGAGCGTTGCTATTCGTAACCATCAATGATTGGCCTGCTCTCAGTAACATTTCAGGACAGACGAACAAAGGATACAATGCATGCACACACTGTTTAGATGAGACTGAAAGTAAATATTTGGAAAAAGCAGAAAAGTTGTGTACCCGTTCAATCGTCGTTTCCTTCCGCGCAAGCATCCCTTAAGGAAAAAAGGCAAGCATTTCGATGGCGAGGCAGACCGCCGTCCGAAGCCTGTCCCCCGTAGTGGTGCTGATATATTTGACATGGTCAAGGATTTAAATGTTATCTTTGGAAAGGGTCCAGGCAGTCAACCTGTTCCGAAAGACGCCGACGGACACGCGCCCATGTGGAAGAAGAAATCTATATTTTGGGAGCTAGAATATTGGAAAGCCCTGGAAGTCCGCTCTGCAATCGACGTGATGCACCTGACCAAGAATCTTTGTGTGAATATTCTAGGTTTTCTGGGGTGTGGGAAGTCAAAAGATACAAAGAAGCACATGAGGACCAGAAACATCATAAAGGATGAGACGGCAAGCATCCAGGGAAGTTTGAAGGGCCTGCCAGCTACGCTCTTACCAAACAAGAGAAGGAGATCTTTTTGAAGCCCTATTCAGTATCAAGGTTCCGTCTGGTTTCTCGTCGAATATAAAGGGGATAGTAAATATGAAGGAGAAAAAATTCCAGAACCTGAAGTCCCATGACTGTCACGTGCTTATGACACAATTGCTTCCGGTTGCATTGAGGGGACTTCTACAAAATGTTCGACTAGCCATTGTGAAGATATGTGCATTCCTCAACGCAATTTCTCGAAGGTAATGGATCCGAAACTTTGTCGATTACGGAAGATGTGGTCGAATGTCTTGTCAGCTTCGAGTTGTTGTTCCCACCATCCTTCTTCAATATTATGACGCACCTCCTCGTTCACCTAGTTGAAGAGATTAGAATTCTCGGTCCTGTATTTCTACACAATATGTTCCCCTTCGAGAGGTTCATGGGAGTCTTAAAGAAATATGTTCATAACCGAGCTAGGCCGGAAGGAAGTATCTCAAAGGGCTATGGAACTGAGGAGGTCATTGAGTTTTGTGTTGACTTTCTTCCCTGACCTTAAGCCGATTGGTGTTCCTGAATCTCGGTATGAGGGGAGGCTGACTGGAAAAGGCACACTAGGAAGGAAATCAAGGGTGTGCAGGGACAAGATTTCTTTCAATCAAGCACACTACATAGTTCTATACAATTCCATCTTGGTGGCTCCGTACATCGAGAAACATAAGAATGCTTTACGAGAAATAAACCCGGGCCAGCCCGAGTCCTTGATTACACGTGAACACATGAATACCTTCGGCAGTTGGTTGCAAAGACATCTCATTAATGACCCATCTGCTGTGGAGCAGCTGTACTTGTTGGCTAGGTTACCATCTTCAAACATATGTACATTCCAAGGGTACGAGATAAATGGGAATACATTTTACACGATGGACCAAGATAAAAAGAGCACCAACCAAAACAGCGGTGTCCGCTTCGATGCAAAAGACGAGAATGGGCAGACCACCACATATTATGGATACATAGAGGAGATATGGGAACTTGACTATGGTCCCACTTTTAAGGTCCCTTTGTTTCGGTGCAAATGGGTGAAGCTCAGCGGTATACATATTGACGATAAGTACGGTATGATAACAGTGGATCCCAACAATCTTGCGTACCTGGACGAGCCATTTGTCCTAGCCAGCGAGGTGGCTCAAGTTTTCTACGTGAAGGACATGTCTAGCAAATCAAGAAAAAGAAATCAACAAAAGAATACATCAACCGAGGAGCCAAAGCGCCACATAGTTCTTTCGGGGAAAAGAAACATCGTGGGAGTGGATGAGAAGACAGACATGTCAGAAGATTATAATAAGTTTAAAGAAATTCCGCCCTTCACGGTGAAAATTGACCCAAGCATCTTACTAAATGATGAAGATTCTCCATGGCTACGGCGTAGAAGATCACAACACTAGATGGCGATGTAATAATGTATTCTTCATATATAGTTCCCAAGACAATCTCTACATTTATGTAATAATGAGAACCCTTTCCCCAACACTGTTAGAGGAAAAAGAAATTTTTCCGAGGAGCAGCTTCCGAAGATGCCGTAGGGCGTGTGCACCAACGACATCTTCGAGAAGCTGCACCACGGGAGATTTCCCAACCCTTTCCTTCATCCATGGGAATGAAACTGTGCTTGGCTTGTTGATCTGCTTGGCAAGGCGTATTGATGCTCCTTTTATAGGCACGACACCGCTTCTACTTTGTCTTGTTCCTTCGACAGGGCGTCGTGTGCTACATGCTTTATCTCATCGAGCATTGCGTCCACCCACG